>JAWNNM010003056.1:0-284624 GCA_035044965.1 Lordiphosa andalusiaca
TTCTATTTAAGGGAGTTATGGGCGTTTAAAGATTTGGGAGGAATATGAAAATTTTGATTTCTTAAAACCACTTTTAAGCCCCTATCTCTTCATTTAAGGGAGTTATGGGCGTTTAAAGATTTGGGAGGAATATGAAATTGATTTCTTAATACCACTTTTAAGCCCCTATCTCTTCATTTAAGGGAGTTATGGGCGTTTAAAGATTTGGGAGGAATATGAAAATTTTGATTTCTTAATACCACTTTTAAGCCCCTATCTCTTCATTTAAGGGAGTTATGGGCGTTTAAAGATTTGGGAGGAATATGAAAATTTTGATTTCTTAAAACCACTTTTAAGCCCCTATCTCTTCATTTAAGGGAGTTATGGGCGTTTAAAGATTTGGGAGGAATATGAAAAGTTTGACTTCTTAAAACCACTTTTAAGCCCCTATCTCTTCATTTAAGGGAGTTATGGGCGTTTAAAGATTTGGGAGGAATATGAAAATTTTGATTTCTTAATACCACTTTTAAGCCCCTATCTCTTCATTTAAGGGAGTTATGGGCGTTTAAAGATTTGGGAGGAATATGAAAAGTTTGATTTCTTAAAACCACTTTTAAGCCCCTATCTCTTCATTTAAGGGAGTTATGGGCGTTTAAAGATTTGGGAGGAATATGAAAATTTTGATTTTTTAAAACCACCTTTAAGCCCCTATCTCTTCATTTAAGGGAGTTATGGGCGTTTAAAGATTTGGGAGGAATATGAAAATTTTGATTTCTTAAAACCACTTTTAAGCCCCTATCTCTTCATTTAAGGGAGTTATGGGCGTTTAAAGATTTGGGAGGTTTAAATTACTGTACAAATTTTTTTTAATAACTTTTTACACAATTTTGAACAGCAGAAAAATATTTAAACCGGTTTGGAACCGAATTCCGAAATATTCTTTGAGAATTTTACGAAAAATTGGCTATTGGCTTTCCGTTAAAAGACTGGTTTCCAGATGGGCTTAAAAACGCGAACAGAACTTAAAATCATTCCAAAAGTGTGTATATTATTCTTTGTTGCGATCTGAAATCCAGAATACAATTGAGCAGCACGAGATGGAAGTAACAACCATTTAACAAGCACGAAATCGTTTAAGAAAACTAAATTTTCAACTGCTTAAGAAAAATTAGTGTAAAAATCAGCTTGTCTGTAAACTTTTAGCTATACATTATTGGTTTAAAGTTGCTATAGACTAATACAAGAGAACTTTAAGCCCAATGTTAAATGTTGATATTTGAAGTGGACCCTCAATTATGCATTTGTGTGCCGGCTACGGGTTCTTAGAGTTCTTTGAGCTGTTGCTTTGGTTTGCCGGAATTTTTTGTTGTTATTGTTCGAAAGATTGCTAAAAACTTTAAAGTAAATTTATGATAAACCAACTCCAAATCTAACAAACAACTTTCGATTGCTTGATTTCCAAGGCAAATATTAATTTAAGCTTGCTCATATATTCTCCAAATTTTAATTAGTTTTGCTTTAGAAAATTTGTAAAGCATCAGCATCAAATGAAACCTCATCATGGCAAGGTGCCTGAGTATACGTAAATATCTATATTGCTTAAACAAATAAAGCAGCTGACAATTTGCGGCATCAGGGTATCCGTTTTTGAGGTTGCAAGTGGCTATCCAACCAAGATATAATTTGCTGCTTCTATTGCATCTCAGTTGCAGGGCCAAAAGTAAACACATTTTAATTAAAATACTAAGACAACAATAATTGCCATGAAGGAACACACACACGCACACACGCACAGACACACGCAGAGAGCCACACACATTGCACCGGGACAGGACGTGTATGTTAAAGTCAGCAGCAGCTGAAGCCACATAACGCAGAGAGCGAGAGGTGACCATGTGACCATGTTCAAATGAATTTGTATTGGGAGCAGCAGTCCGCTTGGTCGACAACACACGGAACATATCTAATCACAATCACTGCCCAAAACGGGTTTGCATAGGTTTTGTTTGTATGCAGGATGTAACTGGTACACGCAAATCACTCTATCTCAGAGATACACTGAGAAAAATGGCGAAACATTTTATTGAAAACTATATTATGTTTATACATTTGGAACTCTCTTTGATATTATCTTACACTATCACTCATCAGCCATAAAAATAATTTTTTTTTAAAAGATTTTTTTAAGCGAATCTTTTGATTCCTTCTGTTTAAAGTTATCTTTTTTTCAAAATTTGTTCTAGAAATCAGCCAATTTATCCAGAGTCGCGTTCGAAGCCACGACCTCTTTCACAGCAGGCACACACACTACCCGCTGTACCACAACCCGGATACTTTTGACTTTTACTGTACGATAGTATTAATCATATTCCCCATAAAACGTGTCTAAAAAGTGTCAAAAAAGGACCTTTCAGCAAAATTTAGCTCAATTTACTATAAAACTAAAGGTAATGGATCATTTCCGTAAGCAGATTTGTGTTAAGCACAGGTAAATCATCTAGATAAATTAACAAGGCTTTTTTAGGAATCATGACGGCCTGCGGGCATTAATTTTAGTAAGGTATGAAGAATT
Organism: Lordiphosa andalusiaca; assembly: GCA_035044965.1. NCBI lineage: Eukaryota > Metazoa > Arthropoda > Insecta > Diptera > Drosophilidae > Lordiphosa > Lordiphosa andalusiaca. The sequence continues at coordinate 2,552 of JAWNNM010003056.1, forward strand.
TTCGGCTTGTAACTATCCCCAATGGTATTAAGGAAGGAGCAGGACGACAATTGCGTTATTAAGTCTGTTTATAAGCTGCCTCTCGATGTTTTTGCGCATGCTGGTTTGGAATTCCCAAACGATTAAGCCACTGCTGGCAAGAAGAGACTGTTGAGAAACGTTCAGTTGGTACGCATTGATCGCTGATGATAGAGGGTGGTTCCTCTTGAAACAGCTGTACGATTTACCAGCCTCCTTTGTGGTGTTTTGTCTCTGTTTAAAGTTGTGCGAAAGCACAAAAAAACCAGTCACATTTTATTAAGAAACATTAAACTATCATTTAGTTTCTTCCTTTACGCTCAGACAGCAAATTGGGGGCAGGATGCAAAGATAGGGCACTGCTGATTGGCGCTCAAAATATCAATGCAATAAAGCAGCGGTGGGCATGAACCCTGAGTTTGGGTGCAGTCAGAAAACAAGTAAGTAATTGGGTAATATATTCTGTATCAATAAAAGTTTGAAATCGGATGGTTTGTGAATCTTTCTAAGAATTCCTCGGTCCCACCGAACTGTGAGGGAATTAAGCTTTTTTTTCCATTTCAACAAACAAAGTTGAAACTCGCTCAAAAAAAAAAATTAGCATTTTATAAGTTATGAATTTGATGTTTCATTGAAATCTATTAATTGTGGTCTAGATTTTATGATTCATGCTCGAAATTATAGTTCAAATTCTTATCTAAAATTATTGGCAAAACTTGCCAACCCTATTTTCAAAGATGCCGGCAGCAATGCCAATTGGGGCAGAGTGACAAGATAATTTAGAGAATAAATATTGAAAGGCAAATTTTAATATTATAACAAATGAAATATAATGTTCATTTGATGCAACTTCTCCAGAAAAACAATGTTGAATTCTCTAGCAAAATTTCTGATTGTTCTTGTTAGCTAAATGTCCTCCCAAAACACGAGAGGCTTAAAGGAAAAAGTATTCCGAGCCGCCTGAGGAATTGAATTCTGTTGGTATGTGGTTGAAAGTGTTTTCTGTGTCACACCCGATAAGCTTTTTGAAGCTGTTATAAATAATTAATATCATATTTAGCTATCCGCCAAGAGGATATGTTATTCGGATTCCATTATTAAATATACTTTCCATTAGAAAGTATATCACTTGCATATGGCATGGTGTTGGGAAAATCCTTAGAAGCCTAAGTTCGAGAGGAGAATATCGTGTACTCTTTGTTAATTTCTTTCAATCCATTTATAACAAGACATTCCTTAAGATCTCTGTTACACTCGAATTAAGATAACCATATCTCTCATTAGAGACATTCGTGCCCATGTGCTATATCGATCATGCGCAGAACTCCAACTTCCGAATTATAACTCTTTTTTCAAAATTTTCCCCGCATTGTCAATACTTTACGCTGCTAATAAAAGAACCAATACATAATATTTGTACATAGATTAGATAATAATGAAATCCGTATAGATCCAATTGGAATGCATAGTTTTTGATATCATTTTTATTGAAATTAAAATATGAATTTTTCATATCCTTTCGATGATTCTCAGCTCTGTTGGATGAAAATTTAAGATCCATTATAACATTAAATAAATATTTAAATTTTCCATAAAGGTATATATTAAAATATCCATTCCAAATGGAAACCGAAATCATCCAATGCATACTTTTTACTTTTTAATATGTTTTTGTAGGAAAGCAACATTTTTAAAATATCTCTCTCGATTCATATTTCCTTTGTTAAATTCTGACTTTTATGTGATTTATTCTTTTAGCAAAGAATAATTGTAAATAAAAACTTTAAGTCTTGATAAAATTATTTCGACTTTGATTTTTTATTCGTAAGATTCGGTTTTTTCTTTTGAAAATAACTTTAATTTTTTGTCAGTGATGATTTTATACTCTGGTAAACTTGTAGTAGCTGAGCAGGAATTAAGCCAGTTATGCTTAAACGTGGGGGCAGTAAACCAAGTCCAGCAAAGACAACAGCTTAACGGTTGTGGCTAATGAATGATGACAGCCATTTAATGTCAGCGGCGGCTTTTGTTCTCCCCCGGCCCTAACACCCCCACCCCTCCCACTATTAGGTTCGACTAAGCAGAAAACGGCACAGCAACACCTTGCTTGATGTGCCCCCAAAAACAACAACAACAACAACATTTTGGCCCTGCCAGCATCGATTATAATTGAAGACCACACAACTGTTGACCAGCCATTGGCCACAGCCCATTAAAAACTGATGGGCATCTCTCTATGCACAAAGTCAAACAATGGAACCCTCGCTGGACGCCATTTGTAACCAATTCTTCTGCTTGACTCGCACTGCAGCTGCAGTTCAGCTGCATGTTTAGCTCCAGTGTATACATAATTACTCTTGGTCGTCCACAGCAAATTAATGATGCTTAAAAGCGTCAGAGAGGAGTGAGTAAGGATGCGGATGGGATGGGAATGAAGAGTGGGTGAAGGGCGGTGTGTGGTCTGCCATACGCATACGCCACGTTGAGCACTTCATTTGGTTATCAATTGTGCATTTCTGTATTCTCAACTAAACTGCCAGGCTATTGCCTTAAATTAAATGTTTTCCGCTTCCGCAATTAGTTTTAAGCTTTTAGCTCATGTCTACAATTTTGTATTGGCAAAAATAACAGAAAACTTCAACATATATTTAATAATTATGCTTTTAAGTGAGCTCGGTTGGTCATGTAAACAGAGCAGAAAAATTAAATTTTAATATTTTGCACATTTCGCAAAATGCCGTTTTAAGTGGCAACTTTAAATTGGTTTTGGAGCGTCTTAAATGGAAGTTGAAGTTGGTGGTTGATGTTGGTTGAAGGTGTTTTTTGGTGCTAGAATTGTGCAAATTAAAGCCATACTTTGTATATTATGATATAAGAGAATAGTAATGTTTACTGGGTTCATAATTGTTTCATTATTTTACATATGGAGCAGTTCAATTCCCAACTTTAGCTCCAACCGTGTTTGATTTCCAAAAGCCGCCTTCACTTAAAGATAAAACAATCACTTTTACGGAAGTTTCTCATCAATTTTTAAGCATCCCTGTAACTTTGATGTGCCCACACTTTGCATTTGCACAGCATTCTCAAGTGAGCCCAAGTTATTATTCATATTTTAGAGACTTTGCATACGCCATTGCCTGTGCAATGTTGTCAACAAATATTGTTATTAAATTGTTGATACTCAAATCAATATACGCATACATCTTACCGGATGTGAATTTATCGCCTTCCTTTCATACTCAGAAGCGCATACACACACACACACACACATTTCACAAGCCAACTAAATATTCGGCTTTTAAAATCAATGACAAAGACGGCGACGATGTCGATTCCGATGTCGATGCGGATGCAATGGCAAATGTAAAACATGTGCAATAAAATGTGTAGCCCGCAACTCAGCGTTTCCATTTATGGCCTCCGGCACACTTCGTTGACAATGCATGCGATTTTTCGCACTTTATTGACTTTATTGTTGGAAAGTCGCGCCGAAGGAAAATAAAACGAAATAAATTCAACCATAAATACGCATGCCGATGCAATATATTTAAAAATACAGGAAGGCTCGATTATTTGGTTAATATCGTAAATTACGTACCCCAAGGGCTGGCGGCCAAAATGCTTCCGGGCTGAAATCGGTTTTCATTTTTATTTTGTGAATTTTTTTTTTAACATTTTCGTAAACGTAAATAACGTAAATTTTTGAAGCCTTGACATTCGAGATTTTAAATTTAAAAACTTTAATTTCGCAATTTTAAATCTTCGCTAAAGAACCAATTTCTCAAAAGTTCAGAGATGTTGCTCGAAATGACCAAAAACCGAGACCGTAAGTTAAAGTCGGCCCTGCTCGACTTCGAAATACCCGTTACTCAAGGCAATTAGTGTTTAATAACCTTATGCGGCTCAGATAAGTATGCAACGTTTTTTGAACTCTGCCATTTATTATCCGATCTTTATGAAATTGTGAGATTGTACAGGGTTGCCCAAATTCGACGGACCCATGTTTTTTTTTTTAAAATCAAAGAAAAAAATAAAAATTTGGCGGTTGGCAATCTTAATCATTTAATTTGTTCCAAGTAGATTTGTTTACATCAATTTTTGAATATGATATCTCTCAAATGGCCGCCTCTGGCGTTGATGGCGTATTGTGCCCTTTTTGCAGCATTTGCCATCGTTTTCGCCAACATTTCGGCCGGAATAGCGGCTATTTCTTCACGAATGTTGTCCTTGAGCTCTTCTACGGTCCTTGGCTTGTTAACGTAAACCTTTGACTTCAAATATCCCCACAAGAAGAAGTCAGGCGGCGTCAAATCGGGCGAACGCGGTGGCCAGTCCAAATCACCACTTTTCGACATCAAACGGCCCGGAAACAATTTCTTCAGAAAATCGATTGTTATGCGACTTGTGTGCGGTGGAGCGCCGTCTTGTTGCAACCAGAACTGCCTCATACGCTTTCGACGAATAATCGGCATCACAAAATTGGTCATCATGTCGCGATAACGCTCCTGATTGATGGTAACAGCATGGCCATTTTCATTTTGGAAGAAAAACGGCCCAATGACCGTTTTCGCACTAACGCCGCACCAAACTGTGACTTTTTCGTCATGAAGAGGCACTTCTTGAATCTCCTGAGGATTTTCAGTGGCGTAAATACGGCAATTTTGCTTATTTACGGTCCCATTCAATGTGAAATGGGCTTCATCGGAAGCACGTTGAGTTTTCACAATTGACTTGTTCTGTTGAATGTAAATTTCAACTATTTCAGAGCGCTCGCGTGGCGTGTATTGTTCCATCTGAAAATATCTGCTTGGACTGACGCTTCAAACGCGGTATGTCATTAAGCGATCTGACATCTCTGTCAAAAGTTATGGCGTTGCCAGATGGGTCCGTCGAATATGGACAACCCTGTACATATTGGCAACATGGTGGATACTGCAAAATCTGAGCTCGATAGCTTACAAATTGTAGAAGATACTCAACATTTTTTATTGCGTGGGCGGGAAGGGGCGTGGCCAAAATTTAAAACAAACTTGATCTGCCTACAGTCAATACTAGCTTACATCTAAAATTTGGTTGCTCTAGCTCTCTAGTCTCTGAGATCTAGGTGTTCATACAGACGGACGGACAGACGGACATGGCCATATCGACTCGGCTGTTGATGCTGATAAAGAATATATATACTTTATGATATCGGAGCTGCTTCCATCTGCCTGTTACATACATTTGCTCGACTTTAGTACACCCTTTTTACTCTACGAGTAACGGGTATAATTAAGTACTTTGGCCTTCTATTATAAAAATTAAACTTTAATGATTATTTTTGACTTGTATTTCATAACTTAATAAATAATGATTCAATTTATATTATTATTTGAGGATGAAAAATCTATAAATAATCATTATTTACGGTCCCTGGTTTCAACCGATAATCACAAATTGTCATCGCTTCAACTGATATCGATAAACCTATCGAACGAATCGGCTGTGATTATTTAAGTTTTAAAGGTTTTAACTGCACAATTTGTTGGCATAAACGTTGAAACCAACTGCTTGTCAGTTGTTTAAAAAGACCAAGAAGCATTAACTCTTCAGTAGCTGGGGAACATTTGCTTGTGAACATAAATATTTTTGTGAACAAAACTAAATTGAAAGCAGAAGGCAGAAAATTGAAAATTTGACTCAGACTTCTTTGTCCTTGAAAAGCGTGAGAGACTTGCAGGACTTTGCCGAAACAATGCCCACTCCGTAGAAGTCCTCGCAGTTTCAGATAGCTAACACTTCCATAAAAACCCAGCGCCATCAAGAGTGTGACATGATTCCTGTTCACAATACGAGTCTTAATTAATTGAATTTAATCTCTAATTTTAGCAAAATAGAAGATATTAAAGATTATCCATTAGATGACTGGATATGTCTTCAATATCCCTTTAATCAACCAACTTTACATATAAAGACAAGTACACTTAGGGAAAAAACCAAGAACATTGGTCTCAAGTCGAGCACATTCGTTGTCAAAAACTAATCATGAAAGGATTTTCTCACTTCAAGAACAATTTCCCACTTCTAGAACTTGAGAAGCTAAAATCTTGATGTAAGTAGAAATGTTCAGTTTTTGAAAATATTTTAAAGTCAAATAAAATTGAGGTCCATTGTCCAGGTCCAGGTCCGCAGAGACATCTCACTTGTTCTACACCCCCCCAACTGCCTTTGTTAACTAATTATAGAAATACAAAATTTTCGGACTCACTGGGAGTAGAGCCCAATACGACGGAACATTTGTACTCAAAACTTTTGAGAGCACATTCTGTTCTTACTTTGACATGAAATAATCTTGTTTTCTGAACACAAATTTCCCTCTGTGTAGTTTTGAAATCGTTTATAAGAAAATGTCTAGAGATTTCTGAAGCAGAAAAGGAATACAAATGAAAACATAAAGCTGAAATATAGCCCCTTTGGATCCGTTGCAAAACATTCGCACTGAAAATTAGAAATTCCCTAAAATTAAGAAATATATGTTCCCATCTATGGCGCATTTTTGTGAATCTTAGAAAATTTTCCATAAATGAGCATTTTTTTTTTTTAAATTTTACTGTGAATCGCCTTAGGATGGAATTCATAGGAGAAATTCTAAATTTCAGATCGAATTTTTGTATGAGTGTAGTCATAATAATCATCCCCTGCTCGCAGCGTTGGTGATCAAAAGGAAGTTCTAAAAAGTACTTAAAGCTATTTAGGGGCAAGATTGGAAAGAATAAAAGACCGAAGTCATCATCGGAAATGAGTTTTTTTTTGTAATCCTTGTAAAACCTTCTGCGAAACGGACAATTGGGGGCAATTAAAGAAGCCTCAAGGGTATGAGGTTCTGTGTTTATACCAAATTGTTGGTGTCGATTGCTCGCCTGCTCTGGCGTTTCTTTAGATCTAAACCTAAAGAACGAAACCTAGCTTTTCTCAATCTGTAGGCTAATTTTCGCACCTGAAAAAGGGGCTTACAGTCTGCTTAGAGACAATAAATTCTGATTTTGAAAAATCAGTACTTTGTTTGACTTGACTAAGGATATTGGGAATTGATTTTAGTTTCGCATTTTGCATTCTTTTGTTTTTGTTCTAGTTTCCATATAACACAGAATACTAACCGAACATTTTAACATACAAAGTCAACGCAGCTTGGATTAATAAGCATCAAGCTATATAATCGTCATGAATTTTCATCAATTTTAATAACTTTTCAGAGCTGCGCCAAAAAATAGAGAAAATAAAAATGCAAACATGTAAGTCTGATCAATATTTTCCATTTCGACTGATAAAATCATAAAATCAATCCCAGTTTGCATGCCAACAAATCACACACTGCCATCGTTTGGGTCGTCATTGCAATGATTTGGTTTGGCAGGCGTGGTTCCTGGGCAATAAAATATACACCACTGCGGCTGTTTTAGAATGTTGCCATTAAATAAAAAATCAGGAAAACCATCAATTACACAAATTTTGAATTCTTTTAATCTCCTTTTGAGGCCAAATGGTCGTTTGATAGCTCACAGAGTTGCCAAGTTTTTTGTCTATTCATTTGAATTGAAAATAGATTTAAGCAACCAATTACCCAAAATACACAGCTACACAGTCTCTGCCCATAACTCATTCGCTACAAACTAACCCCGGACCCGGGCCCGAGCCCAACACTATGCAAAGCCACTCCAAACTCAAGTTGCCAAAAGAATCAGGCAAAGAGGAGGAGGAGGATAACAACCAATGGATAAGAGAAGGGAATTGTGGCAGTGGAGGCCAGAAATCCGCTCAGCGGTATAATCAGTGCAGCCAATGCAAAATTGTGCACCAGATGAAAACTAATCGATGCAGACGGGGCAATTGGGACGGGCGAAGCCACAGTAAATAGCGGGCGTGCCCACTGATGATGGCGTTCGTTTAGGTGTTTTACACACTGGACGTGCATAAAATTGTGCGCAACCTTGCGTTCAGGGCGGATGGTGATGGTTGGGGTTTGTGGGGGGGGGGGGGGTGGGACTGACTCTGTCGTATGCCCCGCACGTATCGCAATTTAAATTAACACTTTTTTTTTTCTTGGTCAAACGTGCCGCGGTTCTTTTGGTCTACGACCATTTTTTGACTGTTTGATTTTGTGTGGGCTAAATAGCGGGTAAAGTGAGAGGTAATTTTCATATACTTTGGTTTTTTTTTTTTATTTTAATTATGCACTTGGTTTCGGATGGCACTTATGGTGCGTGAATGGGAAAATGTGTAGTATGCGAATTATCAAGAATTTACGTGCTCTTTGAGTTGTCTGAAAGTGGTAAGTAAGAGCATGGAGGAATTGGGTTACGTTTATGGCAAGATAATATACCAATATTAAAGGTAACGCGTAAAGGGGTTTCAAAATCTAATTCAAGGCACTCAACTTTTACTCAAGGAGGTGTGCAAGAAGATCCATCACCATCTAAATGTCAATATCCAACTTAAAAATCTGTTCGAATGCATTCAATGCCTTACTTCTAATTGCCTAATTCCAGGAATTTGTAATCAAATGGCTCTGAAAATTAGTTGCTTGCTAAACAAAAAAAAAAAACTTGCTCAACTTTTCCTGGAACAAGTTTTCCCCCCACCATTTGTAGTCAAATATTTTGCCCTCTTTTGCCAAACGACAAAGAGGTACAAGTTTGAAGGTATTGCAAGCGAAAAATGCATAATTATGGGAAAGTTCTCATTTATTTTCGCGCGGAATTAATTAAAAGTTCACTTATGCACGGAATTTGCATAAAAATGACATTTTAATTGCGCTTCATTTGTGAAGAGCGCCTTCGACTTTCGTCAGCGCGGAAAAGCCTTATGAAAAATGGTCGCAGCATCTCAGCCAACAGTCGGTGGGAGGCGGGGTACGATAGCGCGAGAAGTGCACTTGAGACAGACAAGAACACTCTGTGTGCCACTACAAAACGCACTTGCCATTCATAATGAAAAAACACATTTCCCTTCTCGTCGTTCAAGTCGTCGTCTTGGTGAGGCAAGGACTGCAGACCTGGCGAAAGGGTGGGGGGCGGTGGGTTCCTTAGCTATTCATTGGGCAAACAAAGGGAAAATATTTATTCGATTTCAAAAACTGTGCATAACCATTGCATACGAAATGAAAGCCAATTAGCTAAGCATGAAGTCGTTTCATTTAATTTAGCTTAAACCAATGTAAATAGCAGAGAAGTAACCTATCTCTATGTGGGTAGAGCTATGAAAGAGCATAGGAAACAAGCAATAAATTCCAAGTTAGGAAGCTCTTAAACAAACTTGTAAGACAAACTTGTTTTCCCACCGACTGTACCTACACCCAGAAGAAAAGCAGACAGCACGATATCGCTTGGAATAATATCTATTCGTTCTTGAATTTTCAAGAATTTTGCTCCTAAAATCGTGCTAAGTTCGCTGTCAGTTTGATGCTTTTTGGCGAGAGGAGTAAGGTAAAGAAACTCAGAGAGGAGAGCAAGCATATTTAAGAGAATCGTGTTCAACTCGCTCTCACTGTTTCGCTTCTATGGAAGATGTGGCAAGCACATTTGAGAGAAAAGTGTTGAACTCGCTCTCACTGTTTCGGTTTCAATGCGAGAGAAGTGTGCGTGAACAAAATTGAGCGGAGAGCGGCATCGATTTTTACACTCATCCCTCGCTTTGAAATTCCCAAGTAGTTTTGGCATTGATGCCAGTTGAGAGACTAGGACTGAAGGTTCTTAGTTGTGTTGTGTGCTACCCTAGCCATGTTAAACTTGCTACATAGTTTGACAAGTAAGTTTCGAAGAAGGAAACTTAAACCGAATTTAGAAAAATGAAATTAAAATGTTGGTTGATTTGAATGCGGCTGCCCCTAAATTTGAACCTTTTCAGCTAATTTAAGAGTGAATAATTTTGTTGTTCAACCTGATGAGCTCATGATATAAGAACGAACATTGTTGTTTTTTGTCAGTGCACTCCACTCTTGATTCAAGAATGAGAAATCTGGTATCCAAGTATGTTTAGCACTTGACTTAAGAATTTGTATACTTAATTTGAGAATATTTCTTACTTGATTCAAGCATAAAAGTTCTTGAATCATGATAAACGGTATAAAAAATTTAAACTTGGATCAAGAATTTCGTTCTTGTATTAAGTATTTCGTTCTTGTAACAAGAGTTTCGTTCTTGCATCAAGAATTTTGTTCTTGGATCAATAATTTCATTTTCGGATCAAGAACTGCGTTCTTAAATCAAGAATTCTCGTTCTTATTGAACTTCTGACATTTAAAACTCTTGTTCAGAAAATTAAATTCTGTATTTTTTCTCTGAGTGTATGTCAGCTATATGCTTTTGACATCCGATCTGATGGGTTCTGACATATTTGCAGCGTGCAGTGGAAAGATGACTCAGCTCGAAAGCTTGAAAAGTCTTTTGATCCCCTCCTAGATTCGCTAATGTCTAATTTGGGTTCGTTTTAGACTAATCGGATGGAATGAGAGCACATTCAGAAACAATTTTTCAGAGTTGCAACATGAATCGTATTTAATTTAAATACAAACTTCATAATTTGATCCTCTGAATAAGAGGTTAGACATGCTTTCTGATAAATATTAAAAGGATAAGGGTATGAAAACTTTCTCAAATTTTTCTCTGAACATAGTTCTCGTGTAATCTTCTCGTAATATTGTAGATCTCCATTTTAAGGATGGTTATCTAAAATATATATATATAGATCGATAAGTATTCCATTGTGGTTCAATGTTCACCTGCCAAGTACTCATCCCTGTGGTTAACCTGCTTGAAGCCGTATGGGCTGTGGATTGATATGTCAGTGATTCCGTTGGGTTAGAGATTTATATTAACATACAAACTTTGGAGCCCCTTCAGCTTTCAGCTAGACCGCCATTAATTTGGAAAAGGAAGTCCCAACAACAACAAAATTAAAGTACCTAAACACAAAAACAAATGAACTTTCAAATCGAAAAACTTTTTAGGCCTTTTATTAAAAAGAAAAAAATCTTATTAACTCCTCAAATTCTAGCTCTCAAACTAAATTTAATCCACAACTATATACAAAATGCAATAAAATAAATTACAACAATATCAGCCAGCAAAACGAACTGGGCATATATAGTACATACATACATACGTATGACACAAAAAAGAAAAGTTCTAACAAACGATGTAGCTAACCTCTTCGGGCGCAAAAATGGCGCATAAAATAAATTTTTCACTAGGAGAGAACTGAACTTGACAAGCCAAAGGTGACAGCCGACCAAGTTCCGGCAAAAGAAAAACTAGCTCGGAAATGGCAAAACAATAGTGCGGTATGGCAGAATGAGCTGAAAACGACTGCAAAAACTTAAGTGCCCGTTAAATTTCCCAGCGGACTAATGATAAAAGTTACGCGACGCGCCAAGCCGCCCTTCTCCGTCAGCATCTTTCCGGATTTGTTTGCTTTTGGTTTGGCCTGTGTTCCTGTTCACGGCAACCCTTCTCCATTCTTGGCCGGTGTGGCGGTTAATACATTGCGGCATTCAAGTTAATTTACCACCAGGAAAAGAGTGGCGAAAAATAGGGGGGGGGGATTGTGTAATTAGTTTGCTGGCACTTAACTTGAACCATTAGATGCAATTAGGTACTAAATATTGTTATTTAATGTGCTATGTTTTGCTATGAGGGGCTTTTAATAAAGTTTTCTTTGTTGAATGCTCGACACAACAAAATTTTTAATTATTAATTGTGCTTAAAAGCATGAGAAATGCAACAATTTTAATAAAAATTCGTTTCCTCAAAGCCTGACAAAAGATTTCATTTCGGCAGAAATAAAAAATCACTGCCAGAAAAAGGGGCAGAGACAAAGATGGACGGACCCAGCAAAGTTCATAAATTGTATGCGTGCGTGCTGGTGAAATTTCGCAACTTTTGTCAAAGAGAACAAGACGAGAATGAGAATAATACTTGTCCTGGGGTCGACATGTGTTGGAGCAGACCAAGACATAGTTGACAAATGTCCAAAAAGGGGGTAAACGGCAAGCCGCGGGGGGAGGAGGCGGCAAATGGCACAGAATGAAATATCAAATTTCAGCAGCAGCAGCACATCGACAAATGAAATTGACATTTCTTTAACATTTTCAAACACCAAAAACCAAAGACACGCCATGTTGCAAAACTTTTTGAACTGAGACCAAGTCTTTGAGTACGTGATTGTTTGCGGAAGTGTTTGGCCGATTTCTAATCAAAGCAATTCAATCGACAATCTTTGTTAGATTTAATGATACAAATCTCTGGAGATTTTCGTATATAAGCTAAAAACTACTTGTTGGCTGCAGTTTTATGGCGCTTCTTAGAAATGGTGTGTAGGGGAACTGTCTAGCGCTTACATTTTTGGCATAATTAGAAGAATTACATCTAGAATTCTACTATTTTGAAATTCGCCTTAAAATGCATTTTTTCCTTAATATAATTAATTTTGAAATTCGCCTTAAAATTCTTTTTTTTCCTTAATTTAATGTATTTTTTTTGGATTTTAGACGGTTTTTTCTTAAACTTAGAAAGCATAAACCGAAAATGTAATATTTTTGAATAAAATTCCTCTAATTAAGAAGTTTGATTTCATTTTTTTTTATTCTATTGTAATTTTTCTAGATGTTTCTCGAATTACCTTCTAAAATTGAGGTTTTCAAATTTGCCCTTAAATTATCAATAAATTTGAATTAACAACACAAAAATACACAGATGGGACTCTCAAAATACTCCGAACCATGAATATTCGTAAAAAAACCTTTGTTTTGGCAAAGAACATTTCAAAAACTTTGAAAAATTCGCCCTAAAATACAGAAAAATTTATGTGGAAAATAGGCAAACAAAATTTTAAAACTATGAAAAGACACCGTTTGTAACTCCCAAAATCGAGTTCCCTGCTTTCGCCATTTTAAAGGGTCAACCGATATTCGGCTTGCTCTGAAAGATACTTCCTTTTTCTGAATTTATAACAAAGATTTCAACTTTTCACAATTTTATGTAAATTCTAGTACCAGCAACCAAACAACCCTAGAGGATGAATAAAAAAATCTAGTTAATATTAACTGAGAAAATATGCAAGCTTTGTCTCGCAAAGGAACTCAAAAATGGGTCCATTTATGTTAGATTTTAAAAAATAACAAACCGCTGAGCAAAAAGAATGTTCATGCATCTCTGTACACACGCTAACTTCAAACTTCAATGCATAAAGCTATATTATGGGAGAAAAACTTTATTCAGAAGTAAAATTTCATATTATTTACATCAACGTCCTTCGAGCCGGATATTCTGGAAACAATGTTTGGTAGGACAACATAGAATCGCAAAAGCAAAAAGTCTTTTTTCAGTAACGAACACTTATTAAAGGGCTTTGGAAAGAGGTTGTAGTTTCGTGTATCTATATAAACAATTTGATGCAATTTAACTTCCTAAAGCTGTACTTCTATGAAGTCTCATATATATAATGTCATCAGCTCACTGTTGTCAAAACCAAAATCCATAAAATAAAACCCAAACGATATCAGAAGTTGGTCAGGTCAATCCTTAATTTTCTCATTTGAAATTCGACTGGAAGTGGATCTCTTTTGTTACTCCTTGAATACTCAAGTATGCTTTCGACAGCTTGAGTTTTGTTCGATATAGGTTTAATTCAATCACTTAAGGGATTGATTTTAGAGAAATCGATTTGAAACATTTTCAATTTGGACGGTATTTGTCTTAAATGTCCTTTTAATCATCCAACGGAGCTAAAAATCATCAGAAGGATTTGAAAAATTATGATCATTTGAATGAATTTGCAGCTCCGCTGGATAATTAAAAGTATATTAGAGAATAATTGTTTGTTCTATATATTCTAAAAATCGCATTCGACTTAAAAAACTACACAAATCGAGTGACAAAAAAGTGGTCTTTGGGTCGGAAACGGTTCGTGGAACACATGGAAAGAATTAGTTTAAATTTAGCTGTTAAGTAAAACTCCATTTCGTGGTTTCCGCAGACAAATATTATACTCTTGCCCTTGAAAATTATTTAAAAAGTTTAAGAGTCAAGGAGATTTCAAAACAGGGGCGATAATGGGTGTGAATTTTATAAGTAATTCTAAACGGTTTTCTACATTTTTTTTTTCATATCGTTCGCCTCAAAAAGGTTCGGTTTATGGTAAAATAAAAGACGGAGTTCCGGGTTCGAACCGGTTCAGTGCATTTTCAACCCGCAGGTCGAGATCAAATCAATATTTTTGAGCTTGATTTTTGTGTGCTTCTCCGATTGACTATCATTTCAATCCCATAAGAGTTTTCAATATGAGATGAAATCAGACAAGTGAAAATACACATTAAAGTCGAGCTTCTCCAGGTGATGAGTGATTCTAATATATTTACATATCGAATCGGCTGTTGATACTGATCAAGTATATACTTTATGGTACTGTAACATACTTTTGCAAAAACTTAATATACTCTTTGATACCTTTGGTATAGAGTACAAAAAACTGCGACTCGAAAGCGGAAAGGCAAGTCCTGCAGCAGGAGAAGCACAGCCGTGGCAGCAATGAAGCATAGAAATTGTTGTAAATTTCAGTGTGAATGCATACTCAATCATAGCAATGCAATTTAGCTGAAATAATGCATAACTAACCATATAGCGACGGACTAAACTAGCTGTAAGTTTGAGCCACCTTTTCCATTCCCCTTACTCATAGTATAAGGGGGAATACACTTACATTTGAATGGGAGACATCAACATGCAAAGATTTTCCACTTAAGGAATAAATATGAGCCACAAAATGCTTGAAAATGTTTTGCAAGAAAGTTAGTATTGGAGAATTTGTCTGTGTGTCTGTGTGTGTGTGTGTAAGGTAAACGGAATCCTTTATATAGGTAGAAGACGCCATACCACTCTCATTCCATTCAATTCGATTCAAAGGCAGCTGTGAACTGTGAAATGAGCGAGAAGCATGTGAATGTGAATGGCTTACGCTGGATCTGGGCTAGCCATAATAAGCTCCACTTTCGCCTTTCCACACCAAATTGCCTGCACTTACACGGAGCGAGGCAGAGAGACAGAGAGAGAGAGACTGACGCAGGTGCAAATAAAATAAAGAAAAACTCTAAATTTGTGTACATTTCTACGGTTGCATTGCGAAAGAAATTGAAAAACATTTACCACACACACACTCATACATACATACATACTTATATGTACGTGAGGAGCAAAAAAAACTGAGTGAATAGACTAACGCGCAAAAAGGAAAAGCTGTCGAGGAAAAACGTAATGCAGAAAAAGCATCAGTCGAAAAGGTGGAAAAAAGTAGCAGCGCCACCTCAAGCTGCTAAGTGCTAAAGCATATGTCTGCCCGCAAAGTAGATAAACATAAGAGACTGCACAGCGAATACCTAGGAAGTTTTGTTCCTAAGTTTTTCATATAAAGTTTTTGTGTCTTTTTGCAAAATAATCAGGTCTGCTGTGAATCAAACTTTAAAACAGAACCGTTTTTGTAAAAATGATGAACCCAGTTGCCGGTTCCGTTTTAAAATTTTGTTCTTTTAGAGAAAAGTCCAGGAAGAGATGGTTCTCGTAGTTGGAAAATGAATAAATTTATTATCCAAAGCCAAAACAAATATATTAATACCAGATGTTCTCTCCAATTATTGAAATCACATGTTTCAAATGCTCTTGAAATGAGCTCAGTTCAACTCAACTCAAGCGCCGCAGAGAAAAGTATGAGTAGTTTTTTAGAAGAGCTTCCAATTCCAAATTCCAAAAGTCTGGTGATCAACTGGACACAAGATTTCCAAAAATTGTTATTTTCTTATAAGAAAATCCGAGGCAGTTCTCTGAATTTATTGTACGTACAACCGATGTCTCAGTCAGTTCAGTTCAGTCAGTTAGGATCTCCCAGAATGTGAGATCCATTTATAAGCCGAACTAGGGTCAATCAAACTTTTAGCCCAAACAGAGAAAAAAACAAGAAAGAAAGTCGGTCAAGCCCGACGATAACAACGAAATTACACTGTGAACCAAAATTTTGATACTGCAGTAGCAGCTGAAAGCGGCGCTGCTACTGCGATGCAGCAGCGAACAGTCATTTGATCATAACTTGACAGCCGTTTATCTGATATTTCCCATTTATTTGGCGAATCGATAAGTCATCCTGATTACTAAATATGTGTGAAGATACAAACCATCTATCTTTAAAACTGTGTTAGATATGATGTTTTTAGCAAATTACAGGGGCGGGAAGGGGCGTGGCCAAAATTGAAAATAAACTTGACCTGCCTGCAAGAATAAAAACCTCTACATACACTATCCCTTACCATCTCTGAGATCTGTGCGTTCATACGTACAGACAGACGGACTTGGCTATATCGACTCGGCTGTTTAGCTGATCAAGAATATATATACATTATGCTTCTTTCTGGCTATTACATATTTTGCACAAACTTTTAATTCTTTGTGTACTTCCTGTACCAGAGTGTCAAAGGATATTAAAAAATATCCCTTGGATGAATTCGGTATTCTTTTGGATCCATTTTTGTATATTAAAGTATTCATTTAATGTTAAATGGATATTAAATTTTCATCTTTTGGAGCTTTAAACCATCCAAAAGATATGAAAAATTAATATTTTAAAATTAAAAATGTAAAATAAAAATAAATATCCATTCCAAGTGGATACCGAAATTATACAATGGATATTGTTTAATATTTATTTTTTCTCTGTGCAGTTGAGCTGAAAATGTTATCAAAATCGGCACATTGCAACTCAAATCAAGTCTTGGCGTTTTTAAAAAATGGTTTTTGAAGTGAGAAATTTGCTCACAAATGAGAAAAACTTTTAAAATCTTGCTTTTGCTAACGATACTGCTCGTTTTTAGTCCAATGTTCTGTAGTTTCGCTCTGTGAACTGAATTGAAACTCGGTTTGTAAGAATAGTTTCCAAAATATTCAGACAAGCGAAGTTCAGATTTGTAATAATCTATTCAAAGTCTGTAAAAATTCCCTAAGCAAAATGGGAAAAACTAAGTGTGGTGCATAGGGTAAAGTGTAACAAACAACAGGCAGTTGTAAATGAGGTTGGTGGTTCGATGTCGCCTTATTCACTCGGTCCCCTTCACTAGCTATTGGCGTCAGCTTTGAAGTAAGTAGCCATGAAAATGATTTTCAAACTTTGCAGGTCGGATTTGGCACTCTAAGCACACATGCCAATATATTGAGAGCAGCTCGGCTTGGCCCATGCCCACACTTCAAGAGTACGCAAAACACTGAACCTTTTAAGTACTTTGCTGAGGGCACAGACTGCGAGCACCCCACCCTTATTGTTTTATCATGGCTTGGCCTTTTGGGCAGTGTAAAGCCAAGTATATTATGTATGTAAGTTTAACTATTATTTCAGTTCTCTCTAGCAGCATAAACAGTTCGTCAAAACTTAACCATATCAGTGAGAATTTTATGGTCGCCACATAACCTCAACCAGCTGACAACGTTGGTCATTTATTACCCCACACCAACTAAGTAAGCCATCATCCTTGTATTTACAGTTGTTTTTGCACCGCGCACGTGCCATGTTCAGCGCCAAAAAAAAAAAAAAAAAAACGCTAGTAAAAATATGCTCAGGTCCGCAGGGTAGGGCTGGGCCACAACCTGAATCGCGCAGATTCTTCCTGTCGGGTTCTTTTTAGTGCTGACAGCATAATCGAGACACAATGAAAAAAAAAAAACAAAAACCAACCCGTTAAGAGTTGTTTACTGGAAGGGATTTAAAACTTTTAAAGTTAATTGTTTAACATAAACCTCTCACGTATTCTTGCCATTGCGAACCATTTTGGGAACAGAGCCTCATTAGTCAGATTTATTCAATTTGTAATTACGCGGCTGTTGACTTTTGTCGCCTTAAATAATGCAAGTTGAATAACTTATTAAAGTACATAATCTCATATTACGCCTACCACCGGCAGGTCTCACTTATCAAAAGAAATTTCCCCACATCGGGAACCAACCAGCTGAGACAATCACATAAACACGCATTTGGCACTGAGAGGGACAAATTAAATTACAGCAAAGCAGCTTTTATGTTTTCACCAAGGCACGGCACGGCACGGAGGAGGAAGTGCCTCAAATCGTAACTCAAAGAACACAATGTCATTTGCAAGAGGCGGAGGCATATCTAAGACACATTTGGGCGAAAGTGAATGTTTAATAAAAATACATACAACAGAAATAAAACGGAGCTCTTTTGGTCAAATAGAGACCGCGTGAGCAGCTTATGGGTCGTTGTCTATAAATATCGACGGGAAGAAGCAATAATTCTAATATATTTTATATTAGCCGATGCCCGGGCACATTGCTTTGTGAGAATTTGATTCGTATGAATCGACTTCTTTTTGAACCATTTGCTAATTGGTCATGGATGCCTGAAGTCCGTTCTTTATAGGTTTAAGCACTTGACGGATTCTTTTTGCACTCACTGTGCAAGGTTTTATAGAAGACAAATAGCCAGAGCTGGAAGAGCTTAGTTTAGACATTGGGAGACTATTGCAAACACACAAACATGCAAACAGATCAACATGCAAACGTGCAAACATGCAAACATGCGAACATGCAAACAGACAAACTTGCAAAATTAAATTACAATTTGATGAGCCTACTCACATTCGCTGTCTTGATGGATATTCTACTTAGCTCGCAAACCAATTGGGTTATCATTAAAATCCAAAAATTTGAAGAAAAAAATAATCATTATATGTCAAATTTAATCATATGCAAACATACAAACACACAAACATACAAACATGCAAACATGCAAACACACAAACATGCAAACATACAAACATGCAAACACAGAAACATACAAGCATGCAAACAGACGCACATGCAAACGGACAAACATGCAAACATGCAAACAGACGAACATGCAAACAGACAAACTTACAAACTTCAATTAGAAATTTATGAGACCATTCAGAGTCGTTGACTTGATGGATATTCTACTTAGCTCGCAAACCAATTGGGATATCATTAGAATCCAAAAATTTGAAAAAATCCATCAAATTATATGACAAATTTAATCATATGAACATGCAAACATACAAACGCACAAATATACAAACATGCAAACATACAAACATGCAAACACACAAACATACAAACATACAAACATACAAACATACAAACATACAAACATACAAACATACAAACATGCAAACATGCAAACATACGAACATGCAAAGAGACAAACTTATAAACATCAATTAGAATTTGATGAGACTATTCAGAGTCGTTGACTTGATGGATATTCTACTTAGATCGCAAATCGATTAAAATCCAAAAATTTGAAAATTTTCATCAAATTATAAGTCAAGTTTGTATATACAAACATACAAACACACAAACATGCAAACATCCGAACATGCAAACAGACAAACTTACACTCTTCAATTAGAATTTGATGAGACTATTCACAGTCGTAGACTTGATGGATATTCTACTTAGCTAGCAAAATAATTGAGATATCATTAAAATCCAAAAATTTAAAAATTTGCATCATATTATAAGTCAAATATATTCATACAAACATGCAAACAGACAAACCTGCAAACATGCAAACACACAAACAGACAAACTTCACTTAGCATTTAATGTTGTCTGACAATGAATACGATATGTCAAGTGTCAGTCCAAACAAACAACCTTCTAACTGATTCTGATATAAGAAAAATGTAAGACAAATGTGTTGTGACAACAATTTGCAGTTCATCGCATTAAATATGCCCCTATTAGCTTTTACAAGTACCTGACAAATAAGTTAATTCTCCAGCGTAAACATGAGCGCACATTAACGCTTTTAGCCAAACAGACACACGCATACGCACACGCACACGCACACACCCTGCAGTCAGACTCCTCCAGCATTTCATCAACTTGCTCCATCGCACAAAATAAAACAAAAGCAGGAGGGGGGTGGAACAGAGTGTGGAACCATTCTCAAGTTGTGTGTAGGAGTTTTTTGTTTTTTTTTTTTGTTTTTCGACTTGGATTTTTGCTCATTTCTGAATACGGGCAACCTGAGGTTTGTTTTAATTTGCCGCTTTCTACGGTGCGCAGTCCGCACCTCCTACATCCCCCTCCCTGTGCCGCCTGCCATTGTATCTGTGAAGCAAAACTTTTGCATTTTCTCATTTTCCGAAAATGTGCAAAGGGATTTGTTTTCATGGCTCCTGCTCCTTGGTATTTATGTTTATGCTCTTGTATGATATGATTTCTGCCTCAGTCCCTCCTTTGAGATTATTTGCGGCAGACACAAAAGACAACAAACGAAACAATCATGAGGGACCACACCCACCATTTCGAATTAATAATACCAGAATACATCTGTTTTGGCATAAATTGTATGTAAGAACAAAAGCACCAAATCGCGAATCATCTGCGGTGCACTGAGAACAGATACTGGAGTATGTGTTTTGTGGAGTCGGATGATAGGTAGGTACTTCCTCATTGCGGTACTTAATATAAGATAAAACTTCTATAATACAATTTCATCATTTCATATACACAGTTGATCTAATAGAGTTTCCATTAAGCCACCCATTTTTGTACCTTGTTAAAGAAAATACACTTTTGCTATTCAATTGCTATG
The DNA here is from genome assembly GCA_035044965.1 of Lordiphosa andalusiaca. Lineage (NCBI taxonomy): Eukaryota > Metazoa > Arthropoda > Insecta > Diptera > Drosophilidae > Lordiphosa > Lordiphosa andalusiaca. The sequence continues at coordinate 23,216 of JAWNNM010003056.1, forward strand.
GCCATATGAGTATAAAGCTACACACCCAGAACAGCTGTCGTCCATTAGGTCCTCTCGTAAGTTCATTAGATTTGACTTGGCGAACGAATATTCAGGGTCAAACAGAGCAGCTGGTGAGGACGGACCATCTGGCGAGCATGAAGCATGCAAGTTTATTCAGTGTGCTCACGGAACTGTAAAAAAATCAGCCAAAGACTGGCCAGCTTCCACTCAGGAAAGTCTTTTATTCTGGACAAATGCACAGCAGCTCCATCATTCTCTGCCATTTTGTGGCAATTCCCGCTGGCTACTCTGAGAATGAAATGAAAGAAGTTTATGGTTAGCTTTATATTTGGAGAAACTGTTAACAGGTTTTTGAAAAATAAAACATAGGTTAGGTAAGGTTAGGATGCGACAAGTCGCCCTGCCATTTAGGCCTTTTTGGGCCCATTGCGATGCCATATTTGTTCCCTGTTAACCCATTTTGTTAATCTCGTTACTAAACCATTGTGTGGACAGAATGACTTTTAGTAGAGAGCTGGGATCTCTAACTCGGATGTCTCCGATAGGTTAAGTAGGAGAGGTTGACCTAGTGTCCTAAGTCTCCTTCTACTCAGGGTGGGGCAATGGCAGAGGAGGTTTTGTACTGTTTCCTCATCTTATTCGTGCCCACAGCTTCTGCAGAAATCATGGTGAGTGACTCCTAGGCGTGCAGCGTGTCTGCCGATAAGACAGTGACCCGTTAGGGTTCCCACCAGAAGCGATATGGGTTCCCTGCTGTGGCGTAAAAGCGTGGTGGTACGCTTTAGTGTTGGCCACGTAAGCTTCGCTACCGCACAGGAGGAAAGGTTTTTCCACTTATCGGCAGTGATACGACGTGTTTCAGCTTTTGTGTGGAGCTTAAAAGTTGCCATAGGCATCCCTATCGTGCTCTTCTCTGAAAGTAGCTCGATGGTGGTGCCTATTCTGGCCAGTTTGTCCGCAGACTCATTTCCTTCTATGTTGCGGTGTCCAGGCACCCATATAAGGTGTAAACTGAATTCTCGTGCGATCTCAATTAGAGATGATCGGCATTCGGTAAGCGTTTTAGTATTGTTGGTGTATGAGTCAAGGGCTTTAAGTCTGAGTATATGAAGACGTTTCCTTCTCTGATTGGTAGTGTGCTAAGGTAGGTGGCTGCTTCTTGGATGACCACCACCTCCGCTTGGTACACGCTACAGTGATCAGGAAGGCGGAACGATAAGTTCAAGTTTAGGTTGGTGGAGAAGACTCCCCCTCCTACTTGTTCGTCAAGCTTAGAGCCATCAGTGTAGATGTTGATGGCATTGGCTCTGCTGTGGGGTAGGTTTTCCCACTCGTGTCGGCTTGGAATACAGACGTCGTATGATTTGACGAACGTCGTTTGTGGTATACAGTAGTCAGTGTGTAACGGTATACTCGGTTGATCATTGAGTATTGTGGAGTGTCCCGACTTACCCCCGTTCCAGGCATCGGATCCTTTTAGTCTAAGGGCTGTTGCTATAGCCAGTTGCTTTGAAAAAAAAATAATATTGTTAAAAGTTGCTTAAGTCAAAAGGTTTTTTTTGATCCAAATGCTTTTCCCATTCATAAATTAAAGGTCTGCACTTTTGATTTCAAAGTTGTCCACTTTTAATTTCAAACTTTTGCACACTTGATTTCAAAATTTTTACACTTTTGATGTACATATTTTGAAACTTTTGAAATTAATACTGTTTAAAACAAACTCCATTACTTTTGGTATACTGCAAATTTATTTGTAGACTTCACAGCTTAACTACTGTTCTCTGGTTTATCGGGCTGTGGAGCATTTCGGGGATCTTCGCCAATAACGACATATCATCTGCATGCATCAAAGTTCTTAAATTTCGACTCTTAAGCTCGATGTATAGCAACATGAAAAGTGGAACATGAGGAGGCATGCTTATTTTACGCAGCTGTTGTTAGGAAACCAGATCGAAGGCTCACTTTCGTACCTAACAGAAAAGATACCATTGTCATAAAAAACTATCTAGATGTCATGTGAACTTCAAAGCTGCCTTCAATACGGTCAACAGCAGAAGCCTGATATAAAAATTAAGCAATATGACGGTGTGGAATGGTATGCAGCTGTTCAACTGGTTTGAAAACAACACTGGAGTCCAACAGAGGTGTCACTTAAGCCCTCTTCTGTTCGCCTTGTTTATCGATGATATCGCCAGCACGCAGAGGGGTGAAATCATGGTAGCGGGCGTCGGTGTAAAAGTCCGAATGTACGCAGATGGCCCAGCCCTGTTGGCTAATTCTCCGCGGATGATGCAATAATGCTTATGGGGGCTTACTGTCAATACGGATTAAATAAAAGCTCTCTCAATTAGAGACACTTGAGGCGGAATCTTCAAAAAAGAACACTTCCGAAATCGAACTAGTTAAATTTTGTACATACTTGACAGTTACTGTTACTGCTAATAAATCATTCAAAATGCATATCCAGCTGAAACTTCGTCACTCAATTGCACCTTTATTACGCTGTACCGGGAATTCACTGCAGTGCAAACAAAATGTATTTCCAAGTGAAAAATATGGAATGGTATGTGGAATCGAAGTAACATGCTGCTTTGGGGTTTCCTTGAATACGACGAAGTGGAGTAGCTTCTTTGATTCCTCTCCAAAATTATAAAAATAGAACTACGTTTCTTTGGTCGAAACTGGTGTTCCAACCGTATACAGCCAGACGCTACTTTCATAAAACATTCCCCCTGAAAACAAGGAATTCTCCTAGGTAAGCCATCCTAAGGCAATTCACCCTACAATTAAGAAAAATATTTTCAAAGTTTCAGAAAAATTTTCCCTAAATGAGAAAAAGTTTTCATAATTTTAGGCTGAATCGCCTTAGGACGGATTTCATAGGAGAATTTCTAATTTTCAGGGCGAATTTTTTTGATCAGTGTAGGTTTATATTTCTCCTATATCAAAAATATCTTTCAAATGCCAAAAACCTGCTTAGCCTCAGTTGTTGCCAAATCTTTACTGATGAGTCGATCGCAGTGTTTTGAAACATGTAAAACACTAGCACAAAAATAAATGTAAATATCCTTGCAGCATGTTTTTTTAACTAAATTGAAGAACATTTCCACTGAAATCCTACAAGTTTTTCTCACTAAGGGCCGTTTACTAATCTTTTACATAGAGCTATCTGTCCCATAAACCGATAAATACCCGAACAATATTAATCTGACACATAGGAGCTATTTAGAATATGATAAATCGGCCCTAAGACTACTTTTCAGACTATACTTTTCCATGACAGCTATACTATATAGATGTCCGATTTGGACCAAACTTAGTGGAATCATGAAAATGCATAGCAAACTAAGAAATACAAAGTTTGGAGGTGTTTTCTTTGAAAACAAAAAAGTTTTTCTCACTAAAACTAGTTTCTCGACCGCTCATTTCTATGGCAGCTATAACCTATAGTCATCCGATTTTGACAAAACTTTAAGCAATTGTGTGAAAGCTTATAAAATTAATGTATGCCAATTTTAAAGAGATTTACATTGAAAACAAAAAAGTTTTTCTTTCTAAGACTTTTTTTCTAACCTTACTTTTCTATGGCAGCTATACTATATAGATGTACGATTTCGACCAAACTTGGCAGAATCGTGAAGAAACAATAAAAACTAGTAATTACGGAGTTTGGTAACGTTGGCTTTGAAAACAAACAAGTTTTCCTTACTAGAACTAGTTTTTCGGCTGTTTGTTTCTATGGAAGCTATATGTTATGGTCATCCGATCCGGCCGGTTCCGACAAATGAGCAGCGTGTTTGTTTTAGAAGAATTGGTGCAAATTTTGGTCGAGATAGCTTTAAAACTGGCGGAAGAGATATCATAGAAAGAGGCGGACAGACAGACAATGCTAAATTAACTCAGCTCATCATGATGATCAAGAATATATATACTTTATGTGGTCAGAAATGCTTCCCCTTCTATGCATTACAAACATCTGCAACGGCATAAAAACGTAAATAAATTTTGCAAATGAACAACCCCCATCAGTTAGTAGAGATCACATCGACTAATGTTGAAAGGATGAGTTCAAAAAACACATTCGGATTGAATATGGCAAGCGAGAAGCAGCTTGTCGAGGGTATTATACAGACAACTAAACTACTTATGGGGGGTAGCTTTTACCCCCCACTTTTTGACTTTGACTTTTTTCACAACAAACACAGCCTTAGCCAAATATCAATTCTTTTGAAAGCTAGATATGAAATGTAGAACATTTACAAAAAAAAATCTAAAATTAATCCGAAACGGGTTGGAAAACAGGGTAGTCCCGGAGCAGGCTTTATTTGATACTGATTTTTGGGATCAAAAAAAGTGGGAATGAAATAAATTGTTTCCGGGGTCGGCTCAAGAATATCCGGGATTTCCCTGTTTTCAATCCCGTTTCGGATTGATTTCTTGATTCAGTGTTTGAATCAAGTCAAGTTGCACTTTACTCCAGTGTGTCAAATATTTCAGGAAACTAGATAGATCTACTAAAAGCAAGTAGAATTCAGCCAACAAAAAGAATTAGAAATATTAAACGAAGAGAATGGGAGTAGCCTCAACTTGTAGGAATTGCATTATGTCAGAAGATTTACACTTATTGCTACAGCTGACATCCTTAGCTGAGCCAAAGCTGAGTTTAAGAAATCTTATTTTTGTTTGGAACCCCTTTTTTGTGCACAAACTTAGAACTTTTATAGATCTACTACTATTTACTACAACCACTCTCATAAAGGTTATCCAAAGTGTTACCAAATCACTCTCAATAGACGGTTTACGGTATCGAAGCTGCCTCAGACTCGATGTAGCAGCTATAGGGCCTTCTTGTCTTGTCAATCAATCATTGATTTAATAACTAATATCATTACATCCGTGTCATTCAATTCCTTTGATTGAATTTGTACACAAAATGCAATCAATGATAAATAGTAAACAAATATTGAGTCTTTAGGTTGCCCTGCGAATCAAAATTTTCGAGTGTTCAAACCATTAAAAGTCTCTCAAGAATTGAGACATTTGTTTTTTGCAAGCTGTTGCTGATGAATGTGTGTAGGGCAAGGTATGTCACAGGTGTGTCTCTCTGTGTGTTTGTGTGCATAAAATTACAATGATATTGTCAAGTGACAAATGTTGTGCATGACCAAGCACATTTTACACCCCACTCGATGCAAATGCAAATTTAAACTGCACCAAAATTTTGGTAGTAAATTTACCTTTTTAGTGTGTAAACGAAAGTGCTGATTGCTGGCTTACCCTGACCGCAAAGTGCTGGGCCCATTAAAATGCCTGCCCCACCCTGTCATCCGCAGACTGACGCGTGTTAATTTGAATAATTTATTAAAGCACATGATGAGAGCAACCTTTCAAGCATTTATTGCTGGTCGCTGTCCCTGCTGTTCCTCATCATGACCATGCCCAATTGGGATTGCAATTAAGTGCGAAAAAAACCAATCAAACTGCAAATAAATTGCAGTCCAGGGCTAGCATACGGATCGAAAATTGCAGTAACAGCAAAATAGTTCACAAAAAATCATTCTCTAGGCCTGCCATTTTCCGTGGGGTAGCGAAGGGGGCAGGGGGGGTTCCTTTTCCACCGGTTTTTTGTTTTTCCGTTGATGTTGTGGCTGCTGGCAAAAATTGTTTGCATTTCAATGTAGCTGATGCATGCGAATTGAACATTTTTTGCAATTTAGCAAAATGCGCCCGGAAGCGTTTGAATGCTTGAGCTCCGATTGCGATACGGATTCAGATTTGTATTTGGTTTTGGGATACAGATTTCAGTGCCCGCGGTGCGTGCAAAATGATGGCAATTATATATTTATTTTGGAGCCATTTATGTATTGTTGGCACAACAGTTTTGATATGTTGCCCAGCGCAGCGGGGTTGTGTACGTTCGAATTTGGGGTCTGATTTATATATCCATCCATCCATTCAAATCAAAGAGCTAAATATGCAGCTGCCTACCCACCTTCCGAGTCCTTTGATTGGGATGCATTCATGCAGCACAACAAAAATGTGTAAGAAAATACAATTTCGTACGCTTGATGTGATTCCATTTCCACTTATCTAGCTATTTGCCTGCATTTTCTTTTCTAACAGCCAATGCGATTGATTTATCGCACAGAATAATAGGCAGCCCAGGCCGTCGACGTCGCCTTTTGCTTCCGCCTCCATTCCAGTTGATATCCGAATGCTTATCCTTAAATGTCAATAATACGTGAAATTGAACTGCCAATTCAATCTCCACAACTACTTCGTTCCAAACCCATGCTCCCGATTTCCATATAAGCGAATGAATTTCCCTCGTCTCTCCTTTATTTATACTTATTTTCATTTTTACGAGCAAAAAACTATTTTCCAAATCTCAAGTGTGTTCGAGGCGGTAGGTGGCTGCAAATTGTACGCAGATCACATTACACTTGCTCCAATGGACTCCCGTGGAGCCGTGCTGTATGCATGTGAAGTCCACAGGCAATTGCTTTACGTTTGGCTGCATTTTTCCACATTTCCACATTTCTACGAAACGAAAAAAATTGAAAGATTTATTTCTTAGTTCATTGCGATTACACAATTTTGTCGCTGCTAATGTGTTCCGATTGAACGGCTTTGGTTGTGGCAGTTTGTCAACTGTCAATGCAGCCCCTCAGACATTTGAAAGAAATTGGACGGGTGGCGTGGCTGATGTTGCATTTTGTTGACAAGTTCATTGCAAATACAGCAAAAGTAATCAGCATTGTGTAAATAATACGATTTGTGGGTGTGTGAGTGAGTGTGTGAACTGTGGACAAAAGACGGTAAGCGATATGCAATCGGGCAAAAAAGTAAGAGAAAATTTGTATACATTATATGGAAATACATTGAGTGCAGTTTGCATTTAACACATTGTGTGATGAGCTTAGTCAATTTTTGACAGAAATCAGCTTAGAGCTGGTAAATATAGCATACTTTTTTGGGCAAGCAGTAAGGGATCCATTTTCAATGAATTTGAAGGCATATTTGAATGTTTATTTGAATGAATTTGGTTGTTTGAAAGCTAAGAAACTTTAATTGTTATAAATTTAATAAAGAAATGTTCCCAAAAATCAACCGAAAGTCAGCCATATTGAAGCAACTACAACAGAGCAATGCACACACTGGGCTGGAGGCCAAAAAACAAGTTTGGCATTAAGTGAACAAATGCTGCCAAAGAGTTAGATCTTTGGTGAATTTGTTAGCAACAGCCAGAATATCATTTGGAAATAGTTTCAAAACCAATCCGATCAGGCCTACCTACACACACATATGATCCAACGTGGCGGATGCGTAATATAATTTTACTTATTTTACTAAATTTATTTGTATTTTATGTTTTTAGCTCAGCGCTGCAAATAATTAGTTTTTTCATGTTTTGTATGATTGTTTTGCATGTTAATTTGATCAAAAATTCTTTAAAAAAGCATCATTTTTTTCGGTTATGGTTCAGCCTTACATCGAACCTACGTCCTTGGGTAAGCATAATATTTCCCAAAACGGGCAAAGTCGGACCAAAAGTGCCGATAACAAGTTGAAATGCACACTTTCAAGAACACTTAAATATAATTACACTTTGGCCAAAAGTGGGCTAAAGTAAGTTTTAAGTTCACAGGGGAAATGCGAGCAAGGTTTGAGCGAGTTTTCTCAAACTAAGGACGTTTCACTTAACTCATTAATGTTTATTATTTGACAGGTATAACACAATTGCCAAATATAATTTTCATAATACAAACATTTTACTGTGTTTTGCATATTTCACACATTTTATTGGTTTACTGACAGTCATTGTCTCTTGCAGCAAAGCTGACATACAGTTTCCCACCTTTTTATGTAATTAAACAGCCAAGCAAACATCAGAATTTGCAGGCCGCATATAAACGAAATTGATCGATTCTTACACAGAGATTCCAAAATATTTACTCTAGAGGGGACCTCCTGTGTAGGAAATTTTTAAAGGTCATGGTCTCACCCCCCTATTTGATGCGATTTGGTGTGTGAAAATGTAGTTTTCAGTGGAAGATTTCAATTTTTTTTAATTACTCATACGCAGTGTTGCCTATTTCCATGTATATATTTTATATTTTTTTCATTTATAAATGTTCGGCGTTGATTTAATTTAAAATAAATACGAATTTGAAGAATTATAAAAGAAAACTATGATTGCTTGGTTTTTTTTTGTATTATATTTGTGATTATAAACTGAGCTAACCCTTTTTATAAGCAGATGATAAATTCAAATTGTCCATTCGTTTGTCACACTTAGTAGCAAGCATCTCCGACCACATTAAGAAACTTTATATACATTCTTGAACAGAACTTACAGCCTTTGTCAATTTAGCTGTCTGTCCGTCTATTTGTCCCTATGGGCCAACAGAAATCAGAAACATAATCTTCTTATAAGTGCAGGCATACCAAAATTATTTTCAAGCTTTTCCACGCCCCCTGACTCGTTCGGCAACATCATTAACAACACGTACGGAAGATATTATTTTCCGCCCATCCAAATTATCCTCGTTTTCTATCCAGTGCAGTGGATCTTTTTTTAGAAATGCGAATAAAACCTCCAGTCGATTAAAAAATTCCAGACTTATTTTGGAAATGAAATAATCCATTCGTTTTTCTGTAGGTTTTCTAACACACACGCTGGCAAGGAACACTCACTATCGAAAATTAGTTTCAATAAGCCGACTGAAAAAGTCTCTTCTTTTAGAAAATGACAACAATTGAAATGAACTGAAATTTTCGTAGTAAAAAATTGTATTTGGTTCACGAGTCGTATGATTAATTTTGTTCAAAGCTTTAAAATTCAAATACAATTTTTGGGTTTTTACATTTATTAAATGTGCATCAAAAATTAGCTTTGGGAATGCTGAGACGTACTTTGTTCCAATTTTGTTGATATAGGGGCCACTCACTACATGAAAATATAGGTTTTCTACACGTTTGACAAGGATTTTCCACCCACTACCTTTATGTAACTTTATTACATGCCACTGCGCATTACAGTTTGGGGATTACTCCATATAAACAAAAAAAACTCAACAATTTACACTACACTATTTACATAAGGGTCATGACGGGAGGGCAAAGTTTTGCTTTTAAAAACAATTCAACGTAAATTTAGTATCAATAACCTTGTCTGGGACTCGCGAACTTACAACACAGTTACCGTGTATAGGGAACTAAAACACAAAAGGCCGACATCTTAGCCCATACGACCATCAAGCACTCGTGTGGCAATGCTGCAAATCACAGTACTAAAAGGAAGCGACAAATGACGATGATCTTATGTATTAATCACACGTTTCGGATAGATTTTCTTAATGTAGCATTCAGCATTTTTGGATCCTAAACTTCTATCAAGAAAGCCTGCGTGTGAAGAACCAATTAATAGATGAAAAACATAGCGACTCTGTTCAAAGAAAAACAGATCCAAAAATGATCCATTTGGAATGGAAATGCTTTAAATATAATTTCATCCTAAGGCTGAACTTTTGTCATATTCTTTGATTGATTTTCAGCTCCGATAGATGATTGCAAAGGAAATTTATGTCATATGCATTCCAAAAGAATACGTAAAATCATTAGATGGAAATTTTGTAATATCCTTTTTTCTGTGTCCTGCTTTTGAAATATAGTTTTCGTTTAGAATCAATCAATCTCAAAACGTTAATGCAGAAATCCCAAATTTCCATTTGGTATTCAGATTTCTATATGAAAAGCTAAAATTTATTTGGAAATACGCCAATTTTCTCAAATGGTGTATCCTCTGCATTGGTCCACTCAGCATTGAACTTTTCAACATGCCTCATTTACTTTTTTGTTTAGTTTTACATGTAGCAATTAGTTTTTTTACATGCCACCTTTAACTTTCTGTGTTCTACATTTCTCTTCTAGGATGGCCATTTCTAAACGCGGCGTGTAGATAATTTTGTTTTCTCTGTGTACATCAACAATAAAGAACAGAACTAAATAGACTCTCACTTTATCCTATCTGCCATATTCTTTTCAATTCATTGCACTAGTAAAGCACTTTGTGTTCTTGAGAAAGCCGCTTACAGAAATATTATACTCAACTCAGCAACTCTTTCTCCAAGTAGAACTCAATCGGGCATCTCTTAGCATCCGTTTATTCACTGCTTTCATTTTGCACACCTTTTACTTTTACAACTCATTAATCAGAAAAAGGAAAAAAGTTGGAAAAAAGGGGATAAGCAAAAAAAAAATGATTCTTTAAGAATATGCCTGCTTAAATGGGTCAGTTGAATAAATGCGATTAAGCCGGACAATCGCTTTTGTGATTACAAATGATAATCAAATTAAAATCGAAAACGAATTTTTTTCCTTGATGCCAAAAAGAGCAGGATGTGGAGAGAAATGAAATGAGATGAAATTTAATACACTGTGAGGCAAAATGACCAAATGGAGTTGCTTAATCAGAAGTTCAGAACCGTATCGGAGATGGTCAAACTATAAACTCCAACGGGAACCAAAATACTTACCAACAGTTGAGAGCAATTAATTCAAAATTTATACGCCAACCGAACGCTGAAAGCTTCATTGTCCAGCCCGGACACATTCATCGTGTTGTAGCTAATGTGCGGAATGAGTGAAGTGGGAGAGGTAGAGGCCGGGGATGTGGAGGTAAAGCAAGAGGGAATTCTAATGTTCGCTGTGTATTAGGCTACACCCGGATATGGGAACAACAGACCGCTTTAGCCGCAGTGGCAATGTGTGACAGCAGTAACGAGTCGGTGACAGAGAGACAGGAGTCCAGTGTGGCTACTTTGGGAGGGATATCAGCCAGGCACTCTGCTCATGTCATTTATGCAGTGCAAACTGATTGATTTGGCACTCTAGAGTAATAAGTACACAAAATCGAGGAGGCAGGGAAATAGAAGAAATTTCGCTTAAAGATACTATTATGATTTGACTTTACTTTCACTCAAAATAAAATTCAGTTTAAACGACATTGAAAATCTGTATACCAAATCCTCTAGCCAGCAATTACACATTTATACTTCTGTTTACTGCGGTTTGAGTATATGAAACCCACTCAGTTCCCGGTTGCAAGCCACATGAGACTAGCTCTGTTGCTCTCCCTCTCGTATCTTTTTTGTGTCTAACACACATGTTAAAAGTGCCAAAAAGTCTAACGTGCCAGCAAATATTTCTTCTATTTTTTTTTTTTTTTTTTGTTTCTTAACCTCTGGCTGACAACTTTAGTCTGTTGCTCCATTTGCAACATTTATGGGATGCCGAATACCAATGGAAGAGGCCTTTTTATGGCATTCGAGTCCCAAAATGGTAGAATGGGAATTTGGTTTTTAGCATTCTATGTTACTGCCTTTGGAATTGGGTTGGCATTGTCGAATTGCAACACATAGATGCGGGCTCCAGTTGCATGAAAGTAAACCCAAACAGAATATAGATACAAATGCAGAGATTAATCGATGGCCGTAGGTGCAAAGTAGTTGAACTAAACTGAGAGTTGTCAGTTTGGTTTAAATCAGTTGAAGGTTTTCGATTGGTTCGTTTCATCATCTACTTTCCACCACATTTAATATAATTAACTTCATTCATTGTTTTCATTAACTATTCTATCATCTCATCATCCAAAAACTTGACTCTTCTCTTGACTTTGTTATCATCAAATAACATCAGGTGCTTAAATTAATTCATTGACAATTAACAATTATGTTTAGAAATCACCATTTGTTCAAAAAGTTTTGTGTGTGAAAATCTTATCAGAGTCATTAATACAAATTTATTGTTTTTTGTTATGCTGCTTCGTTGCTGCCTCTTGCTGTGCCAAAATGAAAAACAATTGGGTGAATAATTCATTTGTTCATTTACACATTTCGCTGAGTCGTCATCAGTCGTTCCATAGTCAAATGCTAATTTCTGGAAAATGAAAATTTCGCGGCGCTGTCACAATGTTACTTTGGGGGATTTAATTGGTGGATCTGGAGGGAGGGGGGACAGTAATGGTACTGCTACAAGTGTGTCTGAAGCAGCGCGCCTTGCAATTTATCGCACATTTTTGTATAAATGTGTCCAAAAACTGCAGAGTGTAGATTTATTTTGGTTTTCTTGAATATTTCAACAGAATTGTAATGAATTCCAGCTCAAATTGTAGTTGTTATCTAATTAATATATTCGGAAGAAATACCATGTTCCATTGCTGCTGCACATTTGTGTGGGAAGAGCCTCCCTCTGGAATGGAAAGAGAAGAACATTCAATTTGTTAATTTTTTTTGCAGTAAATGAAACTAGAGATCCACAACGAAACTGGAAACGTTTTTGCAGCTATTATTAAAAACCAAAGGAACGGAAAAGACGCCTTGGCACCACTACTGAATAAGCACGAAAAGACCAAATCAAAATCATCGACTAGACATTCAACATTTTTAAGATAAAACGCTGATTCCCAGAATAGAACAAAATGTATTTCGGCACAGCAATTCATTCAATGAGCATTCAGATTTCAAAACAATTTCCTTTCTACTTTCTACAGAATCCAGCCATATAAAATGAGTGTGCAAGTTAAAGGCGGCCCTGCCCGACTATGTTACACCCATTACTTAAAGGAATTATCCTACAAATTTGTCGGTTTATATATATCTCTATTTGGCGACAGGTTGAGGGTAGAGTTTGCAGATTTCTTGACAAATACATTCCGTATCTTATTTGTATCATTGAATTGTATCAATTAGCGATATTTTTCTATAAATTGGCGATTTATCCCTTAAAAAAACGACTCGAGAACAAGAATGCAATATTTTTATACTCTGTACCGAAGGTACATAGTTATACTCTGTACCGAAGGTACATAGAGTATTATAAGTTTGTGCAAAAGTATGTAACATCCAGAAGGAAGCATCTCCGACCCCATAAAGTATATATATTCTTGATCAGCATCAACAGCCGAGTCGATATAGCCATGTCCGTCCGTCCGTTTGTCCGTCCGTCCGTCTGTCTATCCGTATGAACGCACAGATCTCAGAGATGGTAAGAGATATAGGTTTGACATGTATGGGACATATGCTTCTTATGTCTGCAGGCAGATCAAGTTTATTTTCAATTTTGGCCACGCCCCCTCCCGCCCTCGCAATTTAAAAAAAAACGTCATATCTCCCACAGTTTTGAAGATAGATGGCTTGTTCCTTGTGGACATATTTAGTTATTAGGATAACTTATCGATCCGCCAAAGGAATGAAGAAGATCGGATGAACGGTTTTCGAGTTATGATCAAAAGACAAATTTTCTTGGTACAGAGTATGTTTTAGTCGGGCTTGACCGACTTTCTTTCTTGTTTTTATTATAGTCGCCATTTCATCTTCATATCATCGCTCTGCAAACACTAAGCAGGCTCGATATTTAGATGCACTTTTTATTTTTCTTATTTGTAAATCTTTGATGTAATTTAAATTAAAATTTATAAATACATACTTAGCTAAAAATTCAAGCCCTAAGTCAATTATTAAGGCCATTTTCACCCAGTCAAGTAGCAGCTGATAGTTATATACTTATATCACATCCACTTAAAGCTAAATTTAAAGTATTTCAGCAGCAGTATATCTTCCATTCCATTCAAATTTCCATTGGAATTTTTCACACCCAGCCAATTTTGAATTTGGATATTTCCCTTTAGTTTAATATTTAATTGGAACTTTTTACGAGCAGCTAATATTTAGTTGAGCGATGAAGCATTTTCAAGGGTCCAGAGTTCAAATCCCAGTATAATTTTAAAATTAAAAGCAAAAAATAATATAGTTCGTCTAACTTCACAAATTTCTTAGCTAAAGCAACAAAAGATATCAGGAAAAGAAACATCAACTTGTCGCACAAAAGAGAACACACACTTCTTTTATCTCAGTCACGGAAAATTTATGCATTTCCAAAAAATAAATTTTTTATATTTTCACCATTCCTTCTATGTGAATCGAGCTCGGTACCACACATGCTTAACGCGAACGGCGCCTGCTTAAACCAGACGACTAGCGACCTTGCGCGAGGCACTGCGATAAATGATAGTAAGACATTTAGCCATTATTCTAACATCCAAACATGCAGGGGATTGTTCTGTAAGCGAACATTGAAAAAAGTAATCGTTCAAAAAGAAGTCTTTCTGGGGCTGGTCGTTATTTCATATGGTATTTTCTCATTCAAAATGTCTGAACTCAACAGCAATTCATTGTTTTGATGTACTAAATAAGGAATGTTTATTTCTTGAGCTCCCATTCGTAGTAAAAGTTTGAGTGCACTCACGCAGTCCTCTCATACATATGAGCAAGGGCCAAAAAAGAGGGAGAGAAAGAGAAGCTAAGAGGAGTGCTAGGTAATAATTAATACAAATACAAATGTGACAAGGGGTGAGGGCAAAAATAACCCAAGACAACTAAGTTTTATTTTTTTCAGTATTTGAAAGGCCGAGCATATTATGTTATACCGTATATATCTTATATACCCTTTTGGTACTCAAGTTATATTATGAACATTTTATATTATGTTGGGATCTAGAGTACGAAATTCGAATGCCAAAGTCACTTTGAATATGACTTGAAGCTGTGATGTAAGTCGGTCGTGTTCAACTAAAAAAAAAATGAAAAAAGACATATTTCAAAAGAAGAAACAAAAATATTCAGAATCTTTTAAAAAAGTGAGGAAATACAATGGATAATTGGTCCAGTGGCAGGGGGTCACACCATAGCTGGCGTTTTGGTGTAAATCCTTATCTTTGATTTGACTCTCTTTGATATTATTAAAATGTGTAGCTCCTTAAGTTTTAAATAAACTATTACTACGTTATCTACTACGTTTTATGCAAAATATCATGATTTTTTACGCCAACTTTATTAACAATTAACTATTTGAATGAGATAATGGATTGGCAGTGTCAAACTTAGCTCACACTGTACATTCACTGAGATTGTATGACTAGTGTTAGGTGTAATAAACAAATGAGGTTTAAGAAAAATATTATAAAATATAATATATTATATATAAATACAACATACTTTGAGGCGAAAAAATCATGATTTTTTTATTTAGGCATAAAGGTATTATATATCCAACAATTCTAATATTTTCTTTGGGGAAAAATATTAACTTTGACTTTATGGGTTTAAAATTTATACAGGGTGCGCCATCTAGGGTCGGTATGGCAACACTGAATAAATATAAAAACAAACAACCGATTGCTATATGTTGATCTTGTTCCTTTAATTTGGTCCTGTACAATTTATTTCGACTACTTTTTGAACACAACATCAATGAAGTGGCCGCCTTTATTGGCCACAACAAAATATGCCCTTTTTGCGGCATTTTCCATCACTTTTTCGAGCGTCTCAGTCGATAAAGTGGCGATTTCGGCACGAATGTTGGCCTTAAGTTCTTCAATGGTCTGTGTATCGCTGGCGTAAACCTTGCTTTTTAAATAGCCCCACAAAAAGAAGTCTGGGACGGTCAAATCTGGAGATCTGGGTGGCCAGTCACTATCGCCTCTTTTTGATACCAGGCGTCCAGGGAATTTCCGCTGCAATAAGTCGATTGTTTGATTTGCAGTGTGGTATGGAGCACCGTCTTGTTGGAACCAGTAACCGTCAAGACCTTTTTCGCGCATTTGCGGGCATACAAAATGTGCCAATATCTTTGGCACAATTGAACGATTATTTTCGATGAACAGCGTCACTATTTCGGCACGTTGTTTTGGTGTGAAGCGTTCCATGGTCAAAATTGTACTAGATTGATGTTTCCAAAACATGTCTAACAAAAGTAATCGGTTGGTAAATGTCAAAGTTATTCAGTGTTGCCATACCGACACTTTAGATGGCGTACCCTGTACTTTTTGAATGCCCGTAAGTATGTGTTGTTGAGCATTTTATTCAGCATTCTATTCAAATGTCTTGCTTAATGTTCTGTTTTTGCTTTACATTCTTTTGGGCACACCGAAAAAAAACTTATCTTGAAGATCCTTTTGGTATGGATATTTTTTACAAATTTCTTTTATATTATAATAACCATTTTTCATATTCTTTTCTTGATTTTCGGCTAAGATTAATTGAACATTAAAATGGATATTTAAATATGCGAAATATTATATTTGGTTACCTAAATCATCTTATATATCATCTACAACTGCCAAATTTAATGTCTGTGTAGACAATTTCGTTTTTTCGAGAGCCAGTATTTAAAATGGCATATCTTCGCTTAAAAATAAAACACCGAACTGTTTGGATTAGTTTATTTGGAAATTTAAAACCAACACTTTATGATAAAGTCAAACAAAAGTATGGGTTCCCACAAAATGTGGCTTCAAAGGAAACACATTCAACTGTAATATGCAACTCTTTAATAAGTAGTTGTATATTAACTACAACATTTGGTAAGTACAGCTTTCTTAGATAACAATCCATTACAAGAGATGATTATTTAAGTTTATTTAGTTCGTAAAACATAAAGTGAATATGATAGATTAAGTCTGAAGATGTGTTTTAAGTTTATTAAATATGCTAGCGCTTTTTATAGATTGAACAGAATTTAGCAATGAATTCCAATGAATTAAAAATTTTAATTTTGACTCTAATTAGCTAATTTCTAAAGTATATGACAAAGTTAAGATTCTCATACAGGTTAATAGATTCCTGCATGTCATATCTACAATCAAATTGCAAAGAACAAGCCAAATCTCTGTTCAAAGTTAAAGTTCAAGCTTGTTAATGACTCACCCCGCTATGATAAAAAAACAAACAGACGGAAGCTTGAATGCAAAACAGGAAAAACTATTTTTAATTGCTGAATGTGTGTGGGGCAAACCTACAAGAGTAACCATTTTTTTTTTTCTTCTTTTACAACAAATCCACAGCTCGAACTTTGGAGCACAAAAATGCGGCTGGGTCAAATGTCAAATACTCGGATAGTTTGGCAAACTCTTTGAGACCTTTGAGACGAGACCACACAATAACCATTTAAAACTTTTGTCAATGGAAAGTCCTTTTCGGTTTGCCAGTGATTATCATTAGATTTTCTGTTGGCCATAGAATAAGTTTTTCAATTTACTTTATTTTTTGTTGTTTCAAGCCAAAGAAATTATGTGCCAGCGTGTGTGTTTATTAAAAACTGAAAGTGTCTTTTGCATATGCAAGCAATTGTTTTACAGGACCCAAAAACTGTCACTGACAGCGACGGGGCCCACTCGTAAGTAATTTCGCGCATATGTTACGCCGGGGTCAGAGGGGAAGTGTGGGGTATTTGGGAGGCCGGAGGCCAAGTTGCAGGCTTCAATTCGGCATATTCATGGCAACTGCACACGACAAATTGAATTTTATGCAAAAGCTTGCGCCCTCCGCATCCTCGATTCTAATGTCCCGAAAAGAACAAGCAGATTTGCTCTTGTGCGGCGACATCTATGCGTTGTACGTCTGCATTATAATTTGTTCTTTTGTTTTCTTTCCAAATTTCTCTCTCTCTTTCACTCTCTCTCGCTCGCTTTTCTTTTGGATTCCCGGATATTATGGTTATCCTTGCGTTTTGCACTTTGCCAACGCATGCGGCGCTGTCCTAGTTTCAAACGTTGCGTTTGCCTTGTTTTTCTACTACTTTTTGTGTTTCCGTTTTTGGCTGGCTAAAGAATTATGTGCGCGCCTTTTTTTGTGCAAGGCGAATTTCCAGTAGGTGTTAATGAGAAATTATGTTATCTGAATGTTAAGACTTTTTGGGTGGCTGGCATCAATTGTGGGGCGAAAATATACAAATTGGTGGGAGCAAATGAGAAGAAACAGCTGTGATAATGAAATACAAATCAAATTCAAACGTTTTCAAACAGTTACAAAGTCAGTACAAAACAGTTTTGTGTGTTTTATGTTAACTAAATGTTAAGTTAGTAACATAATGTTAGTTGACATGCGGCTCTCTTTTCAGTCAGGCGCTCTCTCTCTCTCTCTCTCTCAAATGCAACCGCTGTGAAATGTTATTCTCGCACAGCATGCCATACGAGATGATTGCGTATACGCCACCGACTCGCTTGGGCACGTTAGGCTTAGTCTCCTTTTAGCCGGTGTGAAGCTTGGAACGTTCCTCGCCTGCCACCATTGTAAGTTAGCCAACAAATCGGGTGGCCAGTTCGGTAAATAAAAACTGAATTTGAAATTATATTAAACGAAATTTCAAAAACTTTACAAATAACACAACAAAAAGTGTATAATAAGTAACAACTAATAAAAGTTTTAAAAGAAAAAACAATTCCAAATGATGCAAAAAGTTCAAAAACTTAAAAAACAAACTCAAAATCAAAAAAGAAACCAATTATTTAATCAACTACAGTGAAAATGCTACCTAGAAGCAACAATAGAAAATTATACTCAAAAACAGTGAACGTTTTATAAAATAGGTTTAAAAAAATTACAATTTAGTTTTTGAATTTGTTAAGTGAGTGGATGAAATCATATTTAACCATTCACCGCCAATGCCTGGAGTGCTAAAATTGACTTACATTTTTACATTAATATAATATGAATAAAAGTTTACAAAATATTCAAACAAAAGCCACTGATCTTAACTTTGTTTTGATGGACAAGTGTAATTTGTGAGTCCTACCATGAATGCAGAAAGCGATTAGAGACCAACTATAATATCTTCGGCAACTGTTAGCCCTGGTTACTAAATCAGATAGTGAAAAACTCGGAGTTTTTTGAGCAGCTGAAATCGTTTGCTCAATGCCAAGTGAAATCAATTACAAAGTAATGGTTGATGGCTTTTAGCAGTGCTGTCAATATATCTCAAATTATCCACATGGATAATATCAAAAATCGTAATATTCAATCTATACATTGTTATATCTATAATATCGGTTTAGTCTAACGCTTACACCAAACTGATATTTTATTAAGAAAAGTCTTCACCAGCAGACTACTAATAACCAGTACAAGTCATCGTTCTATCTGATCTTTCCCATTGCCCAACTTAAAGATATTACTTACTTACTGACTTAGTTTTCTGAAATAAGACTTAGGGCCGTTTTCTAATCTGCTACATAGAGTTATCTGTCACAAAGACCTACAAATAACAGAGAACAATTTGAACTTATCTGATACATAGCAGCTATTGAGTAGATGAGAAATCGGCCGCTAGTTTACAAAGTAACTAAGAAGTTATGTTTTTTTTAAGCCCCGACAAAAAATTATCTTCGCACACTACTTCAAATACCTAGAAACACCATCAAACATCAAAGCAAAGCATAAATTTTTATCCAATGATGCAGACCGGTTCTTAACCGAACCGGTTCGAACTCGGAGCACCGACTTTTATTTCACTGTGAACCGAAGCTTTTCACAAATAAAAGCTGAACGCTAACCTCTTAAAACCTAAGCCTAAAATTTCGGTTCGGATCAACAAAAAATTATATAAATCAGAAATTAAACCTTCTAACCAGGGATTTCATCTGTTATATGTTTGGTTTAGTGCAACTGACTCCAAAAACAAGCAGAAAAGTGCAATAAAATATTTAGAAAAATGTTTAGACCTACTTCTTAAATATCATAAAATAACATAACATTGGTAATATTTTTCACCATTGGTTAATTTTTGTTCTAATTAGTAAACTGAAGAAAATAAATGTTTAGTCTTTGAGTTTACGGGGCTGATTCTTTATTCTTTATTCTTCATTTGTGTATAAGGAAATTGATTATTGCTTGCCCTTTATGAATAGGGCTTTGAACTGTTTGGTTTTGGTGCCCACCACTGATTTACATTGTCTATGTTAATTCAAACTGTGAGAGAAAATGTATATACGGACTGTGTTATACTGTTGACTGTGTGTTGTATTACCACTTATTACATAACATGCCCTTGGAATGTCTATATTTTTTCAATGTGATGTCTAATATCCATTTGATGATTTTTATCTTATCGACACAAATGCACCGAATATTCGATTTTATTGTGACCATAGTAAGTTTTACTGATACATCGATTGATCGGCATAAAAATTTGATATCGGAATAACCCATATCGTCCTACAAAACTATCGATATTTTGAAATATTTCATTTCAATTCAATATTTGCTTGTCAATGAAATATAATTTAAAACTACTAAACTGATTGGGCATTTCCACAGAAAGTTCCACCAGGACCAACAAATGAAATGTATTAAAAACAACAGCATAGAGCAGACTTTTGTAAAGAGACAATCTAATTGAACTTATGTTATTGAAACTGACATTTTGTGCTATGCCCAATTTATTTATGTGTATATTTCTATTGCATTTGATAAAAGTGCCTACAGATTGCATGGACTTTGGCTTCTTAAAGCTCTTTAAAATGAATTCATATCAAGCCATAACAAACTATGTGATTGCAATTTGCTTCCAAAACTGAAAATAATTGTCAACATTATTAAAATGAGAACAAACGTTCTTGAATTGAGAACATTTTGTACCTACAGTTAGATGAAAAATTAAAAAAAAAGCGTGTTCTTAGTTCAGGTACATAATGTGTTAGGTTGAGTATATAGGAGACTCAAAGTGCTGGCTCCCAAAAGTATGTAACGGATAAACCAAATTATCTTTCAGCAAGTCTGTTGTTAAAATTCCCAACCGTTTCTAGCACTGTTGTTATGGAGTGATGGTAAATTTGTAAACTACATTAATTCTAACCGGTTTTTTGGATATTGTACATTTCCAGCCGTCTTTGGATCGGCACAGAGACCTTGACTTGGAACAAACTGGGAATAGTTTTCGAATTTTATGGGCTCACAACAAGATTTTTTTAAACTGGCTTGAAGTAAGCCTATTTTCATTCTAGATTTCTGTGAGTTGACATGAGAAATTATTGGCCTTTAAGAAAGAATGTTTTCTACTTATTTTGCGAATTAATCAGACTTAAAGATAGATGAACAATACTCTGAGAATAGTTTAAAATTAACTTTAAACATGCAGAAACTTTCTAATATCAAGTATTTTGGGACTGAAAGAATCGTAATTGAAACAAGACCTTTGTGCTTCAACTAAGTACATTCGTACTGGTCCCACTATTGAGTTCATTTGTACTTATTTAAAGTATAAAGCTCTTGGTTTTTTGTTGAAGTGTGGCTAGTTAATGTAAAGCAGCCGTGAATAGCTTTTGAAGGTGACCGGAAGTGTCAGCTTTTGCAGAAAATCCTTTTTCATTAGATGTCCCATTACTGAAACCAAAACCAACGCCTTCTTGCACAGCAGGCACACCACAGCCCAGGGAAAATGGCAAGCAAAGTCTTATCCAACTGAATCTATCAATATTATATGACTCGCCAAATTTGGGTGAAGTCGAAAGACCATATCTAGGACCTAACATATACTTTAAACTTTTGCCACGCCACCGATATTTCGAAAAAAAAGTCCCTTCACCGGCGGTTTTATAGGTACAAGGTTTGTACCTTCTGGACTTATTTAGTAATCGAGTTTTTGTATCCACACATCAAACGGTTGATAAAGATCGGATGAACGATAGCCAAGTTATGAGCAAAAGAATGTTCGCTGCTGTTTTTTCAATCTTGGTCTAATTGCAGCACTAAAACTTTAAACATGATCTGTTGGTGTAGAAGATTCGTTGACTTTTATATAGTATCGAAATAAATGAAAATTAAATATTGATAAATAATCAGGAAGATATACTTTTTTTTATATGCATACTTTATTGACTAGCCTTCTGCTACCCTTTATTGGCCACTTTTACTAGTGTGTAGTTAAGATGTATTAAAAGCACTTGGCAGTGTCTAGTTTTGGCTTATCAATAAAGATAGATAGTATCTAGTATATACAAACTGAAAGAATTGTACCAGATTATGTCTGAAATGAGCTTAAAAAGTATCGTAACATATCCTACTTTCGTTTAAACTGCTGTGAACTAAGAGATAAAGAAACAAATCCCTCGAAAATTGAAACATTTTCACTGATTCTTGCATTAAACTGCAAAATCATTTAACTTATTTAAGACAGTTTAGATTCAATTTGGAAACATTTACCACAATCAACTGAATCTTGAGCCCAGCTAGATAAAAGTGAAGCTTCAGGCAATGGTTGGCGAACGGATTAAGTTGCGTAGTTGACCTTAATTATCATTATTATCTGACCAAAAGACAGGCAACCGATTAAATTGAATAAAATGAAATTACCTCATACATATTTAAGGCCATCCAAGCGAGGTCGCATTTGTTAACAAATAATCATAATAACCATCCTGTTCAAGCAGCAAAATTGAATAGTACTTGCCATAAACTAAATTACAAGACACGAGAAAATTTCTGTTTCCGGACCGGCGAGCAACGAAATTCCGGCTTGAGCCATCTTGAGCCAGCTGCAGACCAAAGAGCAGAGGCCGAAAAACATGACCGAAAGTGAACAAGAAATTGGAATTGGAATTGTGTTAAATCATTTACACTTCCGCTTTTGTTTTTGTTTGTGCAATCAATTTAATATTATTTGCGTTATCCCAGGCAAAAGGAGGGAGCCCTCTCAGAGGCGTACTTATTTGGAAGGATTCCTTAATGCATACAACTCATTCGTCCGGAACATTACATTTGTTTAACATTTGCGTTAACGCTTCATTGAGTCACCTACTCGTGGCCATTCCTCGAGTGTGTGTGTGTGTGTGTGTGGGGAGTCTGGCATCTCTCAAGCCGAAAAACAAAACAGCATTTAAATCATTATTCCCAGCCAGATCCAAGAGCCACACCTACATCCTCAGAGAATCCTTTCAACTCGGGCCAGCGCGTGTCCTGCATTTGTAAGTTGCCTACCCAGTCTCACTGGCGCTGTGCTGCGGCCATATGTACTCCTTTTACGCCCGACTAAACACCCGCATAAATAAATTTCGTTAATGCCAAATAGTCTCGAGCGTAAAAGAAAGATGAGGTAACACACACAAGCAGCAGGAGGAAATAGCCAAAAAGGAAGCCCCAGCCGGCCAAATGGAATGCCCCCAAAAAAACAGACCCATCCGACTGACAAGCACATATGCATTTTCCACCAAAGTAATTCACCTGGAAATCACCATTTGTGTGTGTGGGCGATGCTTGCGCGAACATTTTGCAGGCGATTTCATTTGCCGGAACATCTGCTGCCACTTTCACTAATATGGCCAACATAACTTAACGTAAAACTCACACACAAACATATCAAAACAGGATTTTGCCATAAAATAACCTTGGGTATCCAGTGTGGCATAGACAAAAGGCAAAGCTTTGGCGGAGCAAACATTGTGGGAATATTTAAAAAGTGGCCACGTGTTGTTCCAGTTCCTCCTTATACTTTCATATTTTATTATCCGTAAACCTAGCATAAAAATTAAATGTGAACCTTGCAAAAAAACAGAGTCCGTGCCGGGGCCCTAACCAAAACTAAACATTGCTAAAAATATTTGATAATAATAATAATAATAATAATAATAGCAGCCAGCAAAAAGTGTGACAAAAACATTGTGCATTGCCTCGAGCAGGAGCGGCGGCTTCTAATGTGAGTGCCACCACAGCGGAATTTCACCGCACAAACCAGGACACGCAACAAGGATTATCAATTTGCTTGGCAATTTGCAATGGGGTTGGCCAACATCATGCTCCGCCAGTCTGGGATGATCGGCATCATCATCCTGCTCGTCTGTTTGTACGGTAAGATAACAACCGAATATGTAAATATTTTATTGGAAAAAATCTCTTCCACGAAACAATAATTTGATATGCGCAGCTTAAAAGCAATTTGTGGGCATATTTTAGTAGACAAGCGGCGGGTTTCTTGTTTGGAGAGTTTATAAATTTAGAAGTTATTTGCGAGCGGGTATTTGGCTTGCTAAATAAAGGGGGGGGGGGGGGGGGTTTAGTAGAGTTCGACGAGGAATGAAAAAATGGGATCCCATTGGCATAATAAGCCTTATTCCGTTCAATTTCAAAGGAATGATCTATTTATTCAGAATTTCGAGCTCCGCGTGCTAAGCACCGAGTATCGAACTTTAGAATTGAGTACTAAATATCAAGTTCTGAGTATAAAGAGTCTAGTTTTTAGAATCGAATATTGCTTATTGAGTACTGTGTATGGAGTAATGAGTCATAAGTATCGAGTGAGTATCGTATGTTAAGTTTCGAGAGCAGATTGGATGTTACTAAATATGAATATGGATACATAGCAATCGGATCATAAGTATCGAGTAGAGAATATCGAGTACTGAGAATGAAGAAATAAGTGTAGAGTAATAAGTATCGACTACTTAAAATTAGGTTTATTGGATCGCATATTTAGTGTACTGTACTTAGTATTAATTACAAAGTATTGAGTTGTGAGTAACAAGAACAAAGTATCGGGTACTTAGTATCTTGTACTGAGTATCGGGTACTAAGTATCTTTTACTAAGTATCGGGTACTAAGTATCTTGTACTGAGTATCGGGTACTAAGTATCTTTTACTGAGTATTGGGTTCTTGGTATCTTTTACTGAGTATCGAGTTTTTAGTATCAGTTACTATGTATGGGGTACTGAGTATCGAGTAACAAGTACTTAAACAGCATCTTTTACTTCAAATAATCGAGCTCTTCTAATCTTGTACTGAGTACCAACAGCTAAGTATCAAGTACTGATTATGGAGTACTGAGTACTGAGTAGAGAGTACTCAAAAATAAGTTCTAAGTGTCGATCATTTAGGGGGTGTACTTAGTATCGCTTACTAACTATTGAGTATTGATTATCGAGAACTGATAATTGGGTACTGAGTATCTTGCACTGAGCATCGGGTACTTAGTACCTGATGTATTAGGTATTGGGTACTGAGTGTCGAGTACAAAATACTTATATAGCATGTTTCACCTCAATATCTTATGAGCAGGGTTTGTTATTAATTTTTTGTCTCTTGCTTAGAGCTGAGAGCTCTAGCTCGAAAGCAGTGAGCCATCAAACGGCTCTCGGGTTGTGAGCCACAGTATTCGGCTCCGAGTCGAGAGGCACAGCTCGGGAGCTGTGAGCCATCAACCGGCTCTAGTGAGCCACAGCATATAGCTGTATGCTATAGTTTCCGGCTCGTGAGCTTTAGCTCTCGTCTCGCGTGCCACTGTCTTCGGCTCGAGAGCCATAGCTTTGAGCGAGATTAAAAAAGAGCATTTCTGAACCCTGCTCGTGAGGCATTGATGTAAAAGCCATAACTCTTGCAGCTCTCGAGAGCCAGCTATTGCTCTCAACTCATAGCGCTTGGCTTTTGGCTCTGAGCCGAGGGCCCTAGGTAATGAGCCGTGAACCATAAAGCAACTCTCGGTTCGTGAGCCATAAAGCAACTCTCGGCTCGTGAGCCATGGAGCAACTCTCGGCTCGTGAACCACAGCTCTTGGCTCTGAGCCTAGCCATCAACTTTAAAATGCCAGCAAATACATGAAGCCGACTCTCGAGAGCTGCGAGCAAAGAGCAATTCCATACTCTGCTCATTAGTGCTAGCCACACTCAAGACCATTTTTCTCGCAGATTTTTGGTGTGTTTTCTTATCAAAAACAAATTTCTGGTGACTTTAGAATCCCACCCTGCGTCAACACATTGTCTAAGCAATAAAACTATATAGATTGAGCTGATCAAAGCTCAATCGACTCAGCTAGTCCTGCTGATGAACGAATATATTTATTTTATTTGGTTGAAGAACAAATATGTTGTGAACCAAGGTTTGAACCAGAGCCTTAACAAGCTTAGCAGACGCTTGGCAGATTTTCAGATGTTTGTAAGCGATATCGAAAAAGTTTTGATGATGTATATATAATTCGACAGCTTTGGGGCCCGCCCATTATAGCTGAACATTTTGTTATTATTCTTCTAATCTAATTATGTTATCTATATTTCCATTTCGACACTCAAAATGAATCCCTACTTGGAGAAATCGTTTGGTAGTTTTTCTGATTGACTAAAGGTCCTTTGATCCGCCCTAACAAAGTATACAATCAAAATATTTAAATTGGTTCATCGTCTACCATTTGTCTGCTCACTTCTCACTTCGAATGCAAGAAAAAAGAAGCAACAAAAAAATCCACAAAAGTAACTTCAATAAAACATTGTCGAATTGGTCATAATTTATGCACCTATGACACTTGTCGGCATCATCTCCACTTCCCAGTAGCTATTTCGGTTCGAAGTTGCAGCGCGTAAATTTTGCACAAATTGCGGCTATAAATTTTGCTCAAAACTACAAGGAAACTGGGTTTGGCTGGCAGATAACAGATGTGAAGTGCAAAAAGCGTGTGCAGCGATTTCTTCAATTCAATTAAAATTGATGGCAAAGCAAAGTTTCAATGTTAAACAAAACACAAAAACAAAAAAAAGAAAACGTAGATACAATTTTACCCATAAGCTAATTAAGTAATCACAAAGTCTACTTCAGAAGTTATTGAGCCGCAATAAATAGAGTTATAACCCCCAGCAACTGTTTAATCAAGGAGGCTTTTGGCCTATTTCCACTTGAAGTAGAATGCAAAACTCTGGTTGAGGTCTTTTTACGAGCCAAGCCAGTCGTGCGTGTATCTGTGTGTGTGCTTGTGTGTGTGTTGGGGGTGGCTGTGTGCGTTATCATGTTTTATGTTTATGCCTTCGTGTACGTGCAATAAAGATAAAGCGTTTTCATATAAAAAACTTTTTAATTGCCTGCACTAATGATGCACTGCAAGCAACTTGATTATAATAAAGATGCATAAATTCCATTGGCCAACTTGCGGCACAATTGGCCAAAAAGTCCTCAAATTGCAAGCAGCATATTTTTCATTTAAGTTTGCAAAGTTTTACTTTTCAGATTAGAATCTAGAACAGGAAATTTGGTCATTTTGCCTTAACATTTAACACTTAAACTGCAAAGAAGATTCGTTTTGAAGGTTTAAAATGTGGCATTTACCATTTCCCATAACACCGACAACAGATGTCAATTGTGCATAAAAAAATATGCAGCAGCGAAACAAAATAAAAAACAAACAAATCAAAACAATATAAAATTCTGCCATAAAAAAAAAAAAACATAAATTACTCAAAAAGGGAGGCAAAAGTAAAAACCAAAACAAAAACAAAATAATAAACAGAAAAACTAAGAAAAATATTACCGATAAAGGAAAAAATTTGCTTAATCTTTTGCGAACCAAACTGAAAAGTTGGAAAACCACACACACACACACACCCGCACACCCGCACACTTCTTCGTGCTGTTAAAGTAAATTGTGCGCAAAGTAAAAAATAAAAGAGACAACATGGCAGACGCAAGCATCAAGTCGAGTTCCTGCCTCATTGGCGGCAAAAATAAAAACAGTATCCTGTGTAATGGGGACTGGGGCATAAAATGAGCCTCATCAAGCAGAATTTCATTGACTTGGCCAGGACGCGGCAGTTGATTTGCCCTGACTCGCTGAGCTTTGTGCACTAAAAATTAACCAAGTAAATCCCAGGGGAAATTTTAGTGGAAAGTGGCTTCATCAAAACGCTACTCCTACACTTGGCGAAGCCGGCAGCTGAGATTGAAGTTGAGTTTTTGTTTATTTTTTTTTCTGTCCAGTGAAGCAGCTCTTTGAAGTTTTCAAACTAATGGCGGAAGATGATGTTGATTTTTTGAAACATTTCAAGAAAAATAATAGTTGAATTGAAATTATTTGCGATGCAAGTGAAGGGGCGAAGGCTTGAACAAAATGTTTCAAATGTAGCTTTGAAATTTGATAAACATTTTGACAAAATGCTACTTTTTGAAAAAAAAAAAAACAGAAATAAGATCCTTAAACTCAGACAGAAAGTACTTTTGTATGCATCGTCTCATACCCTGTTTTTCAACTGTACCCCAGGTTCGCGGTCGATGGCTACTTTTGTACTAGCAACACACAGGGACAACAATTTAAACTTAGTTGTTAATGATTCAAGATATAAAAAATCTACAAAATTCCGGAATCATTGACTGGACATTGAAAGCGTTATTTCAAAAATTCAATTTTTTGAGTTGCCTCCAGAAGAGGTCAACTATTCTATTTTTATAGTTGCAACACAAGCTTGAAAAACATTGTTAGAAATATTTTCAAAAGAGTTAGTGGTCGAAAATTTTAAAAATAATTGATCTGAAAAATTTTCCAAAAATTTGGGAGCTAAATACCAAGATCAATATGTTCAATAGACGAAACAATATACACACTTCGTTAATTTTTGCATCTATTTTTGATAGATCTTTCACACTTTGACCAAAAGTTGTTCAAATCTGTATGCAAATATTTCATGCTAGTTAAATCTTTCTTAATTAATAATCTTTTTTTAATTAAAAAGTATTCTTGATGTGTTTCACTATCTTCAATTCTTGATTCGTCAATAACGCTAGGCCACAAGGTCCAGTATTTTGATGGGTTGGTTATGATTTTACATTATTTTCGTGTGCCGAACACGAATCTGTTTTAGTCCATCTCGACTAGAATCTGATTCCCATTTAATGGCACGTTTATCTTTCGTTCGACGTAACATTTCTGTGTTGCATTACAGTCTGAGAACTCTGAGCAATGTTCCAATGATTCCTTCTTGGCATCGCCACAAATATCAAAGTGGAAACAGTCATCACTTTGAAATTGTCAAAGGAAAGAAATCTATCGATAGAAAACGATGCAACTGGGAAAAACAAAACAAATCACAAAGAAAGATTGCTCGGAGAAAAAGTATCAATTGGATATTTTTGGTTTCCATTTGGAATTAAAAATATCAATTTAATATTAAATGGATTTTAAATATTCATCCAACGGAGCTTAAAATCATTCAAAAGAAATGCAAAATACTAATTTGAATATCAAAGTATAGAAATTAAAAAAATATCGTTGTAGATCACTCGTTTCAAACAAAGCTCTTCACAATTGATGGTCTGATTTGCAACTATAATCGTTGCATAAGAACATAAATTTGTTTTGATTGTTTTTGAAATAAGTTTTAAATATCATTTTTAGTTTGTGTTATAAAAGGAGGAGCATTAGAGACAACCTAACAAAATAGTCGTCAGCATTGATCGAGCTTTATTTGCTTTCCTATTCATTCAAGTTGAACCAAAGAAACTGGTGCTGAAAGTTCCATTTTGACCATTTATTAAAATCATGTAATCATTGTTTCAAACTATTCCTAAGCTTCAAATTAAATGCCTTCAAATAGTTTTAAAATATTTTTTAGCGCAGATTTACCAACATTAAGTAATGGAATGGTAGTCATCGCCTTCTTCCGAAGAATTTGATGGTTTTGGAAGAAGGTCGATATCAAATCTTTTTGAGCTAAGCTTGATTTTATCTCCGTATTTAGTTTTCTATGAACTGTTTCGCCCACAACTCCTACAAAACTTAGTTTTAATGTTGATGTAAGTATATTAATGATAGTACTCTGCCCATTAAACATTGGGCGCATTCAGCAGGTAATTACGATTTACGATTATCGATTTATGATTGCCTATTTTACCTGCTGAATACAGTGATTGCCGATTGTGATTGGTTTATTCGACAATCATGATTTAGTAAATCGGATTAATCTGCTGAATGCGCCCATTAATTCCACTAATTCCCCCGGAATAGTGGCTATCGCTGTTTTGATCACAGCTGAGCTGTCAAATGGAATAACCGCCTACTGCGCTACGTGATGAACCATAGTTATATTGAACAGGCTCAGTTAATTAAGTGTGCTCATTTAAGTTTTTCTGTTTCAGAACCTTATGCTGCATAATGGAAATTGATTAGCTAAGAATAACTTTTAATAGTTGTTTCTTGTTATTTAATGATTCGTCAGTTACGTTGCGATGCAGTCACTGAATTTGCTTACCAGGGAAAAATAATTCATAGTTTTCAGTTTCATTTAAAAGCACAATTTTTATGCCTTGTATGGATTAATTTGTAGCGGTGTATTCTCCAGCATTTTGAGAGTTGTCGTCTCGTTATCATTATGTCCGTTTTGCTGACAACATTTTGACACTTTTTCTAATTATGATGAGCATGTTGTTGAGTTAAATTAAGATGATGATGGAAATTGCCAGACCCCTGGGCATCACTCACCCAAGTCATGGTCATGCAACCTCCGCTCAACAGTAGCCAGAGCATCAAGGATGAAGGCGTAACTTGTGTAATAATTGTTGTTAAGCGTTTAAGTCCAGGCGTGCCAGCTTGGCGGCTAACCAAAACGGAAACCCCTCGGGGGGTAGTTGGCGAAAAAGCAAAAAGGTTCCCAAAAAGCAGAGAGAACTTAACGCCACCGCAAGTTAGCCAGCCAAAAAGCCAACAAAATACCAATAAAGGCCAGGCAAGTGGCTGTGGTTGAGCTGGGTTAGAGTTTGGGGTTTTTGGCTGCTTCAGTTTGTTACAGGAATTCAATGGTCCTCAACTGGGGCAACTGAATTTGATTAAACAAAAGTGAAAGTTTTCAACTTGACTGTGCAGACCAGCACCCACTTGATTGTTGTTGCTGTTATTTTGACTGTTGCTTTTTGTACCCTGTAGCGAAATGTAAAAAAGAGTTGGTTTTGACGGGAGGGGAGCATCTCCCAACTTAAATCAATCATTATTGATCATTTTTAAAAAAGGACAGCACTTTACACAATTAGAGCGGCACCCACATTTAAAAGTTACACAAACTTTGGCAGTTGAAGAGTATATCAGAGTCGGGCCGACCGACCGACTTTCTACTTGTTTTTGAACCAATTGGCTCCCCATGCGTGGCGTTCATCAATTTCATGGACAAATTATACAAAAAAAAAAATATAACGTCAAAGTTGTAAGCTTATAACACAATTTAAGGCACCCTGCCACGCCCTTTTGGCCTTGATACCAGTACCACTCCGCCTCCCTCCCCCCCAACCGTGACACATTTTCTGCAACACTTTGCCACAGTTTTCCTCTATCAGAAGCGTTTGATCGAGTTTTAGTTAACTGATGGAAAATGTCGAGAGTTATTTTTGGTACTTTTAGTTTAACCAATTTTTGCCCCATTCCCTCCCACATTTTACTTTTAATTACCAGTTTTTGTTTTGTTTCCGTAGCATATGAAATGCTTTTGCATGAAAGGTCCCTTGTTCTCTCTCCCTTTTGCTGTTTGTTTATTTTTTCCGT
Source organism: Lordiphosa andalusiaca (assembly GCA_035044965.1). NCBI lineage: Eukaryota > Metazoa > Arthropoda > Insecta > Diptera > Drosophilidae > Lordiphosa > Lordiphosa andalusiaca. The sequence goes on from JAWNNM010003056.1 coordinate 54,325, forward strand.
AAGAGCTTGGCAATTGCCAATTACACTGTGTCACAAAGTTGAGCTTTGGTTGTGTTTTCATTCTGGAAGTGAACTTTTCTTTTTTGATTGGGGGGGGCAAAAAAAAATGATGCGAAATATAGTGTCAATTTTGTGTGATGAATGTTTTTATTATCCGTTTTAGAGGTAGATTTATATTTTCTTGATCAACATCAACCATTTCCCTGTGTCTGTCCGCATAGACGTCTCAGAGTTGGTAGGAAATAGAGGTTCGATATGTAAAAGTCAATGTCTTATGTCAAGTCTATGTTGCATTTTTGCCACGCCCCTGCAATTTGGCAGCTTTATACTTAGAAGATTGGTACAGTCATTACATATTTAGTAACTAAAATGAATAATTTATATTTACGCCGAAACAATGCTGAAAATCGGTTGAAATATAGTCGATCTAAAGGGAATTCCAATATTCATGCTGGGCAGCACCGGCTGGAATAGCGATGGGCAGCACTTTGTGTGATAAATACAACTTTTTTGAGGTATAAAGTATATTACTATTTATATCATTTCTTACTTGTTTCATCATTTAAAAAAATATTATTAAGAGCTTGAAAAACAAATTTGTTGTAGTTTTTCTTGCCATTATTTCTTTACATTGCTTTTTCGGTTTCACCCTGAAAACTTTGTATCTGTTGCATAGTGTTAAAAGCAAAGCATATTGGTCCTTTTATTACAGGCTTAATTGCTTCTTGTACTTTGTGATTGAAAACTTTTTGAAACCATAAAGGCTTCAAAAGAATTGGACTGCAATGTTAATAAATATATAATTTTAATTTAAAAGCCCTTTTGCAATGGCAACAATAATATGTTGTGTATTAACACAATCGTTACCAGCACAACAACAAAAAAATGTACATTTGGTCACGGATCTCCATCCTTTGTTGAACAATTGATAATATGCGAATATATGTACATATCTACCATAGTGGAAATAGCCTATAAAAGATGTGATAGCTATTTCAAAAAAGGTAGCATACTTTTTAGAGCAATTTTTTTTAAATTTTAACAGAAGTTTCACATTGTAATGACGGCATGTACCAAGTAGATATTTTGCAATCCAACTCTTCAAATTGATTCAGTGCTTAAATGGGGAAACAAATTAGAAATGCTCTGCAAGGGTATGATTTTAATATCCTTTAAGATCTCCAACGGAGCTGAAAATCATCCAAATGATGAGATTTTTTCATATAATTGTTACAAAACTGAACTGTGACCCGAGAAGCGAGAAGGCACTATTTTTGGCTTATAAATCTATTCTCAATCACTTTCACATCCCAAGTACCATTTATTTGACGTTTTGTCCATGACCTAACATGAACGATGAGAGCTCAGTAGAGCTGACAGGAATTTTGGAAATATCTAACTTAACCTAACCCGGCAAGGGAGCGTACTGTAAGCTAGTGGTGCTATAAATTGATGAATGTCAATGCTCTGTTTATTAAAATTAATTTCCTTGAGTAAAAGATATATCGAAGTCGTTCAGAGCTCGACCCTTTAACTTACGCTCTCGTATTATCTTATACTGGAACATTATTCAAATGGCCCATTTGGGTCAAGTAAGTTAACCAAATTGGTGTGTTCCATTATCAGGGCTTCCAGAGCTCCAGCAAAAAGTTTGTCCGGTTTACATTTGTAGGCCCTGTGGACATTAAGTATAAACAAATGTAACTTATCCATACATATATAATATATAAAATGGAAAGTATGTTTGTATATTTGTTTCTTATGGGCGTCTAAACCGCTGAACCGATCTTTACAAATTTTTCACAGTATGTTCATGTCGATCAGGAAATTGTCATAGGCTATGTCTTATGTCTGTGACTTGGTCCAAAAACCGCTACAATTGCAAAATTCAACCGTTCATCAGATTGTGTTGATTTTAAAAAGTGACTTTGCCATTTCTGTCAAATAAATTTGTGATAAATTTGTAAAAAATGACTCCAAAGAAATCATATATTGGGCAACGTGGTCCAAGAGCTTTGAAACGGCAAACTCAAATGGCAAATGAAACGACTGAAGAACGTGAAAATCGCCTGAGTGGGGTTCGAACTCGAGCGTCCACTGTCCGAGCAAGTGAAACAGCTGAGTAGCGAGAAGAACGTCTCCGACGACTCAGAACTCAAGCTCTCACTGTCAGAGCAAATGAAACCGATGAGGAGCAAGATGTTCGACTCAAAGTTCTTAGGACCCGGGCAAGGCCGGGTATTCAGCTAGTATTTAATAAAAACTGGGTGCCTTGTTACATTTTTACAGTTCCGAAAAAACTAAAAGAAAGTCTGACGCTTTACTTAAGAAAATGTATTTCAAATACATTATTCATAGCATTTTCCTTGGCTGGGTTCTTCCTTTTTCTCATCTTTCTTTCAATTTTTGAAAAGCATTTCGACATTTGATGCGATCCACGAATCAACTCAACTTTAAAGTTCTTCAAAAGAGCGAACCTGCTGATCCTCAATGACATGCGTCATCTAGGAATACAAATAGTAGACTGGTCTATAAAGCGGTTGGGGTTGGACTTACCATTTCAGCTGACTAGAAATGTCAAGTTAAAATAAAAACTCTTTGTGACTTTGCTCGTATTTTGGCGGTTTTTGCTTCAATGATCGCTTTAAAAGTTTCCAGAAAATTCATTCTTGACCTTGCCACAATGAATATGTGGCTTTGGCCTAGATCTTGGCATAAAGCTGTCCCATTTTGCTTCAGCAGTCACAATAAAATGCAAAAATCGTTTTCTTTTTTGCCGTCGTAGCAGCTGTTTCTGACAAAAGTTGACACAAAAGATCTATTGTTTACACTTCGGCGAAATAATACATACTGAAAAAGATAGCCTTATGATGACGGCTCAAAATGAAGTTGGTGGCAACATTGTCGTATTTGTTTTAATACACTAGAGTTGAAATCTATGCAAAATTCTGCATCCTAGCGCAGACGACTGTCGTCTTCAGGCAAGAAGTGTTCATAACCCGCTGCAAAGAAGGTAGACAGAAAACTAAATAAGAAGGCGGAAGATAAATATACAAATGCTTCAAAAAGTAGGCCTCTGTTTTCTGAGTGTATTATGAAATATACTTTAAATTAGTTCTCTTTCTTTTGAGTGCCCACTGTGGTGCAGGTTTCTAAGCAGCTTATAATCTTCTTTGCCTCCCCCCCCACGGCACAGATTACCAAATTGTATGTCCAATTATCAGTTTAAAGAATACAAATTTTTGGCTGTCTCTTCATAACTTTCATCCCCCACACTTTCAGTTTAAATTAGGCCTTTTGTATGTAATTTGAAAGGACTTCCCCTCCTACTGTCAGCAGTTCAAGCAAATCAATACGCCATCCTTAAGAGTAATTAGCTAATTAATTTCAAAATTGTTTTCACATTTATATCTGAGAAGGGAATGATGCAGTTGACTTCAAGTATGCCCGGGTAGATTAATTTATTGAACCTCGATTAGAATTGTTTTGTTTGGCCGTAAATCGTTTTAATTGTTGTCTAAGGGTGTTGTAGATAAATGGGCATCAAAAGCATTTGAAATATCTGAGGACGTTATAGAAACAAAACTTGGTCATTAATTCTGTTTTTTCTTTTTGTGTTGTTTTTGTTTTCTGTTGTCTGTTTTCGTGTTTGGTTCCAGATACACAAGCAAAGCAGGAGGCGCCATCGATATTAGAGAGTCCGAGAACAAATGAGACATTTCACAGAACTCAATCAAGGCAAACATCGCTGACAGGACCAGCAAAATCGTTGGCATTAATTTTGGCTACAACGCAAATAGCAGAAGCAAACAAGAATGGCCACGAGGAGACCAAGGAGACAGCGACAAATGCAGTTGCACCAGCTCTTGGCACCATCTCCAACAATGTCATCATTAATAACATTAGCAACAATGGAGCCGCGTCTACAATGGCCACCAATGTCACCGCTGACGACTACCAGGCAAATCTTATTATGAGCAATAGAAATGTGCAGGAGCTGGCCACCATCACCAGCGCCAGCAGCAGCCCACCGGCCGCCACATCTACGGAGTTCACGTCAACAACGACCACAACAACCACACGTCGTCCGGCCCCGACGACCACATTGAAGCCACCGCCAACAATAGATGATTACCAGACAATAATTAGCCAGGCCGGCACCCATGCCTATCTGCCATGCAATGTAAGTCCCCCCCAGTTCCCTTCCATTCCCTTTAATTAGGTGTGCCAAATGAATGATTAGGCATGTGGATAGAATGATTGAATTGAATACAGCAGCCACCAGCCAGACCCAGACCCATAAGGTGGATGGATGGTCTGGCCAGCTCCGCTTTAAAAGCGGAAGTTGAAATAATTCAGAAATTGCTCATTCTTTTTCCCTTGCAACTTTTAATTAACTTACATTTTTTCCGGTTGCTGCTGCCACCACTGGATGCTTACACTCCAGTTCATTTAAATAAATACAAAAGTATCCGCCTCTGTTTGAGAGCATTCGCAGCTGAGAATTGAAATGTTTATTCCTTTAGCCCTTCTGTACACTCCTTTTTCAGTAATTTCCTGTCCAAACAGAGCGCCAATTATAATGCAGCTGCTGCTGTTGGGGATTGGGAGAGCGGCAGCAGTAACTAAGTTATTAGCGGATGGACTCTACTTTTCCTTTGAATTCAATTTTATTGGGGGTGCGTCGTGGTACACACAAATACTTATGGGAGTTCAGCTCCCAACTATTTGGGTCATCATCGGCAAAAAAAAAAAAAAACAAAAATAGAATGCGAGCGAAAATTCCTCCCCAGGGCGTGGCATCGGCAATTTCCGGTTTTGTTTTCTTACCAGTTCCGACAGCTCGAAAGCGTAAATTAGTTCAAAGCGCTAAAAACTTGGCCACCCAAAAAGCGGAAGTTAAGCCAATCGACAGCACTTCCCGCCCGGCGCCCGAGGACAGAGCAAACTGATTGACCCCAGCAGTCTGCATAATCAGTTGCTTATTATAAATTATAAATGAGTAATAAATTTAAAAGAAGAGAACAAAACAAAAAAACGAAAGAAAAGAAAAAAAAGATATGTTGTGTAAATATTTGTACCGAGCTGTTTCCTTTTTTTTTTTTGTGTGCGAATTTTCTATCCAAAGTAAACAGCAGCGGAGGAAGGAGCATCCCTTCGACGTATCCGTTGATTGAAATCCAGTAAAATCAATCACTTTTCATTTTCGGGTGTGGTAACCAAAGCAAACAGAAGCTGGCTAAGCATTTTCAGCTAATTTTGGTTTTAATTTTGTTTTGGTCAATGGAATTTAAAGCACTAAGTCAAAAATTGAAATAAGATTGATTCAATTTGAAGAGAATGGTCCATATCTTATCGCTATATCTGAGGGCAATTTAATAATATTATATATTTTTGATGAAGTTTTTGAACAGAGATGTGCTCAATTTATATTCCTCATAGCAGATAGGCTTGGGCACAATTTCTCAAAGTCCGGTTGGGCAGTTTAAACCAGGGACCGTAAATAATGATTATCAGCCATGCTCCCATTTTCGCTTTTGCAAAAACTTCGCGATTTGATCACCAAATCGTAAAAGTTGGTGCTCCGACATTCGGAAATCGCAAAGTTTTATCATTTTTAAACCGGCGACATCTGAGTCCGTGAAATGAAAAGTGAATGCAAAAACCGACAGCCCACGTAACTATTTCTATTCAGTTCTTTAACCTTTTTAGAATTGTCTTACGAACTCATCCACTCAATTCGCATTGAGGCAATATTTTAAACAATTTATTTAATAGAGATACACAAAATTGAGCGAGATGGAAAACTGCTCACAATAACAACAATTTGCGATTTGGCTATGGTATATATCGATATATGACTATCGATAGCATGAGTAGTGGCGCTCATCAGCTGTTTTTGTTATGTGAAATGACACAAAACAAGTTGGGAATGGAACGTTATCGATAACAAAAACGGGCGGATTTTGGAGCGCTCTAAATTGAAATCGTACGAATTTGCTAAATAAGTGAAAACCGGAGCATGGCTGTATTTGTAGATTTTTCATCCTCAAAAATCCTCAACTTGGAGTACCCGCATGAAAAATCGTATCATAATAGAATACGGTTGTATTTCGCTATTCTATTCATTTCCACAATGTTTTTTATTTTGTTGCTCAATCAATAATTACTATTTTTTGAGTAAAATAAATAAAAAATCTAAATTAATCATTCATTTTTAAAAATCCGGAACTTTATTTGTATTTTCAAACTTGACATTGGGTTCTACTGGTTCGACTTGATTCACTAACTGGGGATATGCATCAATCTTGTCACAATTTCTTAAACATTTGTAGTAATCGACATTTGAGTATTATTTATAATATTTATTTCTGAGTTTTATTTTAAAAAACAAATTTAATCATTATTTTTTTAGTTATAAAATGAAAATCAAATATAATCATTAAAGTTGGATATTTATAATAGAACTCCTAATGATTACGGTCCCTGGTTTTAACGAATTTGAGTCTGTCATGATGTATGTGGCGTAACCGGAGGAACATACTTAAACGATGCTCATCCACCGGTCAACTTTAACCGCCAGCTCAGCCCCGATGAAATTATCGATATTTCTTATCGATAAGCAAACAGCTCTTCGCACCCTTGCTTTGTTTATTTAATCATTTGCAGCAACACAAAATGTTTATGAACTCCACGCAATGGAATTGCAATTCGAAGAGGCAGAGCCTCGAATAAATAATGCAAGAAAGTACAGGGAGAGGCCTAATCATTTCACTGATATGGATAATGCCAAATTTGTTGTTTGTATTTGTTGTTTTTCCCTCTGCGTCTTTTTGCACTATCAATTTCAGTCTTCATCGCAAGTAATTGTAATCAACTTTAACGCAAAACCATGACCAGCAACAACAAATTGCAATACAAAAACAAACCAAGTCAGCTCTTTACTCGCTCATTTAGTCAAACAGTATGGTCACCCAGAAGCATCGATAGCCATTTAACGATATCAGGCGAAACTGCTGTTGAGAAAAGCAAATGACTTAACCGACCGTCATCTGGAAGAACAAATCTGACCGGTGGTTGGCTAACCGGAACCTTTGACAAATCGGTCTTAAGTGGGTCTAGGCTAGACAGTCTTGTAATCATTACAGCGATGTGATGTTCCAATTAGAGCATTCCAATTAAATCGTTTTTAAAATCAGCTGCTTAAGGACGTTTTTTCTTAACTTTACATTACCCTCTCTTGAACTCGAACTAAGGAACCTTTGAACTGAGCATACGTAGACGACATCTCAACGCAGACGACTATCGAAGTCACCTAAATACGCTAAGTAGAAAAGTCAGAAAGTCAAAATACCATCCAAATTTGAAACGGGCACACTGCATTGTGTTCGTTAGCATTGGGTGTTTTGCTTAAATTTAAAATGTGAAAATGCAGGAGTATTTGAATAGCTTATGGAGACCAAAAATCTACATTGTGCCTACATTGTGTTAGACCTAAAAGTATGTAGTAGCCAGAAGTAAGCATGTCAGACCCCATGAAGTATATATAATGTATTCTTCCAAGTCAATCCGCCCTTCCGCCTGTCTTTCATATGAGCAGATCTCACAGATGGTAAGAGATAGAGCTTCGGCATGTATGATACAAAAGCTTCTTATACCTGCAGGCATATAAGGTATATTTTTAATTTTTGACACGCCCACTACCGCCTCTGTAATTTGGAAGAAAAGTCACAGTTTCAACTGTTTCACTTATAGAATGTTCATACCATCTGGACATGTTTAGTAATCAACATAATTCATTGATACGCCAAAAGATGGGTATACATTGTTGAAGTTATGAGCAATAGAATGTTCACTGCTGCAGCGTTGCTTTCAGTTACAACTGCTGCATCAGAATGCCTGCTGAGCAAAAACTTTAGCTGACCGACTTTCGTACTTATTGCAACTGCTCTTTTTACAATTAAATGAAAAGCTTAGAAGTATTTCATGTATTTTGTTGTGAACTCAACCAAAAAAACATTCAAGAAACTTCCGGCAACAATGTGTTATCTGCACATTTCCATATAAATCCGATAAACTCAAAGCACACCGGCTTCGCGTTTGCTGTTGGCATATCATAACTTTGCCATAATCTTTAAATCTGCCTAAAACAAATCAATTAATAATAAATTTCACAGTTTTAAGGATTTTGTAAAAGAAACAAAAATATCGGCATAAAGAAAAGCCGCAAAAATGTTTTTTTTTGCCTGCAAGGCACTTGATTTCTTTCCTTTTTTTCTTTTTTTTTTACCCAGAAGCGACTTTGCCTTACATTTCGTATTTTTGCAAAGTCTGCAAGAAGTTGGAGGGGGGGGGGGGCAACAAAAAAACACAACAAGACAAAAAGATACAACGACTAGAAGGCACTTTGAGGTGTATTCTTGTGTGAAAAAATCAACAAAATAAAAGAAATTATTTACAAACAAGTTTAGACAAGATTTGGCATGTTATTAGCCAACTTTGATGATGACGACAGCAGATAGAGCACACAGAAAGCCTATCGGGCCTTAAAAACTGTATATAAGAACTTGGCTGGTTTATGGCCAAAAACTAATTAACAATATTTAAATGGCAAACAGTAGCCAAAATCTTGATAAATTTCGCATATAAAATGCCAGTCATTACCTTAAGGAAAATTAACCGCAATCTTGGGGCAACCATAGGCAAGAAATTTAAATTAGCTAATGCCCAAGGACGAGCCCTGAAAGCCCGGCGACCTGCTGCCCCAACCACACGGATATTTGTCAGAGGGCTGAGGCAAACAACGGCGGAGGCATCAGCCAGAAGCCAGAGACTTACTTACACTTGCCACGTACTCGGCGAGTCTCTCTTCCTTGCACAGGATAAGCATCTTCACTTAATTCTGAGTATAATGTCGATGTTGAGGCCTGATAATAATGACCTTTAAGCTTCGGCCACACAGTAGACGGTTGGCTGTGGTCGAGAATGTAATGAAGTCTCTAGTAGTTTTGACATGAATGAAAAGTACGGCCCTTCTGCCCTTCTTCACCCACAGCAATCGTAATATTTCCCATCAAAGGTAATAACGATATCATTGTTAATATCAAAAATGGGAGAAAAAAAATACGATTATTCAGCAACTTCCAAATCTTTTCACAACTACAGAAGTTTTGCGGACAATGCGGTTTTAGTACTTTGATGATACGTCCCCGGGTAATGTGTGTGTAATGTGTGTAATGTGTACTGTCTATGGCGTTTCACTAAAGTGAGTTAATTTGTGTCGATGCGGGAGCTGGGCATAAGTATGAAAATAGTTTTTTTTTTGTTTTCTTGGCCGCACGTAGCCTGTGACAAGAATAACAACAACAGCCAATCAGCTATAGACAGCCTAAAGTCCATATCCTGGGGGGGGAGTTTTATAGTTGGTGGGTTGGGGGCCTCTGTGTGCGTGCCTTCATGGCCACATCCACATGGCGACGGCTGCCACAGACCACAATGAAAAACAACAAGAACATAAAACACAAATGATTATAGTATCTAATCATGATGTCGTCGTCTGCGCCAACACCGACAATGTAGTTGATGACAGCAGTTCAAAGACTGTCATTTACTTCTGCCACGATTCGCAGTCGCCATTTTGTCCAGTGCTTCCGCTGTGATTATGTATATGTGTGTGTGTGATTGGGTGGGTGATGAAATTAGGCTTACACAGTGGGAAAATATTGAGTTGTTGTTCGAGGCGTTGTATACCCTAGGAGAGGGTGAGCTATAAAAGTGAAAGTTTGTATGTTTGCCGGTTTGCATGTTTGCTTGTTTGCATGTTTGCAAATTTGTAAGTTTTTAGGTATGTATCTTTGTATGTTTGCATGTTTGCATGTTTGTATGTTTGCATGTTTGCATGTTTGCATGTTTGCATGTTTGCATGTTTGCATGTTTGCATGTTTGCATGATGCATGTTTGTATGTTTGCATGTTTGTATGATGCATGTCTGTATGTTTGCATTTTGGTATGTTTGCATGTTTGTATGTTTGCATGTTTGCAAATTTGTTGGTTTTTAGGTATGTATCTTTGCATGTTTGTATGTTTTTATGTTTGCATGTTTGCATATTTTCAAGTTTGCATGTTTGCATGTTTGTATATTTGCATGTTTGCATGTTTGCAGGTTTGTATGATGCATGTTTGTATGTTTGCATTTTGGTATGTTTGTATGTTTGAATGTTTGTATGTTTGCATGTTTGGTTACAAATTTTCAAATGTGTCATGTCAGTGTACCGACTCGAAAGCGTTAGAAACGGCTCAAAACTCCTTCAGAGCCAAATCTCAGATGTTATTCATGACAAAGAATTTGAACTTTTGTATGCAGGTTGGTAATATAAAGTTGGATACCTTACTGGTTCAGTAGTAAATTAAGCATACACCTTAAAACTTGGTGTGTCGTCTGGTACCATGAAGTTAGAAGTATTTTTCTTAATTGCCCTGTAAAGAATTCTGAGTTTTTTTGAATTAAGATAAAAAGGTATTTCGTGGAGAAATGAGAGCGTGCTCTTCAAGGCTTGCCAGGTACTGAATAAACTACATTCGAGCTTTACCTGCTTTATTACCGATTTTCTCCCAAAGATTTTTACCAATTTTACCAATACTCGAATGTGGGCTTTCACACGGACATTAAATCGTTCGAGTTGAACATAACGATAGAAATTGCAAAGCATTTTTGTTTTAATATCGCAAAGCCTATTATTGATTCTTTGCGTACAAATTTGCAATTTTGCAATTTTGCCATTTGCCAAATTTTGCCACTAGAAAAATATTGATGCGGATTAAATGAAATGTCATTTAAATGAATGTATTGTGATTCATAATTTTGACAATTTATTTTGCAATTTAATTCACTGAAATGCTGTTTTTAGCCAACGAATAGTGCTGAAGCTGTTCTTAGATTTGAATTTAACGATTAATTTCAAAGCAAGCGAAGAGTATCGAATGAAAAGAGAAGCAATAAACATTATTAAACAGAATTTTGGATCTCCATTGTTCAAAAACCACAGTAAAATTTACTTGAATTTTTTGAATGAACACTTTTTTGCTCATTTATATGGTAAAAAGAATAAGTCAGTAATTAAATGTAATTTTTTTTCAATTTCTCTAAGGGCCGATTTCACATCTGCTACATAGCACTATCTGTCACATAAACTAACAAATAGCAAAGTTAATTGTGAGTTTATCTGACACATGGCAGCTATATAGAAGATGTGAAATCGGCCCTTAATCTTCTGAATTAAAAATCTGATTTTATTAAGGTTGGTTGAACATTTTGCCATAAGATGAGTCTTAGTTTTGAAGCTATTGAACTTATGGAAAGAGCTTACATTTTTTTGCACAACTCATTCACTTGCCCCGCTAATTAATCACCCCCATTGTCCAGTGTAATTAGAGCAAGGCACGCCCATTAACTGGTTAGTCAAAATCGTACACAAGTGGCCCATTGAGTTACATAAATATTTGTAGTTATATTCAAACGTCTCGCATACTTCTACTCCTTGACGGCGGGCTCCTTCCTGGCAGTAATTTAATGTCTATTATTTTGTTTTCGTTGCGAAGGCGAAGTCTTCCTGCGTAAAAGTAATGCTAAGTTATTATTGTCATTATTGACAGAAATGAATCGTCATTTTGTTATCGTTATTGTTTACCGTCTTGTCCCAGTTGTGATGGAGCTTACCCCCGGGGGTTGGTGAGGCACACACACACACACACACACAGACAGAGGCAGTGTTCTGCTGAGTTAGCAACAGACTTTGGCACGTAATTGAATTAAATTTTAAAATCAAAAACCGAATTTCACCATAATTGGATAAATTGAAGTTCATTTGCTGTGCTATTTTCAGGTCAAGCAGCTGTTGAAGAAGCCAATTTCTTGGTTGCGCATGAGAGATGGCCACATACTGACAGTGGATCAGACCACATTTATAGCGGATCAGCGATTTCAATCGGTATTCTCGCCCACACCGGAACGTTGGTCGCTGCAGATTAAATATGTGCAGCTAAGGGATGAGGGGACCTATGAGTGTCAGGTCTCTACGGAGCCCAAGGCGAGTGCAATTGTGCATTTGCGTGTTGTGGGTGAGTCAACTAATTAAGTCAGCTGACAGAATTTAAGTTTAAAGAGTTTAAGTTTCCGTAAATGCAAATTTCCGTTGAACCAGAACCAAAAGTCAGGCGGCCAACATCAAACACACCGCCACACACCTACAAATCACAATGACGGTTCAATAAATCAATGACGGTTGCACTTTTGACCAGATTTAACCCAGATAAGCTAAAACTGTTTGTGTTTCCTTTCCCTCCCACTCTCTCTCTCTCTCTCTCTCTCTCTCTCTCTCTCTCTCTCCCTGCTGCCCTTGCACAGAACCTAAAACGGAATTAATTGGCGAGTCCACGCGTCATGTGAAGGCCGGAAGTCAAGTGAAATTGCGTTGCATAATTAGCCAGGCACTGGAGCAGCCACTTTTCATTAATTGGTTTTACAATCAAAAGCAAATCTATTTGCATAATCGTCGCGGCTGGCGTACGGAAATTGAACGCATCGATCTGCCAGCGGAAGTGCCGACAACAACAGCAACAACAACTACAACAACAACGACAACAACAACAACTGCAGCAACCAGCACAACAACAGCAAACACAACGCCAACGTCAACAGCAGCATCAGCAACAGCAACGACAGCAACAGCTGCGGCGGAGTTCTCTAACGGTATGGCAACCATTACTCGTTCATATATTTTAGATGCCATATCTGTGAATGATGGAGCCGAGGCTGTCACAGATGCAACAACAACGACAACAACAACAACAACTACAGCAGAGGCAATTGCCCCCAACGATGCAGTTGCTGGCAATGTTACCGCAGCAACATACACCTCGGCAGCTGCCACATCAACAACAGCAGCAGCAGCAGCAACAACCACTTGGATGCCAAGTACCACAACAACAACAACAGCAACAACAACAATGCTGCCAAGCAGCAGTTTCATTAAACAGATAACGGTAAGTGGCTTCCCATCATCATCAACATCACATGTGATGGTAGGGGAGAGGGGCTAGATCATAGAGATGGCAATGTGATGTCATGGCACCAGCAAGAATTAACCTACATTTGTTACAAATTTTTCTTAGATTTTTGATATGGAAATGTGTGTGTTCATATTCATGGATTAGAATCGATAACACTCATTTCCCACTTCTGTCAATCAGAAGATTTTTCATTGCTGTCTGCTCAACAAAATGACAGATACAAATTGAACAGACAGTATGAAAATAAGCAAAACAGTACATAAAAGCACGTAAGAGTGGACCTCTTAATGGAATTGGTATCTGCATTCTCTCCCAACAAATACTTGTTACTTATGATGGAAGTCAATAAGAGACAACACTTAAAAAACCAAAAATTACATCCGAAATCGCCCTTTAGTTTAGAAATTCGCCTTAAAATGGCCGTTAATGGAGATTCATCACATATTTGGTTTAAATTATTTTTGAATACTTCAGATTAACTCTAATTTTAATGGCACTTTTAGATTCATTGGAGCTCCAGCAAGGACATTTTTTAATGGAATTTTAAATTTTCTTGCTGTCCATGATTAATTTCATAATTTTGGTGAAGCTGCTTAAGCCCCTAAATGGTCAATGATGTTCTAAGGCAGTTGCTTGTAGGCTTGCCAAGGCTTTTTTAGAGAAACCAAAAACGCAGTTTGGTCTATTTTGGATCTACTTTATGACTTACATGGAGCTATTCGTGGGTGAATCTTAAAATGTTACTCCATCTCGCGGTTTTTTGGCTGACGAGTATCCTCTCTTTTTTTGCGGTGTGCAATAGCCAATCCAAAAAATCTATGCAACAGCCCTAAGCACATGGCTGACGCGTTCGCGCATAACAACAACATTGCCGCATGAAGCGCATAAAGCTTGGGCATCGCTGATTTAAGGTGAAGCCGCGGTCAATATTTACACGAAATCAACTTTAAACTTTGAAAAGAGTAAAGATTTCATACATTTTTCTGAATTTGAACTATTTTTTTAAATCAAATTCGAAATCTGCTCAAAAATCACCGTTCTCAAGTAAATTCCAGCTATTTTCATGCTGTTCTCTTTTTATTTCGGGAAATCCAACAATTTTTAAATCAAATCAACGCCGCTATCTTGTAACAATATAAAAATGGGCAACACTGCGTATGAGTGATATACAAATACTTGAAAGTGGGTTTGCCGGAAATAATATTAGAATTATAAAATATATGGTTATTTTGGTTTATAAAGGCCGATATGCCATTATGAAATATTTTTCCGATGCATTGTATCGGCTATCGACAATTTTTTTGCAATATTTTATTTTTTAAATACTTTATAAAAAATAAATTGAAATCAATGCGAAACGGAATTAAAAATAGGATAATCCCGCAAGTGATCCTATTTTTTGGGATTAAAAAAAAAAGGTTTGAGGCAAATCAATCTTTTCTCGGATCGGCTCAAGAGTATCCGGGATTACCCTGTTTTTAATCCCGCTTCGGATTGATTTCTTTTTTCAGTGTAGAACGATTTATTTTCAAAGATGCTGAGGCTTAAAAGTTATTTCATCTCTATGCAGTTGAAATTGAGCTACGATTGGTGTTATGTTGGTTCTGTAAGAAACACCAAAGTAAGCTCCAAGTCATCAAAATTATCTCCAAATTTACGAACATCATATTTTATATGAATATGTGTGTTCTTCCCTCAATTCGAAAATGGTATAATAAAATAATATTTAAAGTTTCATTTCAATGGAAAAACCTGTTCACAGCTTCTTTGGTTTTTGAACAGGTATGCAAAGCGCTTCGAAATAAGGATTGGTTCGGTTCAGTGGTTCACTTTATTTTCGAACCTGCGGTTTGGTTCATTGCATGGCAAAGTATTCTTCTACTCAAAGCATAACAATGACTGGGAAGAAGTTGTACCAACAAGAAAGTTAACATAGACATGGACTTGCAAGTAGTTGGCACTTCAAATGAATATAAAAGATAGCTAACTTGAATCGTGTCTACATTTCATTGAAAATAATTTTGAACTCTTGCCAAAAATAAGTAAAGACCTTGAGAGCACTTGGAAATCACTTTAGAAGGGAATTGAATTGGTTACTTAACTTGACCTCAAGACCTCGAATTCAGCCAACAATGAATTCGCAATCTAAATTGTAGGCACGAAGTAAGACAGAAGGCCCATGGCTGAGTGGAACACTTTTATTACTCTAGAAGAGTCGTTTGTGAGGTCGTGTTTTGTGGTTCTCCGTCAATTTCCTTCTTCATAAACCAACTCTCCCATCTCTATCTCCCTGCATTATGAACCACATGCAATTTCATTACGCAAAATTGCCGTAAATGTGAGTCAGCGTAATTTTTATTAAATTTTATTTTATCCCTGAAGCTGTTGACGCACACAAAATTGTCAACGCCTTCAAATTGTAATATTAATATGGCCAAAAGTATTTATACATGTATATGCCTCTCGATCTCGCAACCACTCCACCCCACCCCACCCCACCCCCCGTCAGTTGTCTGACAACTGTCTCGACTTTGGAAAATGTTATATAATGTACGCATGTGTATTCCTATTTGCAGACAGCCTCGCTCATCATACCAGCCGTCGTGAAACAGGACTCGGGCAACTATACATGCAGCCCCTCGAACAGCGCCCCCCGCACCATCGTGCTGCATGTGCTGAACGGTAAGAGAACCAACTACCATCCGACTCCAATGCCAACTGTTTTTATTGTACGGCATGCCAATTGAATTAAGTTTTCATTTAGCTTAATTGAATTTTATTTTGTTTGTGTTTGGCATGCCGCACATTTGGCTCGTTTTAACTTTTGGCGGAACAGTGGGGGAAAATAGAAGTGCTTGTGATGTAAAATATGCTAATTTAATGCATGAGGTGTGCGGACTAATTTACAAATCCCACTTCTGGCAACGAAAGTATGGCAAATTAAATGTGTTTTTGGGCTTGAAGTTAAATGACTTACCATCTCTGAGATCTGTGGGTTCATGCAAAACAGGCAGAGAGACAGGCAGCAACAATTTCAACCAAAGACTTTTTTTAAATAAAAACCACACAACTAACCTTAACTTAACTTAGTCTTGTCTGGGATTTGAACTCGGGACCTCGGGGATACTTCAATATGTGACGCATCTAGGCACATTCGACCATCTCAAGCATTCGCGTGAGACACAGTAAAGAATGCACTCAAATGTTAAGCCCTTAACAAGACTAATATCAGTTGCCTCTCATATACTCCGAATGCAGGTAATTCGTACTTCAGAATTATAAGCGGTTTTATTTTGGTATATTTCTAAATAGTAAGCCAATATTCTAGATTAGTTTTCTTAATTTTAAAGCGAATTTCCAAAATGATTTTTAAAGATAGGCGCTTTCTAAAAATAATACGCAAATTTAGTGGTAGTCGCCCTATGTAGTTTTTTTTTTCTTATTTCAAGAGAAAATCTACCCTTAATTTGAAAAGGTCTTAATAAAATATCCACCAAAAATAAACTTAATTTTAGAAAACATCGACAAGATTAGAAGATGAAGAAATTAATGTTTGAAAGAAATTATAAATCCTAGTTAAGTTTATGAAAAAACAGTCTCAAAACAAGAAATGTTCATTAAATCGAGTAAATGAATTTAGGTCGAATTTCTACAAACTAGAAAACGTACACTCAGAGAAAAAATAGAGTAGATCATACTTGGATCAAGAACGTTTGATGGCAGAAGCTCGATAAGAATGCAAATTCTTGATCCAGGAGAGAAAGTATGCATTTTTGATTCCGTTGATCTTGATCCCAGGGCTGCCATACTTGAGCCAAGTACCTAACATTCTCAAATTATGTATAAACATTCTTAAATCAAGTGTTAAACGTATTCGACTCCAAGAGTGCTTACTCTTAAATTAAGAGCATATTTAATAATAGCATTTTCAAAAATAGAAAATGTTCTCTCTTGTATCAAGACCTCATCAGAATGAAGACAGAGACAGTTTACTCTAGAATAAAGAGCTTCACAGAATCAAAACTAAGGGCGCTCTGATTTTAATCGTGCAACAATTTAAAATCACTTGGTTTTTCCATTTTTGTTGAAATTTGTATCATGGAAAATTAAGTGTCATGTAGCCATTTAGCAAGTTTTAGCCGGCTCGAGGAATACACAACAACCATCAGTCGTTTCACCATGTTAGCGATGGTATAACTGCTTGGGAACTCCAAGGCAACATTTGCGCTCTAGGCTTGGTATTTATAGTACACCCCTCACCCATAAAGAAAACACTACTGTGACGTAACGCTATTCTCTCAAATGGGCACAGAGAAAAAAAATATCCATTGGATCATTTTTGGTATCCATTTGGAAGGGATATTTATTAAATATCAATTTAATCATTCAACAGAGCTAAAAGTCATCCAAAGGATATAAAAGATGAAGATCATTTGAATGATTTTGCAGCTACACTATACTATATGTTTAAAAGGGATATTTACGAAATATCTCTTCCAAATGGATCTCTTTGCATCTAATTTTTTCTGTGTACTTGCTCCCCTCAATCAGTTTCTTTACCGCACTCCCTTCGCCTAAAAACACTAAACTGAAATCGAATTTAGTTCGATTTCAAGATCAAATTTCTTGAAAACTTAAGAACGAATCGTTTTTTTTATAAGAGCGTTCGCACTTACATTGTTTGAACTGCTTTGTTCTGGGTGTAGTCTTAATATTTTAGGTACGCTTATAGAACACACTTGTTCTGGAGTACAATTGAATGCAACCACTTCAACTTGACAGCTTTTTGACAACTGACATATATGATATTAATATAAGTGCATCAAAAGTTTTTAAAGTAATTTTTTTGCAATCATGCAATGAGGATCGTTCGAAAATAGAGTTGTCGCAATTGGCCTACATAAATTATATCAAAAAGGTAAAATCTAACGGATGTTGGGCCCGCTGAAAATCATCTAAGACTTTGTGTGTCATACCGTGAAGTTATTTGAGGATTCTAATGGATTTAAAAGACCGCGAAAGGTTAGACCTTCCACGCACTGGGCGTACGCCACAATCCATCAAAGCCCTGAAAGATCGAATTCGTCCAAATCCACTGCGCAAGCAGAAGATCGAATCTCTTGAGATGAATATCAGCAATGACTGCAAGTGGCGCGTCATATAACCTATCTTGGGACTCAGAGTCAACTTGCTCACAACAGCTTTGAAACCAAAACGCTAGACAAAATCGAAAGCATGGGTTTGCCAGTGCGCGAACAATGCCCACAGACGAATTCTGTTTACTGATGAGAAAAATTTCCATTATAGAGGAATCATTCAACAAACAAAAACAAGGCGGTCATTTTGAAGAAAGCTGTTCTACAATTTGTAGTCCTTGAGTCCCCGAATAAAAAGAAGAATAAAGTTTTACAAAATATTCCTTGACAGAAAAGGGTGAACCAATACAATACTAGGTACAACTTCAACCAGCAATTATACCTAACACTTTCCCTCTCCTTCCGTTAGCTAACAACGTAGACTCATTGTAACCGGCAAGTCTTACTAATTAGTGTAAAAAACTGAGTTTTCACTTGTCCCGTTGCTCAAACAAGCAAATGCCATTGGCAAGCAGCGTCAAATCTGAAAATGGCCGTAAAATTGCGATGTTTGCCTTTGGCACAACGTCCACGTCGACAGGACGGAGGAGTGACAGTGACGAGTGCTGGCTGCAAAACGATGAAAACATCTGACCCACTATACACTGTTGTCTCATTTGTCCAATTGATGTTTGCCTAGGCCGAAGCCGCAATTTCCGTATGTACTTAAATCGGTTAGCTTTCGCTTTTGTTTACCGACGTTTCCCCTTGACATCTGTGACATCTGTTCTGTGCTGTTCTGTGTCGTGTCATGCTACTTAAATGCCAATCTCGGTACTGACAATGAGTGTCGAAGCAGAGGCTAGACACGGCATGGAAGCAAGCCGAACCATCGAAAAAAAAAGTAGACAAGAGCCAAGTGAATGGGTGTGAATGATGACACATGAATTCGCATTCAGCTGGCGACGCTTTAGGGACAGGTACACGTTTGCCTCGTGTCGTTTGCACGCTGTCAGGAGTGCCACAAACTGTCACGTTTACGTTTGGTGCTAAAAAGTAATGCCCATAAAAATGACAATTGATGGTAAATGCCTGCCGGCGGGGTTAGGGGGTGTTAAATCTGATTGAGATTGTTGGACAGGAAACTGCAGAGCAGAGCATTCGATTGTCAAGTCAATACTTTCTTTATAATTAATTATATATAATTGTTTGTATGCTTGCCAGGTTGCTGCTTGATTAAATCAAAATATAATACAATTTACCCGCTCAATTTAATCAGCACTCTGTCTCGACTTGGATATACCCTTCGCACTCTATACACACTGCGCGCAGCAGCAGGCTATAATACCCTGCTCCGCTATGAGTAATGGGCATGAAAAGCAAACAAATATTGCATAAAAATTTATGTATTTTTAATATTCGACTAATTGGCGCAGATAAAAGGCGGCTTAACCATCTTTTTTTTATTTTATTGTTAAGTCCCACAAATGAGAGTGAGAACATGTTCAAGCTGGATAATGAAAATCACAGAGAATCACATAACTGGTGGGCGTTATGGACGCCCACTGCAAAATCCCTGTGGTGCTGGTGCCGGTGGGTTCGTTTGTTGGTTTGTGTTTTCAACCGAGAATTTCATATGCATTTTAATGGCATAAAAAACACGCCCAGCCTTTTGTTTTAAATTTAATATATTTTTTCCATTTATTTTACATAAGTGCCAAAAGGTTAATAAACTTAATGTCATTTTGCGAAATGGTTGGTGGCTGGCAAGGACAACGGCGACTGCCCTGACAAATGATTATTAATAACTTAATGATATTATCATTTATTTATGCATGTTTTTATTTTTATTTTTTTTTGCCCGCACTTTCCGCTGGTGATTTATGAAATCTGCAAGGGATTGCAGCAAAACCACTTAATGGCATAATTAATATGCTCTGCTCCAGGAGTTTCTTTATTGTATTTCATTCATTTCGAACTAAACTCTAACCAGCTTTAAATATATTTTCAATGAATTATTCACGCCCTGTCCATGCTGATGCAGTCCAGAAAAATTTAATTGCATAGCCGAATGAACACATTTAACCGCATTTTGATTTTAGACAAGTTTCTCATTTCTGATGACTGGGCATAATTTGATTATAACAGGGGTGTGTGTGTGTGTGTGTGTGTGTGGTGGGTGGGGGAAAACAGTGGGAAAGGTGGTTGTAAACGTGTTGAATAAGTCGAATAGGGGTTTATTTTTGTATAACAGACATTTTAAAGATCAGCTTGAAAAAGAAGAATATCTAAATTCCAAGTCTAAGGAATAAACGATAGTTATCGTATTAAGCAAGATAAAAGGTTCCACCAGGAAATCAATAAAAATGGAGAAAAGGTACCAAGGAAGGTGGAACCTTAACATGATGTTGGTGCCTAACGAGAGACGTTTATAATAAATTCGATAAGCGAAGTTCAACATAGCGCAGATTCTGATTAGTCTTCTTGTTGTGAGGTTTTTTATAGAATTTTGTTGCTGGTGCATTCCAAACGACCAGCCCTCTTAACTGTTTTTAGGAAACTATAACATATTGGAGTCTCTACCACAGCAATACATAGGAGTCTTTTGGATTCCTACACAAGTCCAAAAAGAGGTACATCTCCATTAAAAACCAGAGCATAAGTTAAAGTCGGCCCTGCCCGAATTCGAAATACCCATTACTTAGTGCAATTAGTGATTAATAACCTCATGCGGCTCAAATAAGTATGCAAAAGTATGAAATTCTATCATTTATTATTCGATCATTATAAAAATTTGTGAGATTGTAGATTTTTTGTCCAAATATTGCGTGGGTGGGAGGAGGCGTAGCCAAAAATTAAAACAAACTTGATCTGCGTGCAGGCAGATTTGCACATTTGGTGGCAGTTTCGGTTCGGTTCGGCGGTTCACAAAGGCACTTTATGAAATATTATAGTTTCTGTAGTAATGTGACTTCTCGACCATTTTTGATTCCTATAATCCATTTGAATATCTTTAAACTCCTTAGAGCAATGTAAAAAGTTTATAAAGTCGGATTCCAAGGAATCGTCCATCCAGTTCCTAGAGGAATGCCCTTACTTATTGGCAAGTTAAGATTGAATTAAGATTAAGAAGTGCCACAGTAAATTGAAAATATTATCTAATGAAGAAACAAATTTGAATTGATGACAAGAAAATCGAAAAAAGATCGGCGGGCAATTGTAGAAGAAATGTTGTAAAATTTTCGTCTGGTCATCCTTAAGACTTATATCGATCCGACAGCGCAAAATATTCGAAAACGATTCAAATTTCCAAATTAATAAAAATCATTGGCTAGAGGAAAGTGATTCCCGTTAAAACTCGTCAGAGAACTGAACCGAACCGAACCGAACCGTTTTTATTAGTGTTTTTTTGGGTTCGGTTCAGAAATTCTGAAAGGGAGCTGGTTTGGTTTGCGGTGCGGTTCACCAGCTGGAATAAGCGGTACGGTTCGGTTCACAACCGGTTTGCAACCGTGTGGTCGGAGATGCTCCCATCTGCCTGTTACATACATTTGCACGACTTTAGCTTACCCTTTTTACTCTTTGAGTAATGGGTATAAAAATCTCTGAGTAGTTTGGTTTCGATTGAACAAACACAGTGCAAACAATAGAATGGATTCGTCTTTCTGTCTGTTTCTACGCGAACTAGTCTCTCAGTAATGAAGCTATCGAGCTGAAATTGTTGCACAGAGTCTTCTTTTTGCTGCACGCAACTAATATTTCGGAACCGTCCGAATCGGCTGACTATATCTCATAGCTCCCATAGCAACGATCGACGGAAAACTAGTTTTAGTATGTAAAACTTTTTTCTCTTGAATGGAAACGTCTCCCTACTTTGTAATCGTAAGATTTCTATGTTTTTTTTATAATTAAGCCAAGTTTGATGAAAATGGGACAACTGTATGGGTATAGCTGCCATACAAAAGATATGTCTGAAAAACAGTCTTAGTTAAAAAAAACAACATTTTTTTTAATGGTAGCATCCTGCATTTTATTATCTGCTTATTTTACATGCTTTCACCCAATTCTACAAATTTTAGTCCAAGTTGGATGACTATATCATATAGCTCCCATTCGAAATTAGCCTACAAATTATAGAGGAAATCTATTTATCTACAATTAACAAAACTAAATCTAAGTTTATCTGACACATGGCAGCTTTTTAGGAGATGAGAAAGCAAGTCGAGTTAGCAAACTGACTGAGGGCTGGGGCCAAATAAAGTCGCACAATTGGCCACAATGGCCCAACTCATAGCGAGACTCAGTACTGACCCGGTACGAAGTTGCTGTAGTCTTTACTGAGGTGCCCAGATACATGAAAAATCTCCGAATTTATGGCAATCGAGATATATGTATATACTGGGCTTTAGTGGTACAGGGATTATCGAATTCTTTTGACCAGAAATCGCGTGTTAGATAGTTCGTTCTTGGGTTAAGAGCCCTACAGATTTACACTGAAACAAAACATCCATTTGAAATGGAAATGTCTTAAATATCCTTTTAATCATAGAGCGGAGCTGCAAAATCATACAAATAATTATCATTTTTCATATCCTTTTTAAAAGGATATTTTGAACATATACTTTCGAAATGTATACCGGAAATGATCCAATGGATCATCTGTGTATTAATTTCTTTTTGGTCGAAGTGATTGAAAATTCAATGTCGAACCTTATTGCAAGTCTTAGCCGACTCGAAGATCACACAGCACCACAAAGCACCATCAGTCTTTTCCTGTCAATTGTCAATCCAACAGCCATCCCTCCAAGCCAGCAATGTCATATCTGTTTGGGATTTCCAAAGCACCATGAGAGCAAAATCGAAGACGCCCTCCGCTTGGTAGTTTCCCCACAAACCCTGCTCCCATGAAAACAAAGCTGAGGGAGCGGGTTGAACAAGGTTTTTTCCTAGTTGATGAAATTCAATACGTTGAGAGTTAAATGAATACTTTTTGGCATCAAATTAACACGGAAAATATAAGTTTTAAAATCTCTTATACTATATTCATAGCATTACTGGGCTGTGTTTGAACTTGAGACAAGGCGTATTAAATTATCTTTTATGGCTAACTGAAACAAAAACCTTACCAACGTCAGTAAACACCAAAACTTAGTGAACTTCTTTAGTAAATGCTTGAGAAATGAGGACATGTGTGGACATGAGAATACAAGGAGGTTAGAAATGTGGTTCCGAAACTTGAAGAAGCCATGGTGATAAGATAAATTTAGACTTTTATAATGTTACGTATAGTAAAGTATAGTTTTTGAACAATCGAAAACAGGTCTGCTAATAAAACCAAAACTAAATCGCGCAAATCTCACAAATTGTGAGTTTATATTTCGAAATCTATATTACTACAATATCTTCCACGATGAATACCAAAAAACCCTTTAAGAACAACTTATTCGCTGAATTATAATTGACACTCTACTGTCCATCTTTGTGTCCCACTCAGTGGATGAATTGAAGTGCCAACAAATTGTTTAGTTAAATATTGCATTAATCTCTTATAATTTGTTCTAAACATCAGTTGATTCCAGTTGCCGCGTAATGAGCTGCGGGTGTCGGGACAACAAACTGCCACCGCAGTTTATTTACTTGATACTTTGAGTTCATTTTCGGCCATATTTACACAATTTTAATATTTGCTCTAGTGTGCACTTTATACACGCTGGCCACATAAAACGTCCCATGTCCATCCCGCCCCCCGCTCCGCCGTGTTTGCTGTTTAATTTCAAATTGGAAATATTTAATTACAATATGGCGCAATCAGCGGGGCGGTGTCAGTATCTCTCTCTGTGTGTGTGTGTGTGTGTGTGTGTGTTATTTAAAGCGAATTTGAGCTACAAATTGGAATTAGTTTTTGACTGGCAGATTTATGCTGGCCTGTCATTATCCATGATGACCACAACACTACATTCTCTCCATCCGTTCTTTTCTCTTGTTGCAGGTGAATATTCCGCCTCGGCCATTAAATCCGCCAGCAATACGCTAATTGGATGTCGCGGGTATTTACAATGGTATAATGTTACAACGATTTTGACACTTTTGTGGATTATCAAATTTGCACTGGCAAGAAATGTGGCAAATTGTAGAGTCAACAAGCCAGCAGCGGGAGCAGTTGACGGCGGCGGGAGGAGCAGAGGAGCACGGTCGATGGAATTGGTGGAATTTGCGGGCTGCGGTCGCCTCAACAGTTCAATTAGTGACACCAAAGTGGCAGAGGATAAGACTTGATCAAGTTATGGTTTGGCAATTGGCAAAGAACAGTTCTAGGATATGGCCCAGTTAAACCAATTTACCAAAAACACTGAAGAAAAAAAAGTGTAAGTGTCCGCTTGTGTGAGAATTTAAAAAGTTTGTAAAAGTTGCAAATTCTCTTAAATATTAAGCGTAAACGTTTAGACCGCTAGGCAGATCACCTGTTCCCCCCCCATCAGCAGCAGCAGCACTTGTGTAAATAGACAGCACACCGAAAAGTGAAATCTAATTTTACTTCCAGCTTGACAACGCATAATCGACGAATACTCCAACTTTTGAGACTTCCAAGTGTGTGTAAAAGTGTACAACTTCACTTTATATTCTGGTTGTATCAGTTAAGCAATTTTCGTATAAGTCAAAAACCGCATAAACCCAAAAAACATAAATATCACGAATATTTGCAATACAAACAAAAAACCACAAATTAATTATTAATCAATAAAATTACAAATTACCCTAAGCAATCACAAATACATACAGCTAGTTATTCCCATTGACAACTCCTTAACAACAACAACAACAAAAATACCCTTTCCCTTCGGTTACCTAATTCTATGAATTGTAAATATGTATGTAACTGGCATCAATTTAAACATTATTTGAATTTGAAAATGTTCGAGAAATCATTTTCTGGATTCATGTGTACATAAATGTGTATTGCGTTCCTTCTGCAGCAACAAAAAAAATATTACAAAGTTAGTTAGTATTTTAAAGACTTACCGAAATATAAATGCCAAAAAAAAAAAATAAGTAAACTAAATTGTAAGCAAATACAATAAAATAAAGTATAATAAATAAACAATAACACAGACTTCAAGGATTGTTGTGTGTTTCTTGTGTGTTTCCGGGTGCATGGCAATTGATACTTTTCATACTTCGTTCACCATAAATGTCTGTAAGTATTTGTACAGGGTAAAGGAACGATAGGAACGAAAGTGTATGCTCAAGGTTCCAAGATCCAAGATCAGACAAAAAGATATGCCTGATGTGACAGAAAATGGAAGTTTGCTTTTATGCTTTCATAACAATCCAAAAATCTTCGAATATTTTAGTACCATCTGCTACTAAGTTACCATATAATTATAGCTGATTCGTTGAAAACTAAGTGATTTTTTATTGTATATTTGATTCATTATAATACGTTAAGTGAAATATGTTGTGACAAATATTTCTTTATTATTATATTTGTGGTCTCTTTTATTGTGCAGTGCCATAAACTTATTATTAATTGCAATCACATAGCGTGTTTTGGTTTTCTTATGCAATCTTTATTCACTTTTTCTACATTCAAAATAATGTTAGAGAGCCAATATTCATGGAAATCTAAAGGTTTTATGAAAAACAAGTAAGAAAGTCGGTCCAGCCCGACTATAGCATACTCTGTACAAACGAAATTATACGCTCAGCATAAATGTTGATGCTGCAATAGCAGCTGAAAGCAGCGATGCTACTGCGCTGTAGCAGCGAACAGTCTTTTGATCATAACTCGACAACCGTTCATCCGATCTTTATCATTTTTTTGGCTGATCGATAAGTTGTGCTTATTATTAAATATGTCCAAAAGAAACGAACCATCGTTTTTTAAAACTGTGGAAGATATGACGTTTTTTCTAAATTTCGGGGGCGGCAGGGGGCGTGGCCAAATTTGAAAATAAACGTAATCTGCCTGCAGACATAAGAATCATATGTCCCTTACATGTCCAACCTCTATCTCTTACCATCTTTGAGATCTGTGGGTTCATACGGACAGAAAGACGGACATTACTCGGCTGCTGATGCTGATCATGAATATATATACTTTATGGGGTCGGAGATGCTTCCTACTCTATGTACCTACGGTACAGAGCTTAAAAAGTGCAAAAAAAAACATAAAATTGAGAAAAATGGTGAAGTTTCGAATTTGCATTTGAAAATCTCGAAGTGGCTTATGTATTGATTAAAGATTGGCTTATACTAGTTCTGTTCAAATGTTTCGCTTTGAAAATATGATCAAAATTAGTGGTTTTTTCAGTACATGCTGACGAACATTGCTATATCGACTTGAGGTGTTGATGTTGCTCAGGAATACATAATATTCTTTCTGCTCTTTAATATACTCTGCTTAAGTTTGATACAGTAAATAATAGAAACAGTACCCGGAAAAGTCGGAAATGAATTACATGAAGATTTGGTATTTTCTTCTGAAAAGGGAGATTAGATCTCCCATTCTTCTTCAAATTTTCAATGTAAATAGCTTGATCGCTCAGCTGAGGTTTCGTCAGACCTGTTTAGCAAAAAAAAAACTCAATTGAGCAACTCAGGCATTCTCTATTGAGTCAATTACAAAGTCAATGGATCATTGAGGTTAAAATCAGCCGGTTTTATATCACCTGATGGCTCAGCTGATGCTACTCAGACGTTTGCTTACATGGTCTGACAAAAATTAAGACAAAAACTCAGATGAGATGAGAGATTAAATCGTGTAAATTTGGCTCTATTAACTGACATGTTCGAATGATGAGAGAATGTCGAATGATACATTTAGTGTAAATTCATATGAAGCATGCATGTATTATTGAGCTGGTTCAGATTGTAGCGCCAAACCTTTTTGCATAGAAACTAAACAAAAATTATCAAAAAATATTTACACAGTATTGTAAAACCATTCATTAAGCTTTTAGCATAGCCAAATCCATTTCTAGCTGGTTATTGATAGATTGTAAACAACATCCCAGAACAGCACCAGAAGAGCTCCCGTTCTTAGTATTTTTCCACAATTTTAAGCAATCTCTGCTGTGGTTCGATTCGCACAGATTTTGCTTTTACTTATAGTCGTAAGTCTTACTGTCAATCGAGGCAGAACATTTTTTTTCTTGAAGTGTTTATTGAAAAGAATTTACAGACCCTGGTCAAGAGTATCCATGGAAAGGTTACCCTGGTGAGGAAAGAAGACTTAAAGACACCGGATCATCCTACTGCAAGAGAAGAATTTCTGCCTAGACAAATGTTCCAGGATGACTGTTCTTTTTTTGGAGGCCGTCGCTGATTACCATTCGGACTTTGAGCCTAGCTCTAAGTGGATTATTTCATTAGCTTACTGTTGTTTGATTTGAATTTGCAGCTGAGATCCGGAACACAAGGAACAGCTCCCTCATGCTTGACTCAGTAGGTAAGCAGCGTATAGTTACCGGAAGTCTCTTAGTAGGTGGAGTGGATTTATGTTTTTGCGTCTGACAAGTTCAGCTAGAAAAATTCTGATATTAAGAAAGACAATTTAAGACATACTCAATTACCTGGATATCTCATTCTGGACAAATTCAATTTTCAATTTCTAAAACAACCATTCTTTAATTTAGACCTCGATAGATTCATATAAACTTTAATTTATTGATAAATTCTAAATAGCCGGAATAACCTTAAAATCAATCATAATTATTATATGTAATCTGAAAAAATAGCTTTTGAAACCTGCAGCTTTAGCCGGCTCTGCGTCACAACAC
Organism: Lordiphosa andalusiaca; assembly: GCA_035044965.1. NCBI lineage: Eukaryota > Metazoa > Arthropoda > Insecta > Diptera > Drosophilidae > Lordiphosa > Lordiphosa andalusiaca. The sequence continues at coordinate 82,247 of JAWNNM010003056.1, forward strand.
CACAAAGGAAACTGGTAGATCGTACAGCTGTTTCAAGAGGAACCATTCTCTATCATCAGTCATTTTGGACTGTAGAATATCGGTCTAACAAACGTCTCTACATGCCTGCGATGTCATAACTGTTTGGGAATTCCAAATCAGCATGAATTGAAGGACAGCTTAGAAAGTTATGGGAAAGTATAACTCCACCTTCAACTGATTAAAAGATTTAATTGGTTAGAGATAACATAAAAATTTATATAAAAATGGAAGTAGGTATGACCATTTAGTAAAAAGATTGCCTCAAGGGCCTGCCGTTAAAGCCAAGGACTCTTGGTAATCTCAAAACGGTGGTTGAACCGAATTTTAACCTATTTAACCCTAAGCACATATCGCTCCAAAAAATGGCCACCTACACTCCACACCCTAAGTCAGCCAAGCGAGAAGATCAGCTGGCCACATGCAAACACAAAGTTAGCCCGGTCTTCTCCTTTCTTTTTGAACGCAAATTATGATTAATTATTTTCCAGCCCTCAACAAGAAAAGTAAATTAGTTTAAGCCAACATCAGCAAAAACTATTTCGTATGGTAATGAATTCTCTTTGAATGCTCGCTCCCATGTCCAGACAGATGTAAGCCCCGAAAATCTAATATGCACACACAAACACATGCCCCATGACTGCCTCAAGATAGATGAGTTCGACCCCACCCTGTCACCCACCCCTCCGCCCGTCGCAAACCGCAACTAAAATATTCAAACTGAGCTTGTGAATTCTGCACAAGTTTGTTAAATATTCATACATTTTTCGGACCACAAGTGTTGGTGTTGGATGTCAAATAGAGAAACGCTGCCCAAAAAAAAAACCAAAAAAAATGAGACGACTGACAATGACAAAACCAATAAATATGTGGCCTGGCCACACCGAATGTTTTGTCAAATTAAAATTAAATTAATTTTAAACTTCAACTTGCCAAAGTTTACATTGTTGTTGTGCCAAAAAATATGAAACAGAATTAAATGTGCTGGCAAAAAAATAAACACATCTGCATTTATGTATGCGGATGTTTGTTTGACACACATTTCCATGGCAACATTCACACGAGTATGTTAATTTTCTACAATTGCAAAGCATTTAGTTTTTTAAAGGCCGAAGGATGGTGAGACGGAGTCAGGCAGGTAAGTAAACGTTATCATCCTCATCATCCTTGGGACATTTTTGCGGTGGTATGCAAATTAACTTTAATGTCAACGTTGGAAAATTTTTAGCTACAACAAAACGCCGAGTTTCATGTGAAGAAGATACAGCAAATTTTTGAAAAAATTGTGCAGCAAAATTGGTGAGCGACAAAAAAAAATAAGAGAAAAATGTAGACAAACTGCAAACGTCAACCAATTTTTTGTTACTGTACATTGCACATTGACTGAAAACTGAAAGCTGACAATGATGTTAACTAGAGTGTGAAAACTATGATTGGGTGACGAGTGCAGCTCGCATGTGTGTACAACATTTGCATCAATTTGGAAGAGTGAGAATAGAGGGGAGAGACTGTGTTAATGCCACAACTTGGATTAGAGGTCAAATCTATATTAAACATTTAATATCATTTTCATACAGCTAAGTATGTGGTTGGGGCATGTAACTGAGGGACTATTTGATGAGTACTTTGAGGTTTCGAATTTTCATATTATTAAGATTAGCTCCTAAAAACTGTTTACTTAGCTTCAAATCTGATTATAAACGAAGATAAGGAAGAAATAAAAGATTCCAAATAAGATCTATTTGGAAAGAAAATGTTATAAATATTCTTTTAATTATTCAGCTGCAAAATAATGCAAATGATGCAAATTTTTCATATCCTTTGGATGATTAAAAGGAAATTTAAGACACATCCTTCCCAAATGGATACCGGATATCATCCAATGTATATATTTTAATATGGTTTTTTCCTCTGTGCAGACAATTGGTGCCCAAGAACATTGCCAGGGGTAAAGGTAAAGGTTTGAGCTGAATAATAACAATCTGTTTAGAAAACCTTCACTTAGGGAGCTAAAACACATTAGAAACGAGACAAATTAGCGAAAAATAACTTTATCTAATACCGGAAGCCGGTATTCATGCAAGAATATTCTAAAATCCAACTCAAACTTGGAATTTATCATTGAACTATATTTTAAAAGAATTATGTGTCATCAAATAAAATTTTTTTGAAAACCAAATCTTTCTGCAAATCTGCTTGTAACTGCTTTTCGAAGGGACTAGAAGAAAGAAGCGAACATTTCAAATTTAGGTTCGGTTCCATGACAGCTCAACACGTGGCGCAGTAGGCGGTCATTCTATTTGATTGCCCAGTTTCTTTCCATATTTAACTTTTACCTGTTTCGTTAGCTTCGTTTCTTTTGCCTGGCTTTGTCAATGGTAGATTCTTGATAAGTGAAAACTTCAAGTAAGATCAAACCTGGAATAAAATCCACTCGGTAATAAGGACTGGTTTTTGAGGGCTTTAGTTCATTACATGGTTATTAAATATAATGGACACGTGGTTTCGTTTCGGTTCAGTGATTGACTCGTAGTTTCTTGTATATTTTATATTGTGAAGTGTGATTTCTGAAGCGAATAAATCGGCCCTGTTTCGATTTCGTAGTCGGTTTTCGTGCAAACTTTTGCTGAAACTTAATAATGTTATATGTTAACAAAATATATATCCTTTACGTGGTCGAAAATGCTTCCTTCTATGCGTTACAAACATCTACAAGGGTATAAAAAAAAACTACTCAAAGCTACATCCAAGGAAATCTGGAGAATAATGAGAAAAAGCTAGGAAAGTAGGCTACTTGAGTTCCTTAATAAATCACAGTAAACTGAGGTATTTTCCACCCATCCCAGATCTTGACAAGTGAAAATACAGCTCAAGTACACAACATTTGTGGTCGGAAATGCTTCATTCTATGCGTTACAAACATCTGGACAATTTCATTATACCCTCTGCAAGGGTATATAAAGATTGCAGTCGTCGCACGTCTTTGTAAAAGTACGGTCCAATGATGACACGGGCCCAAAATCCACACCAAACAGTGCATTTTTCGGGATGCATTGGCACTACTTGCAATGCTTCTGGATGATCCTCACACCAGACACAACAATTTGGTTTGTTTACATGTCCATTTAAGCAGAAATGAGCTTCATCGCTGAACACAATTTTCCAATAAAAAAGTGGCAGGAATTTTAATAATAAAATTCAACAGGCTGCAAGCGTTGATTGATGAATTAGAGACTTAACTGAACATGTTTGATAGTAAAAAGAGGCACGAAAGCAGCCGGAATGCCTTTTACATAAGAATCGGATGCAGAATATAAATATACTCTTTCCCGAAGACACTTTATCTTGGACTGAATATTAAAATACTTTAACTTAATATGCAATTCCACAATCCCTGCCACCAATTCCGACCATTTGTCACCGAATTAGCAGCTTTCCTTCCCTCTCTCTTTTACACCTCCTCTGAAAACCCACACAACCTAATGAACGAGTGAACAAGTTGTTGTAATTTGCGAATGCCACAGGAAAAAAAATGGGATCGCACTTGTCTATGCGCGTTTAGGTGTCTTCCTCTCTCTCTCTCTCTCGCTCAAGGCGTAAGACTGCACCCTGCAACCTGCACCCTGCACCCATCACCCACTCGTGGCACCCAGTTTCCGGTACTTGCGTAAATACATTATGCAGCTTGCAACTACTTAGCCCAGGCAGGTGCCGCCGACTTAGCATACAGTGCAATTTCGAGGCGCAACTTTTTTGCTCGATACAAGGATGTAATAAAAGTGCACGGGAGGGCTGTGTGGGGGGGGGGGAGAAGGATTATGCACTGAATAAGAATGGGTGGTGAATCCTCAGTCAAACTTTTTGTGGCATTCACTCACATATGACAAACATGTGTGATACGCCACTTGAGCACCTGCCCAACCCTCCGGGCCCCAGTTGAGGCGTCTGTCAGGCCCATGAAAGTTAAGGGCTTGCATAACTTCTGGCATTTATGTGCGCTTTTCACTCGCTCCTCGGCGCCTTGCTGCGCTTTCTGCACTTCGTCTCGCACTTTTGCATGCTTCATTACGCTAATGCCGTGTTTTCAAATTATTTTACATGCTGCCACCGCCTCAACACTTCCATCCGCCGACTATTCAGCACACTCAGAGTCTACGTGCGTTTTTTTGTTGGATTTGTTGCATATTTTATGTGCAGCGAAGGAGAGCGAGGAGAAAGGGGGGGCTTTGGACGTGCGGTTAAGGACTGCTGATTAGCATCAAAGTTTGGTTGGCTAAACTTTTGATGCGCTAAGCACAGCTCCAGAAATTCCATAAAATTTCAAATAATCCTCCTCAATTTCAGTGAGTGCCCCGGAGCAACAAGTAAGTAAACCAAATATAAATGAATGTCAAAACCATGTCTATGCGGGCACCAAAAGGTGCCATAACTGTAGCCGCCTGTTTGCTTAACATAATTATTTTATTAAGTATTCACAGCCCTTAATGCCAGTCAACAAGGAGTCACCTGGAGGACCGGCACATCCTGTTCACTTTTTCACTTGGTAATTCCCGTATACAGCCGAAGCAGCCTTGACCTCAGGCAAAAACTTTGTGTCAGCGATGGGAGCGAGGGAGGGAGGGAGGAAGGGAGGGTGGCTGTGCCATAGCTCATTAACAAACATTAGTAGCAAATGTTGTGAATTACTTAAGGAATTAATATTCCATGCTTCACGCAGACACAGAGCAGAACTTAATCTCCCCAGGCTTCAGACACGACAGCCAAATGAGCAAGGAGTCATAAGTCTCTGCACACACACACACTCACACACGTGCTCGTGCACACACGGACATCTCGAAATCCTGCTCCTCTTTTGGCTTCTGCGGCGTATACTTAATGCGAACTAATTCATTTACATGCACACACACACACAGACTCGTACCATCATCATCTTCTCCCAAACGCGAGCCTTGATAATGGACCTTTTGCTGGTTGTCTCAGACCCAAAGTTAATGATAGCTGACCTACAGAACTATATTGAATTGATGAAAGCTTTTGTCTGTGCTGGATATAAATTGACTTGCGTTTGGCCTACAACAGCGACGACGTTTGATTCAGTTTTTGGGGGCAAATCCAATCAGCAAGTGCATTGTCTATTCGTAATTGAACGATTCATAATTACACGGCGAATTAATTATTTGTATGTTGTTGTGTTTGGCGGGGGGGGTATGTCGATATATTTTGTGCTAGCATGGAAAGGAATCAGTTGGTGCATGGGTTTGTGGTGCACAGAAGAAGGCATCTCCTTAAAGTACAAGAAAGAAAGTCGGTCAAGCCCGACTATAACATACTCTGTACCAACGGAACTTTTACGCTCAGCATAGTATTTGATGCTGCGGTAGAAGCCAAGAGCAGCACTGCCACTGCGGTGCAGCAGCGAACGGTTTTTTATTCATAACTCGACAACACTTCATTCATCTTCACAAGAACAATAAGTTATCCTGATTACTAAATATGTGTGGAAGGAACGAACCATCTATCTTTAAAACTGTGGGAGATACGACGTTTTTTCTAAATTGCTGAAACTGAAAATAAACTTGATCTGCCTGCAGACATAAGAAGCGTATGTTTTACATGTGTCAAGCCTCTACCCCTAACCATCTCTGAGATCTGTGGCTTTTTAGAAAATCGGTTTAATATTAAGAAAAATTTAAAAATTCTCAAGTTCGAGTTCTCTACTTTCAGAACATAAAAGAGGCAGCTGCTGCGTGCTTAGCAATTGAATGCGTTCTGTTACTTGGCTAAATCCTTATATATCCGCCTGTTTTCTAGATGGGAAAGATTCGAACCTTCTGGACAAAGCAGGATTATGTATTGATCCGCCATTTAATTGGTAACGATTGGATGAAAGAAAGTCATGTTATGAGCTAATGAATTGTTCGCTGTCACTGCAGCACCAAATGTCAAGCTGAGCATACACTTTTGCCGTTGGGTTTTTTTTACCTGTTATATTTTAAAATTCTTGAAGAACTTCAATATGTAGCCTCTTCTTCAGCTTGGGCAGAAAAGTGGCTTCTGTTGCTACAAGAATCTACTTTCTATTCCCTTCCAGAAGCCAAGCCATGTACGTCTCTCCAAGGAATGCAATTTAATTTAACAGTTCTTTTTCCGTATTTTCAGCTTTTCTTTTGGCTGAACGAAAATGCGGAAATGCAGATCTCGAATAAACAAGACACGCACGGCAAATTAAAACAACTCATAAGCGAACAACAAGAAGAAAAACAATACAGAATTTTTGGCCAAAACAAATGGCAAACACTTTGAATGGAGCAAATGGAACCCGAGACGCGTGCCTCGCATATTCTATGATAGTTAATTATGCTGTTTTGCCGTTGTCTATGGATTTTGGGATTTATGCGGGGAAATTAGCCAAAAAGTGCAGGCATCTAAAGGGAGATTTTGTGAAAAATACCCTTACGCCTTTTTTTGTTTTTTTTGTTTTGTTTTGATGGGTGAAATACACGAAATATTAGGAGGATACCCGTTGCCTGGACCCAAAGGATTCATCAGCGGCAACAGCTGTTGAGTGGCTGCCTGACTGCCGAAAATTTTAGCATTTTGCGATGATGTATCGCCGGCATCATTATAACAGCTGCCTGGCAGAGCTCCCCCGTGCGGAGAATTGGATGCGTTCCCCCGCCTGGGTCCCGGCTGGTGCGTGCCTTGGGTACTTGTTGTTATATTTATCACAAAAATGTACTTTATCTTGCCGGCACCAACACCAAGGACTCCCGGGTACCCTCTGTCAGTTTTGGCATCAGTCAACAGCTGTTGGCATTCCGCCTCAAATCAGCAAACAACAAAAAAGATTTTACATTTTCCCTGGCAAGAAAATATTCATGTAAACTAAATTTGTATGGAAAATATTGTTTCGCAATTTATTGACCCCTTTTCGCTGCTGTGGCATGAAAATTAAACTTGCATTATGGGCAAAAAAAAAAAAAACCAACCAAAAACCAAAAATAAAGCAGCAAAATTAGCACACACATTTCGCTGGGATTGGCAACAGCTGGTTCCGCCTTTTCGATTTGGATGTTTATGAGCGGAAAGTTTGTTTCGGCATGTATTTTTAATGATTTTTCGGCAGCTTTTCTATTTGATAAATCGGTAGAGAAATATGCGGTGTGGCAGGGTCAAATCGTAGATGTAGTTTTTGATATATTTTCAATGAACCAAGTCCTGAAATTATGAACAAGGCAGTTCACTTCGAACAGGATTCACCTTAAACCTTAAATCGTAGATGTAGTTTTGGATATATTTTCAATGAACCAAGTCCCGATATTATGAATAAGGCAGTTCACTGAGAACAGGATTCACCTTAAAGCAGATGTCAACATTAAATCACCTTCAACTCATACCGAAAAATAAGCTGAATGTCATCATTTCCTGGGCCTTGGACCAACCAACCATCCCTCAATGGTTAATATTCGTTCAAAATAAATCTGTTTTCAGATTTAATAATTCGTTTGTGCGAGTCCTTGAACCATTTTTTTTTTTATGTTTTCAAATTATAATTAAAGGGCAATTCAGATATTCCACTTACCCTTCGTCAGTAGCTTTCTTCTCCAGCCGAGTGTCAACTGCCACCACTTTAAATGCTAATTTAAGGACACAAACACACACACACACACACACACACATTTGCAAATGCAAATGTCAGTCATATTCGAGGATATTGATTGAAATGCAATATTCTGTGTTCGGTGAAACGCAGTAATTTGCATGAGTCCATTATGGCCATGGACAGTGGCCAAAATGAATGAGCGAGTTGAATGCGGTGGGAGTCAAATAGGGCTTAGCGCCCAAATGACCTGCATCTGACCATGTGTGCCTAATTTGACGGCATTGACGATGAAATATGCGGTGATGTTGGCCTGTTTAGTAGCCATTGTGGCTCCGATTTGCATACAGCGCGGACAGAGCGTTAAGCCCTTAAGATGGTTATGTGGGTTGGGGCCTCAAATATTGAAGATACGTAATGAGTTTAAGGTGGCTACGACCGTAGTATATAGGTGTTACTAAGTAAGATTGTTGCTAAAAATGTCTTAATTTTTAATGATCTCCCATCAGATTTGGTATAACTTACAGATGCTAAGGTTAAATTTCTATAAGAGGCGATTTAATTGAGCTTAAAGAGCAGTACTAAATCTCAGTAACTCTTAGCCGAAGCAAAACAGCAGCCCACCTTTCTCATAATCGACCTAGAGGCATAGCCTCCCAGTCAATAAACCGGTAGGTAAAGTATAGCATAGTGTTTGCAGGCAGAGAATGATCAGACCTGGCTAAGCTTTAGAGTCAACTGAAATCAGCGCAGAGATCATGAAACGCATTATGCAAAAAATAGCAACCTCAATATCGGATTTTACTTAGGGCTACCAACCGGTTCGAACCCGGAAGCCTTGAACCGAACCCATAAAAGCTGAACCCGAACCTGTTCCGTACCTTAAATTTCGGTATGGTTTAGCAAAAAAATGGTAGACATCAGAGAGTTTACCCTTCTGTTCACTTGATCATGTTATCTGATAGGTTTTTGCATATAAGTCTAAAAAAACGTGAAGGTATTGGGATAAGCTTCTGTAAAATCACTTATAAGTGTTCCTATTGCCGTGTTCACTTTCTTTCCAACATTTTCAAATATTCTCAGAGTTATTTTTCAAAGGAAAAACTCAGCAACCACAAATACTCTCTGAGAATGAGCATGGCCCTGCCAACTCGTTTTCGTAACCAATTTCGTGGAATTTGACCAATGTAAAGCATTTCGATGCAAGCCGGCATCAGCTTCACTTGTGGCGGCAAAGCCTTGTTGTTTTGCCTCTGCCTGGTATATGAATGTTTCGCCCTTTTGCCCCTGAAAGACCGTTTGAGCATCATCTTTATTTTAGTGGTGGTGCCTCCCGTTTCGCCCACTAGCATCCATCAACATTCCACTGTTCCCGCCGCTTACATACACTTTACCCGTCCACCCGAACGCTTGTAACGCAAAAATTTCATTCAAAATGGCAGCCCACCACCCGCACAATCGACAGAGAGGCGCAGCCACTAAGGCGTACCAAGAAAATACGAAGAAATTTTAGAAATAAGCCTTATTTTTAGATTTGACCTGCTGTTTTATATCCGCATCATACGCTTATATTAGCGATCCTGTAAACGTCTTTTGAAGAATCGCGATCGTATTTGACAAGCATTAATTGAGCGATTAACAAACTCTGCAGAATCCAATGCGAATAAACCTTGTTACAAATGTTAAGGGATGCCTCAATCTCATGGTATGTCAACTGACGATCTTGCATTATCTGTTCACGCACAGCCTTGATGTTTTCTAGCACAACAATCGCTTTTGGACAACCTTCTCGGAATTCGTCGTTGAGCGAAGTATTACCATCACGATTAGATTAATGTTTATTTGAGCTTAAATGCCTATTTTAAACCATTTTATGGAAAACCTGTTCTAGCGTTTTAACTCTCTTTGATATTGTCCTCAAGCATTACTTCTTAGCTTCAAAGAAAACTATCCCAAACAGATCTGCGTTTAAAATTTTTTTAACAATATCCATTGCATACCACAGGGTGGTGCAAAATGTGCTAATTTTGAACACATATACATAACATGGTATATCTTCGCTTAGAAAAATCGCAAAAATATTTGCGAAAGTTGATTTCAAACCTTAAAATTCATAGTTATATATAGAACTTTACGATGATACCATACCAGACTTGACGGGTCGAAAACACACTCTTGTTCAGCGCAGAAAAAATCGTATAAAATCAGAACCAAGTCTGTTATTTAACGAATACCTTGTCTGGAAAATATACCGTTTATACTTAAATATTACAAACTTTTTCTTGGCAGTACTGGATTTTAACTATTGACATTAGTTTTAGCAGCTACCCGGCAAAGATTTTTTATCGCGGAAGATAAGAATGCTATTCGCCAGTAGGTATCGCTTTACTCTAGCGATATCGCATTACTATTGCACTCTCATCTCCCTACGGGAAGAAATGTGATAAAGGCCCTTGAAAGTATGCTTTGGTTATGCATAATGATAGTTCTGGAACCAGTTTTTTCTTTATTCGGCTTACCGTTGATTGATTTTGAATGTATATAACTGACCTGACAATCTTAGTCAATATACTTTGTGGTTTATGTAAGCCTGACTTTCAATTTTTCGTTGAAGCTGATAATTATTTAAATAAATCAATTTGGCATACTTTTAGGAGCAATCATAATGATCGTTTATTTGTGTATTAAAGGGGTAATAGACTCTGTTTTACGATTAGGACTGATGGATCACAGATGTCAATTAAATGGAAAGATGCGCCTAAAAGTATGCGATGCAAAGCTTAAAAAGTCAAACTTTCTGCTTGAAAAGCATTATCAGAACCACTTAAGACCTTAAATAAAACTACAATTGCTGCTTCCCAAAGATTTGTAAATAATGGCATTATGCCTAGCTTCAAAATGCAGTGTGAAGTCTATTACTTAGCTGATAGTCTATGGCCTGTCCCTCAAATAGAATAAAAGTTTCTTCAAATATATTTTGTGGTTTTCTTTTTCCATTTGAAAATGGTAAAGCAACTACAATTCATGTTAAGCGAGACTAATTTTAATATTTATTATTTATATTTTCAAGTTGCTTTTGTTAATCTGCCCAAAGCTGGCAAAGACTTTAATATAACAGGGCCAGCTGAAAGGCGCTTATGGGGGTTCGTTCCAGCGCACTCCGTATAACCGAATTCTACACTTAGAACTGAGAACCCAGACAACTCTCTATTAATGTACTAACTATAAAACTAGCACACAGAGAACAAAAAATATGTAAAAAGTATACAAAAATGTAGTTTTTCTACACGTTTAACAGGGATTTTGCACTCAATACGTTTATGTTAGTGATGCCGGAAATAATATCGAAATATCGAATATCGATATATCGACATATCATTATCGAATATTTTTATGAGGCGATATATCGCATTTCAAATATTTTATGGCGATTTTTGTCGGCGATATTTTGATAAATTTTATGAATTTAAAAACAATTCACTTTAGTACCCAAAATTAAGTTGTAGAACTGATGTTATGATGATTTAATAAGCTACACTTACATAATGCGGATATTAAGTGTGCTCCATGTTTAATGACCGCATTAAATTTGAAATCAAAGTTTTAATCATAAAAATATGTTTACTTTTTAAGTTAAGCGTCTTCCCTCAATTCCATCAGAATGTATCATGAATAAGATTCCAAAACATCTTTTGTTGTAAATGAAATAAAATACATATCTTTTGTTAAACTTATATAAATACAATTAATCTATTTTGTAAAAATGTAGTTCCTATTATGCGTCAAATGACATCTTAATTACCTCAATAGAATAGCTTATAGTAAAGACACTTAGCCATTCACTCATTTTGTGAATATTTTATCGATATTTTTTGCCCTACAATATTTATATCGAAATGATCTTTTTCAATATCGTCAAAAATATCGATATAGATATTTTTGAAATATCCGGCATCCCTAGTTTATGTAGCTTTTCTACATGCCACGTTTAGCTTTCTCATTTCTACATGCGGCATGTAGCATTTCTACATCTCAGCCCATACGACTACCAAGTGACAAGCGAGGATAAGCTAATGGATCAACAACACGTTTCGTATAGACTTTCTATACGTAGCATTCAGTATTTGAAATCCTTTACAATTATGTAGAAAACCTACATGTAGCTATTCTGTACCGATTTAAAGCCACAATTTTCGTTTAGAGTTTCCGCACGCTCGTGTGGGTTTTCAATATCTAAACGGTAATGTAGAAAATCCAAATTTTCGTGTGGTATTCAGAAAATGTAGAAGTAATTTTGAAATATGCAAATTTCTCATATTGTGTATCCTCTGCATTTCTCCACGCAGCATTTAACTTTTCCACCAGCCTCGTTTATTTTCCTTATTTTTACACGTAGCATGTTTGCTTTTTTACATGCTACGTTTAGCTTTCAGTTTTCTACATTTTTCGTGTGCAATTTTACAGGGTGAACTACGTTTCGTTCAGGATTACCGATTTTAATTTGGTTTTCTCTGTGCAGAACAGTTTAACAACCATAATTAATAGGCACAATCTCTCTTTGTCCAAGTGCAAGACCTTAAGCACATTAGAAAAAGTAGAAGGAAAAATACACAATACACAAATTGCATGCATTTCTTATTTATAATTGAATCGCATAATAATAACTAAGAAACTGATTTTATATACAGCTTTTGCTGTTTGAGCTTTGCTGTTGTCTTCAGTTTCATTTGGGTTTTGCATTGCAAAATAAAATTGCCGGCAACTGCAGTCTGCAATCTTGTTCCATAACTCTCTTTAGCCTTTTATTATTTAAGCACAGAGAGCATGAAGGCGCTTTTATACGTATTGTAAGTTTATTTAATATGAAACATGACAATGTACGCTTGGCCTCCTCCGCCCCTCACTGGTATTGGCCTTTTACTTGGTATTTGTTTTGCCTGCTCGCTGGCCCTGGCAGCAGTAGACTCCGACATCATTATTTCCTCAAGTGGATGTGCGTTGATAAACTCACAAAGCGTAACAGTTTTATTCTCGGATTTGCCGTTCCCTATCAGCGGAGCCAGGACAACATCGGCAGCGTCATCGCCTTCGCTGGCATCTTCATCCTTTATGCAAAATCAAATAAAGTAAATAAAAACATAGCGGCATTGGCAAGGGCTCCGGCAAGTTGATGCGAATAAAAAAGTGCTTACGATTTATTGATTTCATATTAGCCCCCCCCCTTCCAACACACACACACACACACACTCACACAAACGAGCCAACCACTGTGCATAAATTTGTGCCAATGCCTGAAAGTATGCCACAAAGTCGGAGTCGCTGTTTCTCTTTTCGTGCTGTTTGTGTGTTAATTTCATGACTTCAAAAGTGTCAGCCCCGAATGTGGGTCATTATTTTGATGTTTCTTTTTTTTCTTCTTTTGGGTTTCACAGGTCCAAATTGCTTTGCTAATTGTGTTGAGATCAAAAGCCCAGAGTGTACACCAGATTGAGTGTGCTAATTGGTTTCAAATCGAATTCCAACTTTTGCCTAATTTCGATTTCTTTACACAAATTAGAAGAGCATGGGAAATGCAAAAAAAAAACACATTCGTGTGTATAATAATAATCCCCATCTGTCAGTTTACTCCATTTAAATGGCCCCCAACAATTCATCAGGCATGCCAAAATATGCTGTTGCAAATTATAAACCAAAAAACTTCTGAACGCCAAATACGATAAGCTGACTTATGCACCATTGTACCGAACTGGCTGTGGGTTCACATAGAAATCATTACGCTAATGTCGGATTTTGCACACAAATTCAGTATGTAAACACAAATATGGGAATTGGCAAACAAAAAGCGAGCTCTGCACATAAATTAAATGGGGAAATCGGTAATCCACTGATGCCGGCCCCCGCAAACTCTAAATGTGCGATATGCAATGTCAGTTTTCTGTTGCCAGGGAGATAACAAATGTGGAACAATTATGGCCGCATTAAGCATATGGTCCAAGGAGAGTATGTGTGGCAGGCAGCCCTTCAGCTGGGATTTGCATAAATCCAGCCGCATCTATTCAATAAGAAGCATACTCGTGCAATCGGCTTTAAGACCACTTAATAACCCACATTTGGGTTCGATTCTCTACTTGCTGATTGCCCACACACCCACACACTCACACACTCACCGTTGGCATTGATTTACGTTTGGACCTGGCTGGCCCCTAACCCCAGAATATGGCCAATTCTATCTATGCAAATCGAATACAACTAAATGTAAACACATACAACTGCAGCTGACTTTGACTACGAGGTTCGGAAAAGGGTTCCTAATACATTGGGATGTATGGGGAAATATAAGCTGAAGTAGAGATGGGAGAGTGGATGGTTGGTTGACTGGGCTCGCACTCACACACTCACACACACACACACTTGGAAAACTTTTGCTTCAACGGCTTAACTATTTTTTGCACATAGTAAGAGCAAGGTAGTTGAATTTGCGCCCTGCTGCAGGGCATTTGAATAAATACACGTACACTGGGCAAAAAAACCAACTGCAGGCAGGGTGCTAGATTATTGCGAATTTTGTACCAAAAATTTCATATATTTTTTGTATGTGAAAGTACTTAAATTGAGTACAAATCATTCCAGAATCGAAAGAACTTGAATATTTATGTGATGATGAAAGTTGAGTTGTATTTAAATGATAACAAATTTCCTTGAATTAAGAACTTTTCATTAAAAGTTAATCATAATCAAGTCTTAATTTAAGTACAAACAAGAAAGAAAGTCGGTCAAGCCCGACTATAACATACTCTGTACCAAGAAAATTTGTATTTTGATCATAACTCGAAAACCGTTCATCCGATCTTCTTCATTCCCTTGGCGGATCGATAAGTTATCCTAATAACTTAATATGTCTAGAAGGAAAAAGCCATCTATCTTTAAAACTGTGGGAGATATGACGTATTTTCTAAATTGAGGGGGCGGGAGGGGGCGTGGCCAAAATTGAAAATAAACTTGATCTGCCTGCAGACATAAGAAGCAAATGTCCCATACATGTCAAACCTCTATCTCTTACCATCTCTGAGATCTGTGCGTTCATACGGACAGACAGACGGACAGACGGACATGGCTATATCGACTCTGCTATTGATGCTGATCAAGAATATATATACTTTATGGGGTCGGAGATGCTTCCTTCTGGATGTTACATACTTTTGCACAAACTTATAATACTCTATGTACCTTTGGTACAGAGTATAAAAATTATGGATTAAGTGTGCGTGTATTAAGTACTAAAAAGACTTAATAACTATGTTAAAAGAAATCTGTTCTTTATGTGGCTCTGCCACTTTGGGCATGATTTGGGTAGATATCTGATATATAGATATCTTGATACAATTGTATTAAAGGCCTATGACTCATTAAGATAATTAAGATAATAAGTACTAAGGCTCTTTTAGTCAAAGTCCGTGAAATTTGCCATACATCTGTTTGCTGTCTGTATGCTAAGTTTGTTCTGCAAACTTCCCTCAAGCGCAGAAGAATCTTGGGGCACATTGATATTTCACCTTTACATTCACTTGTATTTCAGTAACTTATCTTTGTGATCTTCTATATTCTTGGTACTACTCTTTACCTATTTTGAAACCAAATGTTAACTCAACCAATTTGCCATATCTATTATTTTGGCTATTAGTCAACTCCTTGAGAAAAAGATTATGGAGCATTTAGAATTGGTTCTAGATAGTCGACGACACACTTAAGCCAAATCAATTCAGGTTTGGGAAACGAACTTTCGCCGCCTCGACCTCTTCTATGACAATTTAATAAGGCATCGCGCGTTGACACAGTGTGAAAAAAAAAACGGACTTATCTATAAGATGACTAATATCTTTAGGTTTAATCATAATGCTGCAAGTATTACTCAACGTTATCTGATTTTGCGGAACGTTCGCTCATGTTATAAATCTCTGCAGGAGTCCCTCAGGCTCACATCCTCATGGAAAGAGATAAAGGGAAGTCTTTTTACATTCTTTTCCAAAGCTCTGATCGCCTGTGCAGAAGCTGATTTAAGTTCCTACTTTCCAGTTCAATTCGAGAACCAGGTTATTTATGAGCATTAGCATTCCCGGGCCCAAAAAGTCTGAGTAAAAATGTGTTGATGTCATATTTGATCAGAATCTAAACTTCAAGAGTCATTGTGAGCTTATGCTGAGAATCGCAAGGGTTCAACTGTCAACAGAATAGGCTTATAATCAGACCCAGGGCCTGAACTAAGAAGAACATGCAACCATTACTAGTTTCTGGACACATATCATGGAAGAACTACGTGTCTTTGAGACGCAGGTTATCCGTCAAGCCCTTGGCGGAGCATCTGAAACCCTATTATGCTTCTCTATTACTCAACTAAAGTTTAGCATGAGAACACAAAGACCAAACATGCTGATACACTGAGTAGTACATCAAATAATAGAAAAGCTTTTAGATTCTGAAAATGTGTCATCATTTGACGATAAGTCATAAAGATCATCTCAAAGGATTAGATCTAATTGAAGATTAGGAAGTCAATTTAGCTTGTTGTAAGTCTTTGATCTCAATTTCTTGCTACAACTTTATCCTTTCTTTCTTCAACAGTATCCACCAAACTATCTCTCTCCCACTTTCTCTTTCTGCTTCAGAGGGTTTGTAGGTTGTTTTCTTAGATATGGTTAAAAAAATCGATTGTTATGCAGGTTTTTAGCCGGACTGTTGGTTCTTTTGAACCGTATTCATAATCACAAGGGGAAAACTTACGAAATTTTAAAATAAAAACAAAATGTTCTTTCAAATTATTGACAACAAATGTGCGAAATGGTCTTGATGATGGTTTAAGCAGGACCAAAGAACATTAAAGCTCAAACTTTAGATTGCTAACTTTAGGACTATTTTATTAAGTTGGAGCTCCGAAATAAATGCTTGGTTTTGCAGCCCTGATTGAAAAAGAAAAGAGTTAATTAGGTTCGAAATCATTTTAAAGCAACCTAAACGTAAGATGAATCAGATAAAAATAGTTCGAAATCTACCTAATGGACCCCAAAATAACATAAGCTAACTATTTTGTACTTTAGTCAAGTGTTTTGCGGGATTACTGTCCTTAAGACTGCCTTTGTATTTCATTCAAGTACAAAGTTCTTGGTATATTTAATGTGTTATAGAAAGGTTAAATGGATTAGCTTCCTTCTCTTAGGGAATGAGTTTAATTATTGAAAATAGGAAGCAGTCTACCTGGATTGGTTCATTTGTACCCACTTTTCTCTAGGTGTAACAAAATAAATTAAAAAGTTTCTTGAACTGTGATTTTTTCATCTCCTTTGCTTTGAGCACAAGAGTTTTTCGCAATCCCTTAAAATGTTTTCTCAGTTCGTCTATGTACTGAGAGAACTTGTTTACAAACAACAGCAACAACAAAATATTGTTATTCACTTTGTATTACTTAAACTATAGCACCGGGGTAAGTCAAAGAGTCTTTAAAAAACACACAAACTACCATTTTTTTTAAAAGAAAATCAGAAAATCAAACGACAGAATGAAAAATCGATTATTTCATTAATCATTTTACATTCTATGACTCACAAAACTTATCCAATAAAGAGTTATCCTAGCCTCTGGCCAGCCCGTCCTTGAAGAGTGCGAGACAAAGAAACAAAGTAAAACAAAAGTTGCCTATGAAGATGACACCTACAACAGGGTAAATGATTAATGGCCCCATGACATGCAAATGAAAAGGAAACCTTGACAAGAAGAACAACAGGTATATGCCCTAATGGGCAGACAACAATGGGTAATAAACGTATTAACCAGAGGGCTGAGCAAAAAAGGTGGGCAAATTCATACCGAGTCACACCTGCGCGCATGCGCAACCTGCTCGCGCTCGACCGGCACTCGCTTCGAACATGTTCGAAACTCTTTTGGCTGCATTTCTTCTTCGCTACTTTTCCAGTTCCATCGCGAGCGTGAAAAAATGGGTCAGGCTATATAAAGCCAAGTTCAAGGCGATCGCCGTTTCAGACGACTTTAGCCACAGAAGCAGACAGGCAGATCAACACACACAACACAGACGCGAAGTGAAATCCGCGCAAACGAAAGTTTTTCGAAGAAAATAAATAATAAAGTTAGTCATTTGGTGCAATACTGGTGAATCGACGGTGGATCGCGAATTTGGACAGTCGTGGCAAAATTTGAAAATAAAAGTTGAAGTGATATTTTGTGTTGTAAATTCAAATTTGTTTTGAATCAAAGGTAGCTGCGCAGCGAATAAAAGGAGAATTGAATAAGCAGGTAAGAGAAATTTAGTTGAACAAATTTTAAATTAAACATGAAATGGTTTTTAAATTTCATAGATTTGTTTGAGTTAAGATATTAAAGTGAAAATATAAGTTGGTATTTATTTTAAGGAAATAAATCCTGTGAAAAATTGGTCAAATGTAGGGGCCTGCCCAGACACATCCTTACCCTCAGTTCTACTACCTAGATTAGGTGAACTGTGACTAAGTAGATTTCTTTGCCATTGTTTATGATAGAAGTTGAGCACCAAAGCCCAATAATGCTGGCGTTGCTTTACATCCCGAACAACACATAACAAGAATGGGTTATGTTAGATCATATTCCACCGGTCCGATAATAAAGAAACTATTTTGAGTTAGTATACTAAGTTAATATACCAAGTAAAATATTGTTATTTAATTTGTATGCAAAATCTTGAATCTATTCCGACATGTGATTTCAAGTCATCTGCTTGATCCATGCTTGCATTAGTTCCCTGAGGTAACTGGCTTTGGTACTTTCGGAACAAACCCAGTATTGATACCATTACTTACCCTACTTTATTACCTAAACATACGGCTTTTCAATTATTTTCACCTTTAGTTTAAAACCAGAGCAGCTAAATCGCTCATTTGTCAGGATTTTTGGACTATATATGGTCACATTGTTTGTTTACATAGATGATTAATAAATTTATTGATTTTTTCTTGCACCTAAATATGTCACAAAATGTTGTTTTAAAAAATTAAAGAATTTTGATTTTGTCAACCTAAATCGTTTCAGATCAGATCAGTCACATCCCCAATGGGGTCCGAGTCAAACTTCTCTCTGTACTCTATTGACTTATATAATCGTTGCTCTGCCTCTTCGTTTGCCATTTCCATTTCGTAAAGCTGACAAATTCTTTTATTTATAAACATTTTATGGCAGCAATTATTAAGATAAGCAAATCAAGCTATCTATCGATAAAAGTATCGATAATTCCATCAAGAGCGATATAGCGATCAAAAAAAGTCTGGAGCATGAGTAGCTTGAAATACATGTAGTCGCCTTACCACTTCAGCACTTTTCCTGGTTCTTAAACAAAGAACTAAATAAATTAATAAAAATGAGATCTTGGCAAATATAGTAAATAAATTTTTTATATGCTGTCTGCTCACCAAAACTTTAGGTACAAATTAAATAGACTTTTACACTCTATAAACAGAAGCTTGTTTTTACTTTTCTCGTGTTTAACAGAGCATACTTTAAAGAGGATTAATCGTGAATAATTGTGTGTATAAACGTAGTATTAGTTTGTTATTAGTTCAGAGAAACAAAATGTTGTACTGATGGCATTTAGATGGATTATGCCAACTAACACATGAACTTTGGCGAAAAGGTTCAAAGAATTTTATGAATATGGGTGCAAAAATCAGACTTAAGATACACAGTAGTGCGTGTAGGGTGGTGCTGTGTTTTGAAAATGTTCGTGTTAGTGTCGTGTCGTGTTTCTAAATGTTCAACATGCGCCCATCTCTAGATAAGAGGAACACAAGTAGCTGTCTTAGACTACCTTTACTCCACATTTCGGTTGTTATAAATGTGAAAAGTTCTTCAAATTCATAGGAGAAACAGGATGAACTCCAGTACCTCAGTACCTCTGAATCAGGTGTCGAACTGTATGAAGACAGCCTTACAATAACAAATGATTTGGTTCGGCTTTCAGCAGCTGAGTAGAAGCAACTGAGCAAATCAAGCCAATTTTCAGCTCAAAGTGTCTGTCTTTTTTTGTTGTTGTGGCGATACAAGCACACTACCATGCATACACACTTGCAGTTTATTGAGGCAAACGCTAAAAGCACTTCCATAAAAGCAAATGAACAAAGTGAGCGAAAAAACTACTCTTTTTGGTTGAGCACAGAGTGCGAAATGTCAATTCGCTTACTTTTTCCATGGTATCCAAGAGTTTTTGTTGACTGCCTGTGAAAAGGAACCACTTTTTGCGAACCGTGTGTCTCTGTACAATCAGTTATGTATGGCGGGTCCTGCCGATGGCAGCCGCAGGAAAAAATAGAAGAAGACTTCACTCAAGAAGACTCATAAAGATGATAACACATGCAGTGAAGGAGACATTCTAGAAAGGGCATCCGCGCGATTTGCAGTTCTTAAAAAACTTACATATAATTCCGAGTTTTTTTGAAAGAGAAGACACATTTAGCCTTTCAAGTTCTTTGGTATACAGACGAGAACTTCTAGTGTTGGTAAATACTTGAAAACGTGCCATCGATTGTAGTTCAGAATAAGGAGATTTTGAAGTGCGAAAACCTACTTTTTCACTAAACACATTTAGATATCGAGTATAGCTTAGGACTTTTAACTAAGAGGCTACAATAATTGGTATCAAAACAATTGTGAAAGAAAAATACTTGAATAATTTTAGTTTTAGTGTTGTTTTTGCATTGGTCCAATGCTAGGTTCATAGGATTGTTCTGGCCATTGTGGCTCTAGCGAATACAAAGACTATTATTATTTTATTTCATTTCCATTTTTCTCCTACTCGTTTCGACGTATTTAACGTCCTCTTTAGGGAGAATGCACTTTATTTTGACAAACAAATAGAAACAAATAAAAAGTTTTCATATTCTTATATCAATAACAAAATTAATTTCACATTTGTTATTTGTTTTTGTAGTTTTAATTTGAACAGTTTCGATATTTGAGTTTATAAAAAAAGTAAGTTCCATCGTTTTCTTTTGGCTTTTCAACTATTGAATATGGAAGTTTTTCCTTATTCCTGGGTACTTTTACGGCCCTACCAAAACAGCAACAAAAATCTATTGGATTCTTTATTCTATATTCTAAATTCGCTGATATGAAATATGCCCATTTGTAGGAACTAAGACATTTACAGCTATTTCATTAATCTTTTAAGCTAGGCATTTCCACTATCTTCAACTTAAGTTCCTCATTAAAAAGGGGGTCGAAAAGACTTCCAATGAAAATATGTTGAATGCCAAATATTTTAGTAATTTTTTTCATTTTTCCGTAGTATAAAATTTCTCTTGAAAGTAAAGTGTGACCGTTTGAAATTCGAACTCTTATCTATTCCAGCTTCTGTTTTCCCTTAAGTTTACGATGTAATCTCTTTCAGTCATTCTTTTGCCTTTCTGGTTTGATTTCTTCGGAAAAACTGATTTACTTTAACTACTTTTTGCAACTTGAATTTGAATCTACAACAATTTTTACCAATAATTAGCTACTATCAATAATTGGAATAATTATTCAATTTATCAGTTTCTGCTCGTGGCATCGTCTGTTTGTTCAACAAATTGGGTCTACTACAATTTGGGTCAGGCCAGCCAAGAAATAACAGAACTTGAAGCATAAATTCACAGCAACAAGAAACCAAAAAACCGAAAAAAAAAGAATTTCTGTTAAACGAGTTAACAACTTTGCATGAAAAAGCAAAGCAAACAGAAACCCATCAACTGGTTGGTCAGAGGGGTGGGGAAGTAAAGGCGCTCAAAGCGTGAAATATGTCAAAAGAGTGATGGGTGAGTGGGGGGGGGAGACAGGGCGGCTACTGGTGCGGTAAGGTGAGCACGCACTCTTCTTGTCCAGGCCGCGCTATCGGCATGGCCACATATGGAAATGTGCATTGAACTGAGTTCTTTTCAGCCAACGACAACGACGCTGATGGCCGCCCACTGACCCAAATTGGGCGCCAGTTGCCCAAGAATTTCGTTTTCGTCGTCGTCGTCGTCATCCCCGCCCTGTCTACCGTCTGCTGTGGCCTTGATTCCATGCGAGTCTCTCTCCTCTGCATGCCAATTAACGCCTTTTTGCCTTCTGGCAGCCCCATGCAAAATCCTCTCCTCTGTATTTGTTTTATTCATTTAATTGGCAATAAAAGGTCACGTTTTTGTCTGTGCTATTTGGACAAGTATTTGTGTTTCTATTAATTTCCTAACCCATTTTCCAACCTCAACTCGTCTCGAGTCTGTCGTTTTGTTTATCTACCTTAAAGCAAGTCGGTTGGTTCGTTTTTCTTTTTTTTGTAACTTTCATTCATGCGCGGGCAATCGATTTGTGGTTTTGGCTTGGCATTTTGCGGCTTCTACGTTGTCAAGTTGTTTGGCGGTGAAAGTTTTTCTTGGAGCTCTGTTAAATTGTGTTTAATGCATTTTGTTGCTGTTGCTGTTGCTGTTTGGGTATAATAGTTTTCAGATTTTTGTTGTTGTTGTTTGGGTGTGAATTGTTTAGATTTGTTGAGCTTAGTTTAGGCCAGTGCTCTAGCTTGCACAAAGTGTTAAGGCTAAGTTTGACTGACTTGGAAATAAATGAATAATTCAATGAATTTGAGTAAAGTTACTATTTGTTCAGGATTTATAATAAAAATAGTTGAATTAGTTGTAAATTAGTAGAATTTCTTATGTTTGTTAGAACTTCACATATTCTTAGTACACTTTACATTGGTGCATCGATTCTTTTAACAAAAAAGTATTGAAACTAACAGTTAAGAAGATATAAAGGATTTTCATTTAAGTCCTAGAGAGAATTAAGATATAAAAGCGCCAACCAGAATCATATTGTGGTTTTCTTTGGTTCCTTGATTTCATGTTCAGGGGATGACGAACGTTATCTCTGCCGTTTTTACGATAAATCAGGAAATTCTAATAATAAATCAATTATATTAAAATCATTGGAGCACCTTCGACGGCAGTAATACAGAAGAGACTATATCTGATATCTGATCAAAGGTATACAAATTCGGAATATTATTTTCTATTAAAACTATGTAAAAATGGGTTGAACCAAGTTTCAAATCAAAAATCCTCTAGCCTAAAATTTCGGACCAAAAGCCGCTGATAAGAATCAACTAATTCGGAATTCCGAAAAAAAATAATTGGAACTGCAGTCCTAAAAGTGATACAAATATGCCACATTAATACTATTTCTGCAGTGCTTAGTAGTAGATAATATCTATAATCAAAATTCAAAAAGTCTATATTAAAAAATATCGAGCTCTTAACATTCAAAAATATAAGTATATGGAATACTATACTTGAAAGAACAATTGATAGTTCAAATGCTAATAGAACTGTTTAATATTATTGAACCGATTATGTAACATTTTTGATCCTATAAAAGTTTTTAGTAAACGGAGTGGGAAAAATCTGCTTTAATTGTAATTGGATGACCATGATATCATAGTTTATATTTAAAAAGGTCAATCAAAAGTCAAGTGACTGATTTGAAACCAAAGTCATTAAAAGTTAATAAGCTGCAACCGATCTACATTTCCAAATGTATTTGTTCTAATGCATATAAACTATGTAGATAAATGGATCTACTTTGAAATTCATTAAGTGATCCGATAATGTGGTAAATTAATTTCTGATTGTATATCGAACATAAGTGAATTAAAACTTTGGCACAGATATAAAAGGACCCCGGATCAATAGGTTATGGGCTTGGTCACAATTAATGCATTCAGTTCGTTCAATTGCAGGTCTTAGAAAAAAAGACTGTAAGTAATGAAATGCCAGGTAAGGGGAACACACAATCGACCACACCCCGACCCCACCCAAACCCTTTACTTAATCACTTGCAAAGTGTGTTATTATTTTACCCAGAATTTCGCACCTCATAGATGGAATCTTCTCCGAACATATCAAGACTTTATATTCCTAATCAGCATGATTGGCTGAGTTGAGAGAGCTTAGTCCGTGAGTTGAAGCTATCTAGCAGAAGTTTTGCACAGAGTTGCACAGTGCTAAGATATCGGATGGGAGATATTGTCGAATCTTGTAGTTGCCTTGGGAAAGATCAGTTTCAAGTGAAGCCGGCACAGCCGAATTTTGTTTTGCATTCTCGCTCTAATTTGTGACTGATTTTGAGATATCATTAAAATATCTTTTTATCTCTGTATTTGGAAGTCTGAACTCAAAGACGTCTGCATCTTAGCGCAGACGACAATTAAGCACTCGCGAGAGTTAGCCACCAAATCGTAATAAAGAATAATATGGACTTGAGATTAAGTGGATGAAGAAGGAAAAGTTTAAGTATACCCAACATTTCGCCTTTTTGGAGCGAAATACTTATGATACGTTAAGTAAATTCTATGTTGATGAGCTGTGAACCTTGTTTTGCATAAAGCAGCTGATGTAGAATTGGCAACACTCAATTTTGCATCGCCTTTTTTGGAATTTCAAACCATCCGCGTTCGACTGAAGTTAATTTGAAAATGATATGGTGAATCTCACTTTGATTGTTCCGTATTTTAATTCCGTTTAGAACTGCCTAATCAAATTAGCAGAATACAAAAAAATAGTTATAATTTGCCGCATCATAATTCAAAATGCTTGATAACTATTGCCAATAATTTCTTATATTTTGGTTATGTCAAATTATTAAGTCTATCAGTGGCTGATAGAAACCTGCGTCCAGCATGACAAGTTTTGGCCGTGCAAATATTCATGACTCACGATGACATAAAAATGTTGGTGCAGCTTTCAGCAGAGGTTATAAAATAGCAGATATTCCTTACTCAATCAGGGATTGTCACTTCATTTAATGAGATTCTTTCAAGCCAGCTCAAAACTTACAAAAAAAATGCAGAATTAGTTAAACTTGTTGCATGCAAATTGCAATTGCTTTCCTTCACCAAGTTTGGTTTGCCACAAATAGCCTCAAATTCACACAATCTACACAAACTTTTTGCTGTCAAGACAGCTTGTGGCTTCACAATTTGGCCATCAACTAACAATTTGTTCTGCTTTCATGCAGTTTTGACTTTGATAATAATCATTTGCCATATCCACGGAGTGCATTTTGAGGTCAGTAAAAGTAGATTTTGTTAATTCATTCAACTTTTTCTTAAAGTTTTCCACTCAAATGAAAATTCAAACGCCAGTTGCATCATTTCGTAAAGTTTTATTGATTAACAAACTGGTTGCTTGAATTAAAATGCATCACAGCCCATCGTTGTTTTGGTTTGAGGTGTTTGACCACAATTCAACGAAACGAAAGACTTAAGACACGAACTTTCTGGAGAGTTTACAGCTTGGCCAGCTAAAAGTTCAAATTGAGGTCAAGCCGGCCATTCAATTACCAGAAATTTTATATTGCTTACTTTTCATTTTAATTACCTCAGCATCTTCGACGCCTACATCTTTTTGGCGGTCAATAAACCTTTTGCGTATTCGCATTCTTGGCAAAAAGAAAGTGAAACGTTTAGATTTCATTTCGTTAAAGTTTCTCTGCGGCCGGAAACCAGTCGATGACTGGCCACAAGCACTGTTGTTGTTGTTGTTAGGGAGAGGCAGAGCAAAAAGTCTAGAGACCGGAGAATGATCCACAAGCCGCACTCAAGTTTTCAAGTTCGTGTTGCTCACTTACCTCAAATCACGAACAACAAAATTTCTTTTCTCTCTGTTTGACTTTGGCCAAAAACCCATTCGAGCGTGCTGAGGCCACGAGAGACCACAATGAAAATGAAAAGTAAACCAACAGTTAAGCATATAAATAAATAAATAAATAAATAATTTACTATTTCTCATAGCAGAACTCGCAGTTGGAGTTTGAATGCCGCTTGCACACTTTCTATTTTGAGGACGGTAAATGATATTTTGAATGTAATTGTGCGAAAATTCAGTTATCAAGCAGAAAATAAATAAATAATTATGCCTTTAGTTTAATAGCAGCAATTTGGTCGTGGCCATGAAAGTAAAAGTGGCAAGTGAATTTCTAATTAACGCTGGTGCACATGGCGTGTGGTGCTCAAGCTATAAGAAAACTAGGCACGCGTGGGATTTGCAACAGTTAGATGAGCTGGAGAAGCTCAGAAATGGGAATGGAAAAAGTTTATTTTGAAAAGGGTCAACCATTCAATTACTCTTGAACTCAAATGTTATTGGAAGAAAAGGCAACTTGTGAAGCTAAAAGTGGAAGTGGTACGAAACAAACAACTTTCAGCAGCACTACACTAAGCTGAGAGCTTAGCTTTAGTATCTCAGTACCTAGCTTTAACAAGTTAAACAGAAGTTAATCAGTTTGAAATCTGCAGAAGAGCCGAAACAGACGAGCAATCGACGCCAGCAGTTTGCAATAAACATCGCTCACTCAAGAGCTGAGGAGACTGCGCCACAGTCTGAACCAATAATCAAGTTAAGCCGAAGATTCGATAAAAGTCTGCAGAAACGCCTTAGCAGGCGAATAATCGACGACAGCCATTTGTTAAGCACATGGCTTCGCCGAGAGCTGCTGATACTATTCATTAAATCAACAAATTGAAGACAAAGGTTGCAACTATCCTACAGAGTTCTTAGGTGATAATATGCAGTTAATTGGCTAGAAAAAAGCCAGTTTTTATAAGTTTTATCTGGGAAGGCCTTTTAAGTTATTGAATCAAAAATTTGTAGAATGATTAGGGGAACTTAACTGTATTTAAAATATTTTTATTGGTATCTCTGGACTTGATCATCAAAAATAATAAAAAACAATCCAATTTCCTTAAAGAATTCTAAAATCTGGAAATTCATGGAATGAATAAGAAAAATATGTACACTCAGAGAAAACAGAGAGAATTGAATACTTGAATCCGGAATGTTTTATGTCAGAATTTCGATTGGAATGGAAGTTCTTGACCGAAGAGTGAAATTCCTGATCCAAGCATGAATCTTTGACACCATTTTTCTTGAACCAAGAGCTTTAATACCCGAACCATGTAGGAAACATTCTCAAATCAAGTGAAGAAATTCTTGAATCAAGTGCTAAACATACTCAAATTCAAAATTGCTCATTCTTGAATCTAAAGCATACAGCAATGTCAAAAACCGAGAATGTATTTTTTCGTTTCCAGAGCTAACTCTCTCGTTTACTCTCGAATCAAGAGCTTCACAGATTCCAATCATACAACAATTTAAAATCACTTGATTTTTACATTTTTCCGTAAATTTAATTTATTGGATAATTAGGTGTTAAGCCATGTATCAAGTTTTAGTTGGATGCAGGAGTACACAAGATCACAAAGCCGCATCAGTCTTCAGCTTGTCAACTGTCAGCCGAACATACGTTTCTCCATGCCAGCAATGCCATAACTGCTTGGGAATTCCAAAGCTGCATTAGTGCAAAAATCGATGTCTTTCACTGCTTGGTAGATTCCCCACTCACCTCTCTACCATAAAAAACCAAGCTGTTAGCTGTGATTATTCGTTCTGTAGTTTTCTGGGTGAAGCAGGGACAAAATAGCCGCTTCCCAAAAAAAATTTGGTCATAAATTGCCCATAAAAAATAATTATCAGCGAGGACAGAGCTTTAATCATACATTTAAGAGGGAGGTCCAAATTTTGAGGCTAAGCGATAAAGCGATAAGAGATATAGTCATCCGATTCGGTCGGTTCCGACAAATTAGTAGTTTTTCATTTTGAACATACTGAATTAAGTTCGGCGGATTTTTTGTTTCGGGAGCGGTGCGAAGTTAAATAGTTCCATAAAAATTATATTTTTTTTAATAAAACATAGCACAGTTCAAATCAAAAAGGAGAGAGCTAAGCTAACTTTGTCTGTGCCGAAGTTTTTATAGCCTTGCCAGTTTCTCCCACATTGATCCATTTTCCGACCGATCATTCGGATGCGAGCTATTTGAAATAGTCAGCCGATTTGGACAACAAATTTTAGAAATGGGCGAAAGCTTGTAAAACAAACCAATACAAAATTTTAGGAGGCTACCATTAAAAACAAAAAAGTTTTTCTAGCTAAGACTGTTTTTCAGACCTATCTTTTGTATGGCAGCTATACCATATAATTGTCCGATTTTAATAAAACTTGGCAGAATTTTGAAAATGCATAAAAAACCTATGAATACAAAGTTTGGCGACGTTTCCAATGAAAAGAAAATAGTTTTTTATACTAAAACTAGATTTCCAACCGATTGTTTCTATGGGAGCCATGAGATATAGCCATCCGATCCGGTCGTTTCCGACATATTAGTAGTGTGTGCAAAACTTCAGCTCAATAGCTTTAAAACTGAGAGACTAGTTCGCGTAGAAACAGACAGACAAACAGAAGGACAGTCGGACGGACGAAGCTCAATCGACTCAGCTTGTCACCCTGATCAAGGATATATATACAGAAATGAAATGAATATTTCAATGCATTGCAAACTTCTGTCCAAAATTATAACATTATTACATTAATTATAACAACTGTGAAGTACCAGAGACTTAATGAATAAGATTATTTAAGATGCTTCTCCCTTGGAGTGTGGAATCAGACTAAGGACCGTTTTCTAATCTACTACATAGAGCTATCTGTCAAATAAACGTAAACCTAAACCTCACTGACACATAGGTTCTATGAAGAAGATAACAAATCGGCCCTAAAAGTTATTCGGGCCTGTTTCCGTTTTCGATTTCGATCAAATTATGTGAAATCGGAATTGGAAACTCTTCCCTTTTCGAAAAGCCGATAGTTTGTCTCGGCTTTTATCTTATAATTTCGAATCCTCTCCAAAGAACAGACCTGATTCTCTAATCAATTCTTGAATATCAGATCTCTTGCCTTTTCCGATCGATCGAATTCGGAAACGAGAACACACCTGATAGTATGTACTAGTTATACCTAAATTGTGGGTTAGACATGTAGTGCAAAGCCTACTCCATGATTGTTTCCGGAAACTACTTTGCCCACCGATTGGCAGATTATTGAGGTTGCATCATCTTTCTTGTAGTTGCATTTTGCTCTAAGCATTTGTGTACTTGAAGAGCCAAGAATATGTTAATAAAGATGGCTTTAAAAAAGCAGTTCATACACCCATAAACTGAGGTGTTAAGTCAATGCTCTACCATTCCACCGGCGAAACTTTCCGTTCCCTCCCCCCTTCCCAAACAGCTTTCTAAATTTACATGCGTCTTAAATCAAATAGTATGTCAAATTGTGTCACAAATATATTCAAACCCAACCTGAATTGACTTGGCTGGGCATCAGTTGAATCACTTCATTTGCGGTTGATTAATGTTGGCTAACTCTTCAACAATTTACATTTCCAAGGCGGCTGACAAGCGGTTGACCCATACTTGGAGCCTGTTTTCTAGCTGCCAAACAATTAAATTGTAATCAATGCATTCTAAATCTGTGGAACCCCCCCTACCCCCCCTTGGTTGTCCATCTATTGGCATTCTTTCTTTGGTGGCATTCGACTCGTTCGTTTATTAATTGTAACGGGAATCTGTTGCAAGACCTGTGTGAGAAACAACCGCTACACATTTGTGTGCAAGTTGAACTGGTTTGGTCCATAAAAAAAGAGATGGCCATTTCCATTCCCATTGATGAACTGCTCTCTGGCTGGCTGGCTGACTGGCTGGCTGCTAATTTCCATTCGCATTGGGGCTTTGTTCTTCAGGAAGTATTCATCTAATCGCATGCACTTGCCACAATTTGCGGCTTTCTAGGGGCCATTTCCCCTGCCTGTGGCCAAAAACGGGTTCAGTTTGACCGACACCTTAATTGGTAGCCGTTTGACTCGTTTGCTGTGTTTCGGAAGTGGCCGGTGAGGGATTTTCTTTGAATGCGTTTTAATTACACGCAACTTTCTTTCTGGGGAAAATTAAGAAATGAAAATCTTTCAGTTTTTTGGGTCAGTCAGGTGTGTGTGTGTGTGTGTGGTAATGCTTTGAGCTGATCATGTAATTGGCTTCATTTCAAATGCACAAATCGTGCTGAGGTTCAAAAAACCCCACCGATTGGCCCATGTGAAAGCGTTATGACAGACACCTGCCTGCCTGCCCGCCTGCCTGTCTGAATTTCAAACACTTAACCATTATGTTTTGCCTTTGCCTATTTTGCAGTCATGCTGGATCAACGCAAAGTCAACGCCTACCTCCTGCTCTCCATAGTGGCCAGCAACTGTTTGCTGCTCACCTACGCCTATCCACAGCAGGAGGTGTATCAGCGCCAGCATCAGGTGACCCAGTCCCCTGTATACCGTCCGGATGTCGCCGAGAGCGGTGGCGCCCGGAAGTTCGCTGTGAAGCCAAATGCCTCCAAAAAGGTGGCACTGGATGACATTGAGGATGACATCGAGGGCAATCAGATACAGGAGAGTGTGGGTGGTCCCGGCGGCTTTACCTGGTCGAACATGCTGTCGACGGTGATGACCATGTTCTTCAATGGGGCTACCAATGCACCTTCAAAGTCGGATGATGTGGACGGCCCAGTTGGTTTGGGTGGCAGTCCCTGGGCCAATGTTATCTCAATGGGTGAGTTCAATTACTTATTGGCCTGGTCGTATGTATACTCACCGGCTGTTCTGTAGGACTACGCATCATCAATACACTGCTGGGTGGCGGGGCACCCAGCGATGGCATCGACAAGGTGGACAATGGCGGCTCACCCATGCAGGTAAAGTTTTGCATTCCAATTTTAGCCCCTTAACATGTTGGTGTCTATTTTGATTGCTTTTGTGCCAATTGTTTTGCTTTTGTAGTTTATATTTTTATATTCAATTTGTATTTTTGTTATACTCATTCGGGGTGTTTGGTTCTCTTCTCTTCTATTTTTTTTTGTTTGTTTTGATTTGTTCTCAACCCGCTACCCATTCCTCCACCTAAAAATATATAAATCATGCACAGGGAATCTTGGCGGCTGTGCTGTCGTCCGTGTTGGGCACCCGAGATCCAGATCAAGTCAACTCGATGGCCAAGCAAGCTGGCGAGGTAAAGCAACAACAACAACAACAAAACAAATAACCAAATCAACATTTATTCGCTTTCACACAAGTGACACGAACACTGAGCAACAAAATTTGAGAGGAGTTTTTAATGGAAAAGATAGAATATGATCCCCATATCCTAGATGATACCCTAGAAATCGAAGGAAAGAGGTGACCTAAGTTAAATAACAGAGCAGAAAAAGGGTAGGAGTTTTTCTCATTTCTTTCAAGCAGTTCCAAAGGGTCAAGGAAAGCTTCCCTCAGTCTCTTGGCTTGAGTGCTTTTATAGGAAGTTTCCGCTTAAGAGACAGTGATCGACAGTTTACCCAAGGCCATACTTGAGAAGCTTTTTCGTGGCTTTCGTTAGTTCAAAGCTAGCGCCAATAGCTACAGAAGGTGACCGGGTGTGCAAGTTTTTGAGGCATCATTAGAAGTCCCCAGGCGAGATCGAACCCACGAACTCTTGCACAGCTGGCACACACAGCACCCTCGGCCGCGTCCATCAGTTCTTCTTGGCAACTCCAATAACATTCTGCAAGTCCGAAAATAAGTTATAAGAATAGAGTTTTTAAAATGGATACAATCCAGTGGTCTTAACAATCGGTCCCTTCTTTGCCGTTGTCTGAAAAAAGGGTTTCTTGCTGCACTTTTAAATAGAGGGACATATTCAACCTTTCACCACGCTCCCAAGTTCTGATTTGGTTGTGAGAGGAAAGATATATATTTCTTCTTGAATTTATCGCTCTTGTTCTTTTACCGACCGATTTGCAAAGACCGCTCGCTGAAAAGATCTCTTAAGTACAGGGTACCCCAAGATGAGAGGCTATCTATCGATCTTCGTCTCTCTCTGACAATCACTGATGCATTACTTCGGCAAGCATTCTTCGTGAATATTCGGCCCCCCAGTGCTTCGCTGGGGAACACTGCTTTAGTATGTATGCGTCCGTGTGTGCTTCTCAGCTGAGAAGCCTAGGCTACCGATCTCATCCAAAACAAGTGCTCTCGCACTCTTATTCTCTCTCGCACTGACACTATCTGCTCACACTGGAATCTGCTCAGGGCAAACTTTGGAACATATCACTTTAACGTTTGGTTCTTCGAACAACACACAGTTTGGGATCGCTTGACTACCAACAAGTAGTTTATTTTTTTTTCTCGGTCAGAAAACTGAAATTATAGATTGATTTTGAATGTTTCAATCATATTTTTTCATGCTTTTTAGGTCTTAAAATATAATTGTGTGTTGTAGATGTCATTTCGGCACCCTTCCGTGAGCCTTAGACCCTTAAGTTTAAATAGTTTCAAAAAGCTCAATTCTCCAGAGCATTCGATGAGAGAAAATTTCAAAAATTTTGTACTTAAATAAAGAATTTTCCGTTTTCAGTTCAGTGTTTTAGATGGGTCTGTACCCAGGATATAAAAATATTAGGATTGATCAATAGAACCCATTATCAGATTCGTTGAAATGAGCAGAGAGCCATCAAGACTGATTTCAAATTCATTAAGTCACAAGTGAGAAGTGAAAATCATTGTCATATAACTCAAAAAAGTTGTGGAAGATTGGGGAATAGCTCTTTTTAACATAGCTAAAAGTAATAATCCGATAAACTGAACCGTAACTGCTTTAATTCTCGATCAATGTGTAACGGACAGAACAGAATAATTAGATCTCAGAGATGGAACATTCAAAAAAAAGCTCACAAATCTTCCTGTTTTAAAGATAAAAGGTTCCTACCTTCTGGATATTTTGTAATGAATAATGATTCATCGATTTGCAAAAAGATTCACAAAGATGGAAAGAGCGATAGTTGAGTTATGAACAATGGAATGTTAGCAAGAATGCTGTATCATCAAAGAGCATACACTTTCGTTGGTACAGAGCATATTATAGTCGAAACTTTCACACTAGAGCGGATTGGGGTTGCACCAATCTATTTTGCCATGGAAGTAGAATTGAGAGCATGCCTGAATAATATTCTGAAAATGTTTGAAAAAATATACACATTAGTTTTCATAAAGTTATGTTAATGAAGTTTCTTTATCTGAACATTTTTTGATAAACAAATCTTGATTTATAGGCTGTGTCGCTGAAAAAAATGCTAGAAAACTAGTTTCCATTAAAATGTCCATCATGAATTTTGTTGCCAAGTGTTGCAAATGTAAATTATAATTTTTAATGCACACATACACTCTCATACACACACACACACACAGGAACACTTCAAGTATTGGCACAACAAAATGCAAAACTAATTGACTAATGCTTCCTCCTTTACCCTGCTCCACACGCACACACACACACACACACACACACACACTCTCTACCTACTCACCTGCAACCCTTTCCACAGTTCATACAGATCGTGATGAATCTATTGGATGCCCTGAAGACCTCATTCTCCCATCGCTCCCTGACTGCCCGTTCCATGGGAAAACGTGACTCGGTGAGTGATGCGGCTGTGGCTGGCATTGCCCTGCTGAAGGGTTATGTGAGAACCTATCGCAATTCGGAGGACAAGTGCATGCAGCGATACATGTGCGATGCCAATACGGATTGTGTGCGTGAAATCGGCGGCAGCAGCATCTTCTGTCAGCTGGGATCGTGAGTGAACGCCAAACGGAAGCGGATGGAATGTGTTTTTGCTAATTTGCCGCCAAATCTTTTCCAGCTATGCCACCAGCTATGTGCTGGGACGCAGCAGCGAAAGCAACAACGGCTTCGAGCAGCTGTACGATGCCGGACGTAGGGGGCGATCCGGATTCGATTGCCGCCAATTGTATCTGGAGTGCAATGAGGTCTAGAGTGCCGCCTGACTGACCTGCTGAACTTTTAGTGCTTGTGACTGGACTTTTTTTTAAATTTAAATTAATTAAATTAATTTATGAACTTCCATTTAGTGTTTAGCTATTTATATTATTTATTAAAATTCTGTATTTATTTGTGAGATTTACGCATAGAAGACAGAAAGAAAACCGTGAAAAAATAAAGGAATAACAAGAAGTTGAAACGAAAAGCTGTAACCGTTTTGATTTTGGTGGTGAGAGCAAAGCTGACTGCTATAAAGCTTGACGCGCTTAAGCTTTTGCAGAGGCTTTGCAAAGCACGGTCCGCTGTAGCAGTTAGCTTTTGTCAGGCAGCAAGGGGCTTTAAAAGCTTTTGTCTTAGCTTTACTACTTTTTAACGTATTTTCAAATAAAATATGTTTAATGTTAAGAATGGTTAAGCATTTATAGTTTTCTGACTTACAATTCTGGCTACAAAAATCTTCAGTGTCTTGGACAAATTTCATATACAAACAATACCTATCTTCAAATGTATCAGCTCTGCTTTTGCTACACCAGCCAAACACAATTGATTTGATTTGATTTGATTTAATTCAACTACCTGTCGAGAGTATGTTTATCTGTGTCTAGGTGGGATGCGTCTAGCTAACTCCTTCCTCATTCCAGCTGCCTGCAAAGCTATACATCTCTTCTGTGTTGTATTTGTTTCGTCGGTGGTTCAACATGGCTTATTGTTGCCTGTTGAAGTAGGTTCTGGCTTACAGTTGCAATAAAGTTAGAGAATGTTTAAGAATAAAAGGATTTTTGTGCAAAACAATGCAAGCTTACATTTAATATAACATATTTCCAAATTCCAATAGCTGTTTTCGGAAATCAATTTGGCATCAGCTTAAAACAGAAACTACAATTTCTGGAGAGCTGTGAGTAAAAATACATAAAAAGTGCTTTAAAAGAACTTAAATCAAACAACTTACAGAAAAATAGAAGTGAATTTGTATTAAGTGCACGGACCTGAAATCAGGTATAAAGTATAGAGCATGATGGAGTTACTTTCTTCTTTGAATACTCTTCAACAAAGTTAACAGCCGGCAGGATGCTTCTCCAAAGCCATAAAGTATACATATTCCTGATCAGCCTTAAAAGTCGCGTAGTCTGTCTGTTCGTGTGAGCATACGGATCTCAGATATGGTAAGAGAAAGAGGTTCGACGTGTATGGGAGATCAGATCATATCCATTTTCCCTCTCCCACACCCGAAATGTTAATAAAAAGTCGTAGCTCTCACAATTTTACAGATAGAAAATTCGTACCTTCTAGACATGTTTACACTCTGAGAAAAAATAGAGAATTTCATACTTGGATCAAGAATTTTCGAGATCAATAGTTCGATAAGAGTGAAAATTCTCGATACAAGATCGAAATTCTTGATCCAAGTATGAATTTTTGATCCCGGTTTTCTTGATCCAAGAGCTTCAATACTTGATTCAAGTACGAATCAGTCTCAAATCAAGCACAAGAGTTCTTGGATCAAGTGCTAAACATACTCGTTTCAAGATTGTTCAATTTTGAATCAAGGGCAAACAGCATTGTCAAAAACCGAGAATGTTCTTCCTATTATAAAGAGCTCATCACATTCAAGAGTAAGATCGTTTACTCTTAAATCAAGAGCTTCACAGATTCCAACCATACAATAATTCAATATAAGTAGATTTTTCCATTTTGTTTAAATTTATTTCATGGAAAACTAATTGTTGAGCCATGTTGCAACTTTTAGCCGGCTTGAGCAATACACACCTCAAAGCAGCATCAGTCCTTCAGAGGTCTCTCCATGCCAGCAATGCCATAACAGGTTGGGAATTCCCAAGCAACATGAGTGCAAAAATCCATTACGCTCTCCTCGCGATAGCTTCCCCACACCCCTCTCCCATCAAATACAAAACTGTAAGAGCAGACTCAACGCTATTCTGTCAAATGTGCTTGATCTGCTCTCTCAGTTTCTGTACCTCACTCCCCACGCCTAAAAGCACCAAGCAGAGATCGAATTTAGCTCGATTTCAAGCGCGAAATTCTTGAAAATTCAAGAACGAAAAATTTCTTTTTCAAGAGCGTTTGTTTTTAAGTAATTATTTCTACTTTTTTCTGGGTGTAGTTGTTAGTATTGTTTATCGTTTCGCCAAAGAAATACTGAAGATCGAATGAACGATCGTTAGTTTATAAGAAAAATAAACCTTTATGAAGGGCTCAACTTTACAATCCTTGGCACTTTGTGTCCTAAATACAAACAGTAGCAGCGTTTCTTTCACTTGCTATTGGAGCATCGAAAATTATGCTCAGCATATAATTTCGTCGGTACAGAGTATGTTATAGTCGGGCTTGACCGACTTTCTTTACTGTTTTTTTCTGTGTAGACTATTTTTGGAGGGTGTGTTTTAAGGCATTTGTCTATAGCGCCAAGCCCCCAATAGTTGACGCACTGAAAGCCAATCCATCTTACGACTCATAAATATTTTTCATAATTTTAAGTATTAAGTATATTTTTTGTTTAGTCTAATCCAAAAGCAATTGAGAAATCACCCCTTAGCTTGTAGTTTAGAGTCTTAAGTGACTAGCTATTTAATGGCTTCTCATTCGCATATTTTGATACAAAGAATGCGTTCAATGAAATTGAGATATTGAGCAGGTGCATTTGACTCACGGTATCTGCATCCTAAATGAACCTTTACCCATCAACCCTTAAAGGATCAGTTAGCAACAGAGTCACCTAAGAATAAAAAGAGTTATTTGAAATAAAGATTTGGGAAACTACACAGTTCATAAATGGAAACAAGAAATTCGCTAGAAGGATATACTCTACATTTTCTACTATTTAAAGTCAAAACAGGTAAGACTTAAGCTCACGTCGAACCTGTAACTGCTAGATCCAGATACTACCCAGATACAGCCACAGCGTGAGGAAATTAAGAAAACACTTTTCCGCACTTCTTCTGAACTGACTTGGTATCCACCTTTTTTGTCGCTCAGTCTTATTTGTTTTCCGTTTAAATGCCCAAAGCATGGAACACTTATCTGCCTCCCATTCTGTAAGTTTCCAATGCGCAGCTGTAGCCGCTCCAAACTTTCTTTGCCATTTTGATAAATGTCAGGACAGGCACACACACAGCTGAGATTTATTGGACAGCCGGCGGCAAAGACGATGCAAATGTGTAACTGTGTAACTTGTGTGTGTAAGAACTCTTTCTTTATAAATTCAAAAGTGGCTGTATATGAAACTGTGTGCATGTTTAAGAACAGAACGAACCTAACCCACTTTTAATGGCATTTCCCGAATGCAGCTCCAGCAGCAGCAGACGCCCAAAAGTTATGATTAATTTGTGCGGCCAAGTTTTGCCATCCTTTTTACCCAAAAAGTTGTTCCGTTGTCGTCCCCAGAACGGTCGCTTCTCCTTCAAGCTGTTTGCTGCCACTATCTGGCCAGCAGCACGCCAGTAATTAAAGGCGCTTTCGACCAACTGGCGCATCGCTTAAAATTCCATTTAATTACGTTGAGTGTTGAATATCTTTAGTGTGCTAATTAGGAACTGGCGCAAAAGTTTCTCGGACAGCGACTGCAATTGCACGACGAAGGATGTTTGCCGGCGCTCGAAATGAAACAATCGAATTTGGGCAACGATCTAATTTGCGCCAGTTCCAAATTAAAATTGGTCATGACATTTTTGGCAGGCGGACTTAAATTGTTTTTGGCGCAACTTAACAACTGTGTTTGTGCAGCGAATTAAGTTATGAGCTCGAGATGAACGGATGTAATTTGGGTTAAGAACACGTTCCACTCCCCCCCCCCCCGCCAAATCTGGCCTCAAAGGATATGCATAAGTAATTTTTATTTATGGCTGGGAATCACTTTAAGGGCCCCAAACAAAATACTCCAAAACTGGCAACACTTATAAGCAATGCGAAAAGGGAAAGCATAAAAATAACGTGAACCATAAAATGACGAATTCCAAGGGTAATAAAGCCTTTAAGGTAGTCGCTCCATTTTATTGCAGCGGAAATCACATCCCAGTGAACCAAAAAAAAAAAGAAGAAAAAAAAGGAGCACGTAAAATTTGTCGCTCGCTGGACGAGCGCGAAAAGGGGCAACAATAATAAAAACAACAACAAAGAATCCAGAATGCAAAGGCAGTAAATATTTTTCACTAAGTTGCCCGATGCTGATGACTGACGTTGATGGACGGGGCGTGAAGCGGGGCGGGGCGGGGGGACTTGAGCAAAAGTCAGCAAGCCATCAGCAGAGAAAGAGCCAAACAAGATGAAGCCAGTTGGAAGTGTCCTTTCTTAAAAGAAAGCATAAATATATATATATATATATATACAAAAAGATGAAAGTGGAAGATAAGCAAACTGGCAAAGTGGACGCCAAAAGACACTTAAATTTCTCTTAATGAGAAAGAATTTCAGCTCAAGGACATCCACCAAAGGGAAATCATTCTTGCAAATTAAATGACATATTGAATTTCATACGCTTTTGAACTCATAACATGCATAACGAAGTGAAGCCAATGGGGGAATTGGCGCTGCGTTGAGGTATTAGCAGAGAAAACATGAAATTTGCATAAACAAGTAAACTCAATTACTTCTGCTCTGCAATGTTTTCTTGTTAGTTTTTTTTATTGCAAAACGCATTAGAATTAAGAAATT
Source organism: Lordiphosa andalusiaca (assembly GCA_035044965.1). Taxonomy (NCBI): domain Eukaryota; kingdom Metazoa; phylum Arthropoda; class Insecta; order Diptera; family Drosophilidae; genus Lordiphosa; species Lordiphosa andalusiaca. Next base: position 120,323 of record JAWNNM010003056.1, read on the forward strand.
AGAGAAGATTTCGTTTCTTTTAGATAGCTGTAATGTGTCAGATTTAGTCTCTATTTACTCTGTTACATGGGAGTTTATATGATAGAGATAGTTTTATGCTGAATATGTAAGATCGGAGCTAAATCAGTTAGTTTTTACGAGTTGAAATAAATATTTCACTTCTAAGTAGAGGCTTGATTCTGGAAAGCATAAAAATTGATTTCGGCACAATATTCTATTCCAAAATTAGTTCTGTTCATTTTTTGTTTTTAGTGGTAGCATCCTGGAATTTTGTATTCGATTGTTCAACATGCTTTCGCCCAATTCTACAAATTGTTGTCCAAATCGGCTGACTATATCATATATCTCCAGTACGATTGATCGGTCGGCTAATGGGTCGGTGTGTGAAAAAAATTAAAAAAATTGAATAAAAAATTTAATTTAAAACAAGAAAGAAAGTCGGTCAAGCCCGACTATGACATACTCTGTACCAAGAAAATGTTGTTTTTTGATCATAACTCGAAATCCGTTCATCCGATCTTCTTCATTCCTTTGGCGGATCGATAAGTTATCCTAATAACTAAATATGTCCAGAAGGAACAAGCCATCTATCTTCAAAACTGTGGGAGATATGACGTTTTTTCTAAATTGCGGGGGCGGGAGGGGGCGTGGCCAAAATTGAAAATAAACTTGATCTGCCTGCACCTATAAGAAGCGTATGTCCCATACATGTCAAACCTCTATCTCTTACCATCTCTGAGATCTGTGCGGACATACGGACAGACAGACGGACGGACGGACAGACGGACATGGCTATATCGACTCGGCTGTTGATGCTGATCAAGAATATATATACTTTATGGGGTCGGAGATGCTTCCTTCTGGATGTTACATACTTTTGCACAAACTTATAATACTCTATGTACCTTCGGTACAGAGTATAAAAATTGTCTCATTTATGGAAAATTTTTCTAAAACTTTGAAAATTTTCCATAAATGAGAAAACATTTTTCATAATTTTAGGGTGAATCGCCTTAGGACGGATTTCATAGGAGAATTTCTAGTTTTCAGCGCAAATGTTTTATGAGTGTACAGACAAAGTTAGCTAAGCTATCTCGTTTAATGTTTATATACTTGTCATGGCGAGAATGATTGTATCTTTGTTTTATGTATAACTTTGTATTCCACTTGCACTCTTCACTCTCTATTTTTTGTTTAGCTTTTCAGTTTGGTTGTAAGCTTTTGGAAACAGAGATTTGATCGATATAGCGTTGATTTTTGGACTCAAAATATATATTAAATATCGATAATGAAATCTTTGATTGGATTTTTGAAACTATCGATTTTGATAATTGGAAAAATAACAACAGCGGAGTTTTCAAGTTTATAGCTAGCTATATTAGTATTGCATAATGTTAACATGCTTACATTAATGTTAATGCTCTGTCAATTTACATAAGGAATGGCCATAAGCTGAGTAACGGGTATTCGAAGTCGGACTGAGCCTGCTTAAACTATTAGCCTAGTTCCACTAACAAATATATACGTACATCTTTATAAATCTCGCCTCTCTCAGGACAAATATGAAAAACTATTTGAATCTACATTGGTAAATCTAGAATGGTGTCCGCAAAAAACAAACGTCAATAAGCGTCTGCTGTTATTTATATTCATTGTTCGCTGAGGAATTACAAAATTTGATATGTTTGATAGGTGTCGTTGAAATATGCGTAGTCGAAACGACGAACGATGTAATAATAAAAAAAAAAAACTTCCACTGTCTGAAAACAGGTGCCTTTTTAGTTCCAAGTATTACTTTTATGACAAAAATACACTAAACTTATATTATGCTGACTTATACTATGTTTATACACACCAAATTTATTTACCTATGTGAACCCCAAGGATCGCTTGTTTGGAAGAAGAGGCCAAGAGGTTCCCAAATCCATTAATGGCATTCGCCAAAACGTCAAAGATCCTTCTGGACTTCTGAGTCAAACGTATCCAAATAATCACCTGGCCTCATTAAGGAGCTTAAGGTCTATGTGTGACCCCATGTGAGGTCTGCCGGAACTACCTATTATATTTATTTATTGGAACGAAGAAATTGCCTGGTTTCGCGAATATTAAGGCATTTTGGCCTGGTAATTTTCTTCGATATGCTCACAATAATTGACCCAACATTGATTTAAGTAACCAAGAAACATGATTCAATAGGTTATGGAACCAATGCGCATCCTTAAAACTGCTTCGAATTCACCAAACCTTCAGCATAGCAAAACATTTATCTCCGTACTCTGGGAAACTCCAGTTGATAATTTTAACTGTGACTTAGTGTCATTATCTGCCAGTCAAATGCTGGTGCAGTTAATTAAGACATCTGCTTTGATGATAATTGACTTGACTTAGATGCAAGCACTATTAAACCCAGCATTTCCTTGCTTGTCTCTCTCACATTTTCTACTCCACAATTGTTATATTCTTTTAAAACTCTGCCTTGGATTTTCTAGATGTTTGGCTGAAATAAAATTTAATGGCTTGAAAATACATGAAAGACCGAAACAAGTGCACAGAATGGCATTCAGAGTGCAGCAGCAGTTGTTGTCCCCAATTGTGTTAATTGTGTTAACATCGAGACTGGCTCTCTCTTTCTTAAATGGGCAGCAGTTTTTAGTGTTTTTAATGCCAGGACGAGGATCTGCAGCCACTGTTTACTTTTCACTTTGATATTTTGCTCTGGCGCCCTCTTGTACATCTATTCTTCTCCATTTACGGCTCCTTCATCTTCAACTGGAGGGCATTTAAGTTGAGTGAAAGTATTTTTTGGCTTAACTTTTCCGCATGCTGGCATGGTGCTTGGGATATTTGCCTCTTTTGTGTGGGCCACGGCGGCGGGCTACGTTGGGTTGGGATGGGTTTGGGGGTCTTAGTTGTGTTTGCGGTTTCACATTTCGGCAAACAGTAAATAAGCTAAGTACAACAGCAGTCGAGCAAAACTCCTTAAATAGCCAAAAGTAAATAAATCAGTTTGGCTGACTTTGTTGTCGCTGCCGCTTTTGCTGCTGTTGCTCTTGAATGTGGACTTAAATTCCGCAAAAAGTTTATGTAATTGAATTGAACAAACCAAATAACTTTCAATCAGTGGCAAAAAGTACACAAATTATTGTGCGTCGAAGGCAACAGTATGTATTGACCTTACGGTAAACTTTGCTATATATTGGGATTTTAATTGAGTTATTGTTGTGAATGTCAAGGTCAATCGAAGTGGGGTCAAGATTCGGTTGCAAAAAGCGAACCTTGACATAAAATTGCTTAAAAATAAATACAATTATAGTTTATACCTGTCTTTGTTGTTAGCAGACGGCATAGAAATAATGGGTTGAACTTATTTTACCAGCTCTGATGTAAAGTAATGAAGTTGCTGCAGATTAGGCATAAATGGCCGCAACTTCATACAAACTCTTGACTAGTACAGTGTATTTCAGAGAATGTACCTGTCTTTTTGGTGAGCAGACAGCTTAGATCTAAAAAGTTGACCAATTTTACGATTTTAAATAAAAGATAAGACATAAATAAAGGGATTATTAACAGAGGATTGATTAAGAGAGCAAATAACCACAGCTTCACTTTAAGTAAAAGAATGTACCTGTCGTTTTGTTGAGCAGACAATGTATAAATATTGGGTTAGCCATCTTCGACGAGCTGTTTTTGTTTTGTTTATTGTTTATAGTTTAACAAAGTTTAGTCAAACTGTTACTTAAGAATTACAAGATAGAAGTAGACTACAAAATTTTTCTCACATCTAGCATAGGTGAGTTTACGGAGAAGATATGGTAATAATTGTTGTAGATAAGACAAAGGTTCCGAAAGGGTCCATGAAGAGCATAGTTCGTGAGACAGGGATGTAAATAAATCGGCACATAATTTCTAGTTACACGCGCTTGAGTCAATCTCACCTGACAGGAGCTTGTTATTGAGGGATGAAAGATCCAGTAAGCGTAGTCTATGCTCGTACGGAGGTAAGTACCTATTAGATTCCCAATTGAGGCCACGGAGGGCAAAGATTAGACACTGTTTCTGTACAGATTCGAGTTGATCCTAAAATTTTTGGTAGTGAGGAGACCAGACATAAGATCCAAACTCTAGAATAGGTCTGACCAGAGACACATATAATTGCTTGGTGACATATGGGCCATTAAATTCCTTAGACCATCTTCTGATAAGGCCCATAACTCCCATAGTTTTATTTGCCATAACCGATATATGACCGGCGAAACATAATTTGGGTATAAATATGTGCATATTTCTCCATTTTACGTGCAGATTTTGGTGACATATTTGCAATTTAATCCCCCACTTTGGATGATAGTCCCTCTTTAGGCTAATAAGTGGTACCTGTACTGGCAATTTTTGATAAATTCGGGTAAGTAGAGTACTATTCAAGTTACCACTAATCCGTTAATCCAATTTTTATCAACATATAACCATATTTTTCCATTTTACGTGCAGATTAGGTGACATATTTGCCATTTGATCTACCACATTGCATGATACTCCCTCCCAAGGCTATGAAATGGTACCTGTACTGCCAATTTTTGAAAAATTCGGGTTAGCTTTATTTGCAATAACCGATATATGACCGGTGATACATAATGTGGGCATAAATTGTACTCCCAAGTGGTGAACTTTGTACACGCTTTCCAGAGTCATCAAGTGATCTTAAGTATTAGAGTTCTTGCAGATTAAGCATAAATAAAAGCAATATAATATGCTGAATTTTGTATCTGTCTTTTTTTTTTGGTGTGAGCAGACAGCATAGAATTTTTTTTTACCATATTTCAACATCTATTTAAAGTATACAGTATAAAATATTTAAAGTGCACGTTTTTGATGCGAAGAGTATATAATCACAGCCTCACACAGTTTTGGACTGCTTCAGGGTATAACAAGGTCGAGTTTTATCCACTTTCCTACTTGTTTGTGTAAGATACAATTAACCAGCATTATAAATTCTACTTCGAAAGTAACTTTAAGTTGTCAGAACAACATTTCCTTCTTAAACAAATCTTCACCCAGTTCAGAAAAAGAAAACAAATGCGTAATCCTGACCCATTTGTCAGTTGCGTTTCTATCGCCACTTATCACAAATGCAATTGAAACATAGGAATTTGAAGATGATAAATTACATGCAAAAATTGGCAAAGAATCCAAATCATTTCGCATTAGCGAACGCGCCAAGTTGATGGCTGAATCCGACTGCTGTGTGGGCACAAATGCGCGTAAATGCAAATCATTATCAACAACAACATTTGCATTTTGAAGCGAGGGCCAGAAGCCGATAGATATCAGACAACCAACCCACCCACCCACCCAACCCATAGGCCCTATCAACGGGCCATCCAACGGGGTGTAGACAAAAGGCAGCAGTGTTTGATTGCTGGCCAGTTGGATTTTGCGGCATTGTTCCTAGGGCTATTAGCACTGATGAATTCGCATCGCAGTTATAAATATTTGCACACTTGGCCATTTGGCGAAAATGCAATTTGTGGCAACGAAATACATAAGCGAGTTGAAATTATGCTGCCTCTAATGAATGAATAGCCCCCCTCCTCGTTGGCACACACACAGTGTGAAACGAAAACCCATTTCATTCATTTACATACAGACACAACTTATGTAAGTGCCACCCTTTATGATGGTGGGCGAATGGGAAAGGGAAAACTGGTTGTTGGGGCCGACAGAGTTCTTAACCAAAGTTATGTTTGCTATTTCTGGCTCAGCCCCCCCCCCCCCCCCCCCTTCTCCTGTGTCACTCAGTTACCAAGCAAAACTATGAGCAAATGTTGAAGAAGTGTACATTATTCTTAACTTTTTGGCGTTCGATAAGCGTGGCGGAAAATTATGATGATGACGATGATGATGCTAGCCTCCAGATAAGTGAAAAGCAAGTTTAAGGGCAAATAACAAGTTTTTTTTGTCTTTTTGGTTCAGGCAACATATTTTTTTTGAAGAAGGAAAGGGAAAGAAATGCTATGCCAAATATTGTATGCTCTTTGTTAAAATTTAACTACGCAATTAACACAGAAGTTGCTGGGGACTGATTTCAGCAAGCGAATTACTTCATCAAATGCAAATGATTGATGTTGTGAGTTCGAAATGTTGCTGTCATTTGTAAGTCCAAATTGAATTAGCAGTTGAAGGTAGATGCCAATTGCATTTGTAAGTGTCTTAAAGTTGCTCCAAAACTATTGTTCATTTCATCTGTTCATTTGATGAGAGACTGACTGAAATATTGCTAGCATTGTACAAATAGTTCCAATGCATCGCATATATGACATGATTGTACAATATTTGATTGCTGTTAATGCAAATAATTGCTCATTCATCTTTTCAAATTAACATTCAGTTCTTAAGGTAAGATCTAGAGACTTGAAATGTATTGTTATTTATTCATTTGATGCATTTCTGCAATGAAGAATCTTAAAGTTGTTAACGAATTTAGGACGAACATATGTAAATTATTTATTAATTTCAATGATGCAAAACCAAACCGAAAGCCACAAATCAGAATAGAAAGAGAAGACTTAATATTTTGGGAAATTCTAATCATGTCCCTAACATAAGCTCCTATCGTTACCGGATTACTGGAACCCCTTTATATTCTGCAATTGTTTGCTTTCTTTCGAAAGATGTTTCTTTGCAAGACCATGTTCTCATTAGACAGGAGCACGTACTTCAAAGAGAAATCATCATAGACAAAATTCATAATTTTTGCACATTTTTTTGGTCATTCTTTTGGAGTAAGGGGGAACCGACTTACTCTGTACACCACTAAGATGTAAAGCACTTCACACAGTTCGTTAAGCAAAACATTCAAAGGATAACTGTTATTGGCTTACTTTGAAGGATAAAGAGTAATCAAACGTCGGTCTGGATCATATTTCTAACTTGCTTACAACATTGTGGACAAGTGCACGACATTTCGTAGTCAAGGGTCTGGGTTGAGTAAGCTGTTCTCAACTTACTCAGGTCAAATTGTTGTTGGGAAGTCTTACAGTTTTGCACAAGTGCCTTGATACACACACAACAAAGTGAATACACAAAAAATGTTTTGTTTTACGCGAGAGTGGACAAAACAGGGCAAGCTTAGACACTTTGATCTGAACAGACTTAAGGGCAGTATAAATTAGAGCATCAAATGTCACTTATCTGCAGTAAAATCTATCAAAAGCATAATAATCCTTTTGATGCCGAAAGCTACAGAATTCTGATTAAATACTAATTGGAATACAAAAATGTTACCACAAAATTTTGTTAAATTTATCTTATAAACAAATATACAATTATTATTAATTGGAGTACAAAAATGTTAACTACAACTGTTCCACATAACTTTAATCATTTTACTTCCTGAAACCGCCTTTAATTTTTCTACTGCCAAGTTCTTTAAATTTGTACCTTTACCTAGATGGATTTTATACAACTATGCAAATCTCAACAGCTCATCAAACACCATGATTGTATTTGATTTCTTTGGTAGAAAAAATCATATTTTTATTTTGTCAAATGGGTTCATGTATCTTATAAACTGCTTCGAGTTCTCAGTTGATATATATAAATCAAAATGGGAAACTTACACAACTTAAAATTATTTTATTCGCTCACCTTGACTGGATTTTGAACTCACAAATTACTTACCTTGTCTCTGTAATGTAAACACAAGTGGCGGCATCTTAGCCCATATGACTATCAAGCACTCGCACAGATTTCATGGAAATTCAAAGTCATAAATGAAAGCGATTAGCGACTATGAGCGTTTGGGATTAACACCTGCCACCTGTTGCAAATATCCTACATTTATTTTGTGCCAAACTTTCGTTTAGCAGTTACCAAAAAGCCAGCAGAATTTGGTCAAGTGTATTTTAAGTTTTTAAGCAATCGAACAAAGCACTATACAATTATGTATATATACAGAAAATATATATAATATTATAGATCATAGTTAAGATATATATAGACAAAGTTGTAAATATTGTAAACATCTGAAATATTGAGACAATCAGTTGAAACAAATTTTCGTTTTTGTATGAAGGACTTATAACATCCCTATAACATCCCACATCTTGAGTTTAAATGCTTGATAACTTTTTGCTATGCCAACATTTTGTTTTGTCAAATTTTTAAATGACGCTACCCTATCATAAGGAAACATGATCCAAGTATGACAAATGTTGGATGTTAGATGTTAGATGTGCTCAGTGTGAATAGCCTTTCCAGTTATACTTCAAGTTTGAAAACAAGACGTGATATCGTTGGGGTTAGATTTGAATGCTCTAAGCGCTTAGCAAAACGAAAGCAGTATATTTCCATAATATATTAATAAAATTATTATCTAAAAATATCAGCTATTTTTAAGCCTGTATTTTGATATATTCTGCATATGGAAAGCATATGCAAACGATGTGTGGTGTATCACAGGCTGTGAAGAAAAATGGTTATTCAAATTCAAAGTTGTTTTCCATGTTTTGTCACTTGTTTAAACATTTCTCCCATTTCTATTTAATATCAAGAATTTACTGAAAATTGTATTAATTTCCACATAAACATGCAAATAACTTTTGTGTTTTTTCTTCTCCTAGCGCCAATAAAAATCCAGTCACCTTGCGGCTTTAATTAAACCAATTCGTGTTACTTACCAAGTTTTAATTACAAAATTTCCCTAGTCCTGCCATCAAATTATTTCTTCCCGTTTTGTGTGGCATTGTGTTTATTTGTAAACTTCCGACCGAGGAACACCGCCAATTGTTTTAATTTGGTGCACGTCGGGGCCAACGTTTAAATGCCAATAAAAAATTATGCGCCCAAGTGCAATTAAATTGGCTAATTAGTTGGCTCGAACAAAACACGAAACAACTTTTTCATGGCCCGGACATATTTATTATCGAGTCATAAACTCAGCCCAGTGTGTCAGCTGCCCAAAGATTTTTATGATTGTAGGTACTAGACAAGGTTTTATGGGTGACCTTTTTTTTTTGTTTTTTGTGCATTGCCAATGGGCATTCTTAAGCAAATGCTACGTACTTGGCAACAACTGCTGAATTGGCAAGGCAGTTTATCGATGAGATAAAGAAATCAGTTTATAGACTTCAGCTCCAAAGGGGTTTACGAGGCTCAACAATTAATCAATTTCAACTGCTAATTCTTTCAATTCTTTCACTGTTACAACCAAATTAGTGGGGCAAAATTGAGCACGAACGGGGTGGGGCGGGGTGGCAAGTTCAACAAATAAATGGCCATAATAAAAAAAAAATAGCATTGGCATCAATCGAATATTGATTTGATTGAGGGAGCGGCGAGAAAGGAAGAGAGACCAATAAAAGATAAAATGCAATATAGATATAGACACATTTTTTTCCGTTAGGAACAACCAAGGCAAAGGCCACTCTCCGGTTACCCCATTTGCGTTGGAGCAGCAGCCTAGGACACAACTGCAGCGCCAGCAATTTTCCAATTTAAGCAATTTGTGCCGGAAAAAGAGGAATATCACTAACATGCCTCAGCTGTGGGAGGAGGCCCCCGAGTGTTTGCCTGTTGTTGTCGATAAGTTGGGGCTGAAGTGTGGGACAGTTAAATTCCGGCAGCAAAATACTTGTGTCCGTTCGGTGGTTGCGTTTTGGGTATGCCCGCTTGATAGGAGGAAGTTTGTATGCGCTGTGCGGACGTAATTATTGTGGTCTCATCAGCAGATAAAAGCAGCGAATTGATTGGGATTGACTCGTGTGAGTGTGTGTTTGCAGTGTTAATCCGTTGTTCCACATGCGGGATTTGTAACGATTTCTTTCTTTAAGATATTACTCAGCTCTATATATACACATCTCTTCCCCATTCCCTTCATCCCCTAAACATTTCGTTTCGAAATCAAATTGTTGTTTGGCCCCTCAGCTGACAGCTTGTTTACATCAACATTCACAAATGGCCCGGCACTTAAAGTCATCGTCCTGATAAGATGCGAATCAAATGGCAGCCTCAAATGCCTTTGCAATATTTTCACGTTTCCTTCCCTAATTGCCCAAACAGCAGGAACAGCAGCTGCCATTATGTCAAATGCAAACGCAAAACCGCAAATTAACCAAGAAACGGACCGGACATACTGGCCAGCTCAGCTCGAGGCAATTGGCACATTCAATTAAATATTTATGGGGTCCCGAATAGGGAAAAAAATAAAACCCTTTTTTTTTTTTTAATAATTCAATACAGAAATCCGCACATTTCACACAACAAAGAGCTCTCAATAATTTACGTTACGTGACCCAAACACATGACGGAAGCCGAAAGTCAGCCAATTTTGCTAGTTGAAATTTTTGTAGAGCATTTTTAGGGGGGGTCAGTTGAAACTTTTCACAAATGGATGAGAAAATCGAATGTCGCTGGGACAGCGAAGAATAGAATGTGTGTGTGGTTTGGAGCAAGGGGTGGGAGGGGATTGATTACTTAAGGTTGAAATGTTGCTAGGGATTTTTTTTTTTGAGAATTTTGTATAAAATTTTAAATATAAATTGAAGCACAGATTTCATTTAGGCAAAGTTTTTAGTTCAATTAACATGTAAAGCAGGCCATTCACACACGAATTTGTTCGTCGCTCAAGAATACATTTTCCCACCAACCAGGCGAACAATTTTCACGAACATAATTTTTTTGAAAAATTTCAACTAATCAACATGGCAGTAAAAACTGATACAGTTGTGGCGTTGAAGGCAATCCAAATTTGTTAAGAGCAACAAAAAGAGAGAGAAAAGAGCAGAAAATAAAGCACAGTACGCCTTGCGAGAGAAATTCACCCATCCCGAACACTTGAAGAAGCTGAATGAATCTTCACCCGCGGATTTGATGAATTTTCTTTGAATGAATGGCGAAACTTATAAAGAGTTATTAAGTTAGGTAGCTCCCGAAATTTAGCGAAAGGAGACCATAATGAGGGATGCAATAACACCAAATGAAAGGGTTTCAGGGCTCCCTTGCGCTTGTTGGCCAACTGGACAAAGTTTTGAAGAAGTGAAATTTTTAACTGGCATTTCTCCCCAGAGTCTTGGCTGCATAATTTTCGAAACATGTCGTTACATAATTAATGTGCTATATTTTATATATGTATATGTAATGTAAATATAATTTTATTCTGATTTTAATACTAATTTTTTTCGTGAAAAGAATGGGATACAGGTTTGCAATAAGTTATGCACAGGTGATTGGTATACCGGCAAAAAAGTTTTTCTAACTAAGACAGTTTTTCTGACTTATCTTTTGTATGGCAGCTATACCATATAGTTGTCCGATTTTTATAAAACTTGGTAAAATGATCAAAAAAACATAGAAAACCTAACCCTTACAAAGTTTGGAGACGTTTACATTGAAAAGAAAAACGTTTTTCTCACTAAAACTAGTTTTCCGACCGATTGTTCCTATGGTAGCAATGAGATATTGTCATCCGATCCAGTCGGGTCCGACATTTTAGTAGTGTGCAGCAAAAAAAAAGACTCTGTGCAAAATTTCAGCTCGATAGCTTTAAAACTGAGGGACTAATTCGCGTAGTAACAGACAGACAGACGGAAGGATAAAGCTCAATCGACTCAGCTCGTCACCCTGATCAAGAATATATTTAGTTTATAGGGTCGGAAATGATTATTTTTATGCGTTGCAAACTTCTAGGCAAAATTATAATACCCTAAATAGCACACACTGCGTATGAGTGATTAAGAAGAAATGGTGATTGTCCAGGCCCCTGTGCTCAACAAATTGCCAAAAAAATTGAACACGATGGGCCGCGAATTATGAAGAATTATCATGCAAAATAATTGCGGACTTCCATGGTTTTTTTTTTTTTGTTAATAAATTTTGAAATTTGCTGTTTTTCCACCAAATTTATGCATGTGTTTTAGGTCAAATGTCAAAAAATTAAGTGTTTTTCCTCAATTTTGGTTGAACATGGAATGCAACGGCTGTAAGCTGACTGTGCTTCAGATTTTACAAATTGGCGAGAACGAAATTTAAAAGTGTGAGGTGGACCACAAGTGTCTTTTACAGACGAAAATTTGTGAAAAGTAAGTAAGTGTCTATTATATTATATGTCCTTCCTCTCCAAAAAATGCGAAAATTACTTTTCACTTTAAAGACCGCGAATTATAATGAATTATAATGAATTTCATCATATCCCCACTATTGTTAACCAAGCGAATGGTGTAATTGGATTCATTAAACGTTGGTCGAAGGAATGTAATGATCCCTACACCACTAAACACCTTTCTACTGCTTTAGTCCGTCCCGTGCTCGAATACTGTTATGAAACAGACCTGAAACAGACCAATAGCAAAATAAAACTCGATGTTGCGGATCTAGTTGACGTGGACGAGGCTCTGAACTTTTTCCATACCACCATTTAGAGGAAAAGTTGAAGGCGCGTTTTATTTTTTGTGGTTTCCCCATAAGGCCTAATCCACACTTGCTGATCTCAGCCATGCTTTTTATGCTTGGAGTCCCGAGGAATGGGTTATAATACTGGGATTGCAGGCAAAAATTTTAAGAAATGTTTATCATGAATCAGTGTAATAGAAGATTCCCTGCCTATGCCATCAGAAACATACAGCAAAACCATTTTGGCAGTCAAATCTTGGAACACGACAACGACAACGATGTATAATGGAAATAATGGCTTAGTTTGAACTCAAAAGTTGGTTTGATAAGGAGACAAAAGTGGCTCAGGGTCATATCTCATATCTCCCTGCTAATACTAGTTCAACTATGGTTACCAATTCGATCGAAAAATGTAATGAAAAAGCACTCTCATAAGCATTTTAGAATTTTGAGAAAGAAAAGTATCAGGTTACATTCAAAGCTTCGAATGAATTATTTGTCACATTTCACATATGTAGCCTACTTTTAAGGGCAATTTAGCTTGTCCCATAAAATCAGCCTTGATTATGATTTCACACTCACACACACACACAACAAGAGTACCTTCACTTACCACCACCTGGGCCTTTGTTTCTCTTATTCAAACCTCACCTTCATCTCGACCCTTATCACTTCACAGTGCCCCTCCCCCCACGTAATAATATCTTATGAAAAAATAAAGCGAGCATAAAATTACAAAACTCATTCCACATATGGGAGGGGGCGGGCGACACGACAACATTGTGACCTGCCACGATGGCTGCTCAAAAAATTTGAGCCAGAGTCCCCCAAACATTAGGTTTGCGGATGGGTTGTTGCATGGGTGAGTTTTCCAGAGTGACGCGTACGCCCAAAAAAGCCAATATCGTTTGGTGCTGACGCTGACAGCGCTCCGGCTGATGTGAGAATGCTGATGCTGATGGTGACAAGCACTGACATGGCCCACATGTACGTGGCCGGAGGCGGAGGTGGAAGCAGGACGCAGAACGCAGAACGCAGGCCAGAGGCCAAATGCAAATTTTGTTGGCAGAGACCAGGCTATTGGTTTTTAGGCCAGTGTATCGATTTAAGCGCCTGGCGCGGCTCCCCGCCGGGTGGTCCGTCCATCGGTTCGTCCGTCCATTGTGGTTTCTTCTTTTTGTGTGTGTGTGTGTGTGGACGGTTTTTTGTGCAGCCCCGGCTTGTTTGTCATTGTTGTTCGGGAAATTGTTGTATTCAAATATTAAATTTTTAACAGGCGAAAAACTGTGGTGTTGTTTTGCTTCTGGATTTGACTTGGTATTAACGTATTTGCATGCCAATTCTCCACTTTTTTGGCCCAATAAACGGTTATCAAACAGATTTTCGCACTTTCCAAGCGAATGCATTGAAATAAATCAAATTGAACTCGATGGACTGTTAGATATTTCAGTTTGATGGCATGCAATTTTCTTACCCACAAATTTCCCCATCAAATTTGTTTCACACATTTCTCATTTCTCATTTTCAAACGTTAATAATTTGCCATAATTGATTTCAATTGACAAATAAATATTGCTTTTGGCAAAAAAATACCCAAACACACTCACCATTTGAATTATTAAACACACTCTCGCCTCCTGTTTGTTCGTTTCGTATTATTTTATTTGAATAAATTTGATTTGCAATAATCTAATTATTGATTTGGTTCACAACTTTAGGGGGGGGGGCGCCTCCTCAACCATCGATTGAATTAAACTCCGCCAGGTATACAACACAGAAACACCGAATTTCGTAACATTTAACTTAATTATAGGAAATTTCATCTCCAGCTATTTACAATTCGCCCTCCCCCCTTCATTTTAATTAATCTCTAACCTAAATTACGTAACTGCACATGGCGCACAAAGCTTACAAATAATTGAAGTCCGGACTCATCCCATGGGCCAATTCAATAAGCGAGTCACGAGTCAGAAGTCACGTCTCCGGCCCGAGCCATCCCAGTAGTCCCAGCAGTCCAGGCATCAGCCGGAGGGTCAATAGTACCAGCAGCAGGAACGTGCTCCTTGGCTGCGTCCTCATGGAGGCCATTGACATGATGGCCGATGCGGAATATTCACCTGTTGTGGCAACAGTTGCAATTAATATGAAATCGTTCAACTCGCTGACAAAATAATTCACACACATTGACACAGGCATATAAAAAAGAACGACAACTTACCACTAAGGACGTGCAGGTCAATGGAGACGGAGACACTGTTTGATGGCTGGCACGTATAATTGCCGGAGTCCTCCTTACGCACGAGCGGTATAATTAATGAACCGATCTGTAATTAATGTTTAAATCAGCTGGAGAACTAAATGGGGTGGGGGGGGGGGCTAAGAATTGGCGAAACTATGCAACAAGAATTGAGTGACAGTGAGGCGATGCCTGGAATCTGGCAGGATTAAAAGATTTGAGTTATACGAAAATTTAACTCAGCGTCAAGTTTCAGCCTAACTGGGCATATTTTGTAGAGTTGCTGGTGGAAAGTGCTTCACGGTGGTCGACTACTGAGTATCGTGTTCTAAGTATCGATTACTGAGTATAGAGTACTGAGAATCGATTACTGAATATCGAGAACTTGGTGTTGAGTTTTAAGCACGAAATCGAAATCGGTTTAAGCTCGAGTACTGAATTTGGCGTATTAACTATGGAGTTCTTATTATTGAGTACTTAGTAATGAGTTTTTAGTTCTTGGTATCTATTACTGAGTATTGAATTCTGAGTATCGAAAACTGAATATCGAGCACTTAGTATTGAGTTTATGGCTCTTGATATTGAGGACTGAGCATTGAGTACAAACTATCGAGTTCTTAGGATCGTAGTTCGTATTGAATTATTAGTTCTTACTATCGAGTACTGAGTACGGAGTACTTACTATCGAGTTTTAAGTACCCAGCTCTAAATAACTATGGAGTTCTTAGTAACGACTACTGAGTTTAATGAACTTATGATGGAGCTTTAAGTTCTAGCTATCGAGTAATGAGTATAGAGTATTAACTATCCACTTATTGGTATCAAAAACTTAGTTTCGACTTCGAACTATCGAGTTCTGAGTATTATGTTTTGAGTAAAGAGAAGTTACCAACGAGTTCTTAGATTCTAAAACGAGTATCGAGTACCTAGCATTGAGTTCTAAGCTCTAGTATTAACCATCGACTTATTGGTATTGAAAACTTAGTTTCGACTTCCAACTATCGAGTTCTGAGTATTATGTTCTGAGTAAAGAGAGCTTACCATCGAGTTCTTAGATTTCAAAACGAGTATCGAGTACCTAGCATTGAGTTTTAAGCTCTTAGTATCAAGTACTGAGTATAGAGTACTAACTATCGTGTTCTACGTATCGAGTTCTGGCTATGGATAACTATCTATCGATTTCTAAGTATGGAGTTCTGAGTATAAAGAACTAACAAACGAGTTCTTAGTATCGAGAACTTAGCATTCAGTTTAATGCTTTAAGTGTCGAGTACTGATCATAGAAAACTAACCATCGAGTTCTTACTAGCTAGCACGGAGTTTCGGGCACTTAGTATTGAGTCTTTAAGTTCTTGGTAACGAGTAATGAGTACATAGTATTAACTATCTAGCTCTTAGTATCGAGTACTGAGAATCAAGTACTTAGAAACGACTTTTCAGTATTAACTAGTGAGTATTAAGTACTTACTATAGGGTTCGAAGTATCGTGCTCTTACTAGGGATAACTATCTATCGATTTCTAAGTATGGAGCTCTGAGTATATAGAAATAACTCAATAGTTGTAAGTATAGAGTACACATCATCGAGTATTTAGGAGGGAGTTTTTTGGTTCATAGTATCGAGCTCTGAGTATCGATTACTTGCTAGCGAGTTCTTAGTATCGAGGACTGAATACCGAATACTTAGTCTCGTCTTTATAGTTACTAGTATAAAGTACTGAATGTAAGGTACTAACTATCGAGTTCTAAATAACGATTTATGAGTATCAAGAACTAAGAATTGCGTACTTGGTATCGGGTTCTGTGTATAGAGAACTTACTAAGGAGTTCTTAGCATAGAGAACCTAGTATCGAGTACCTAGGATTGAGAATTTAGTGCTTAGCATTCAGTACTGAGTATGGATAACTAGCTACCGAGTTCTTAGTATCGAGTACTAAGTATCGAGCATTTAATAATGTCTTATTTGTTATTAGTACAAAGTATTGAGTACAGGGTACTTACTATCGAGTTCTTAGCATTCATTTGTGAGCATTAAAAACTATCAATTGAGCGCTTCGTATCGAGTTCTGAGTTCTGAGTGATGAGTATCGATGACTTGGGATTGTATTATTAGTCCCAAGTATTGAGAACTAAGTATGGATCTATAAATATCAAGTTCTTAGTTTCCAGATTAGAGTATAGAGAACTAAGTATGGAGGTTTTTGTACTAAGTATCAAGCTCTGAGTTTACAGCACTCAGTATAAAAGATATCGAGCTCTCACTATTGCTTTGATGTTCTTAGTATCGAGTACTGTGTATAAAGTTGTAAGAATCAAGTACATAATATCGATCTCTTCCTATTGAGGACTTACTAGCGTTTAATGTGTGTCGGGCGAGTACTAAGCATTGAGATCTGTGCAAAGTGTGGTGCAGTGGGTAGTGTGTGCGCCGTGGGGTTGTGCTCGCCTCGGGACATCTAATGAAAAAGTGGTTTCTTCAAAAACTAAAACTCCCGGTCACCTTCTCAAGCCATTGTCGCTAGCTTCAAAGTAACTTGCCATGAGAAAACATCTTAAGCTTTGATGCCCTCGATATTAAACTGGAGAACACCTCAAATGAAAATGCGAGTGTCAGGCTCTTCACAATTCTTATTGCATTTTTGAAAAGAAAAAAACGAACTCTTTGCTTTCAACTCACCGTATTTTGATTATCACCCACTGTTCCAAATATATTACGATCTAACTGCGTATACCATCCTGTCCGCTCATCGCTATCGCTCACCTTCTTCTGGCCACGAAACCAGATAATATACTTGGGTGGATCCAAAGTTCCTCGTACGATGCAATGCAGCGCCACTTTGCTGCCCGCCTTGACAAATCGACTTTGGTCACCAATAAGCTCAGTCTTTGGGGCTGTTATTGTAATTAATGGGATTACCCAAAGTTCTGGTCAAAGATATTTAAGTTCTATACTCACTGACTATATCCAGATGCACTTTGGCACTCAGTTTGGGTTCGGTGGCCATTTGGCATTCATACCAACCCGCATCATTGGGTTCCACATATTTGATCTGAAGCGACCAGGTATAATCATGATCCTCTTGATAGATCGATTGGAATCTTTCATCGGCTATAAAAGTGGTTTCGTCGACACTTATAATGTGGTTGTCTCGCATCCGCACCCACGAAACGGGTTTGTCAGACAGCCGATGAATCTGCAAAGTATAAAGAATGTAAATGAAATTGAAATGAAGTGACTAGAAATAGTGAGAAAGTGAAATGAATATGTGAAGTTGAGAGAATACTAAGAATTTAGACCCAACCTAAAAATCAAACGCGTCGGGACCTCCCCTTTCCCAGAAAAACTTCGATTAAGCAAATGGAAAAACAACTTCGCTTTGAACATTTCGTTTTAATTCGCTTATCATTCAACATCTGATCCCCAGCATATTTGTTACTCCAAACTAAAACCAATCCGACAGTATTGGAACACTATAAAAAGAAAGGTCTACAACAAAGCATATAAGCCCAAAAACTTGAATCAATTGATCTTATAAATCGATGCAAGCAGAATGCATTCATTCATTTTCCAACTCAAAACCAATTCCCGGTGACAGAAATCTCTTTCGGTTGGTTTCACTTCTATTGAGTTTTAAAATAGAAACTAGATATTTAATAATAGTTCAGAGCTCGAGTCGAGAGCAAAGGCTCACGAGCCGACATGTATAGCTCAAGAGTCGATAGCCGGTTAAGGGCTCACGACTCACGACCTAGAACCCTCAGCTCTGAGAAAAGAGCCGAATACTATGAACTGAGAGCAATAGCTGGATGTGGAAAGTTGCAAGCAAAGAGCGATTCCGCGCCCCGATTTATCTTTTGATATAAAAGTATTTATCATCACTAGAATATGTGAATAATTCTTCTTCCTCTATTCCAATCCCTAGGTAGGACATAGGGCATCAACAAAACGGAAGGCTGGAATCGACTATACTTGTAATGTTGACTCAAGCAGCTCGCGAACTTCCGACTCCATAAAACGAGTCATGTGGCCTCTGGGTAGCCACGGACTCCGGTTCGTGGCGAGCTTATTGTGAGAAGGCGAATCAAGAAGCCAAACTGGCCTTCGGTAAATAGGCTGAGAAATCTCTGAAGCTTGTTAAGAAGAGGGCCTGGACTCTAAGATGGCAACCCCATCACCAGGATAGGGGGAGTGGGGCTAGCGACCGAACTCCCCTAACAAAACCAGCTACTGAAACATCAAATTTGAATAATGATTTATGGTATTTATATCACAAAATAGTATGGTCAAACTCAAATGAAAGGAAATCTACTTTTCCAAATCTGTTTTAAACAGGATTTGGAATTGCTCACGAGCGAGTCGCACGCTCTGCCTCTTTTAGGCTCTCGCTCAGAACCAAGAGAGCAATGGCTCACGAGCCGATAACTGTGGCGCACGAGTCGAGAGCTGGTTGAAGGCTCACGGCTCCCGAGCTGTGGCTCTAAGCTTAGAGTACTGTGCAGTGGCTCACGAGCCAAAAGCCGGTTGATGGCTCACGGCTCTCCAGCCAAAAGCCGGCTCTTGCTCTCAGCTCAAAGCACTCGCCTGTTGGCTCTGAGCTGAGAGCAAGAGCCGGCTTTTGACAGCTGCTAGCAAAGAGCAATTCCATACCCTGGTTTAAAAATCATACTATATTTGATCGGAAAATATACGAAATTAAACAAAAACCTTTTTGAAAGGAAATTAAAGTTATAAACTGGTGAAAACACAAAACAAAAGGAGCAAAGCATGAGAAAAATGCGCAGTTCTGACAGATTGATGACAGGGCTCCAAAAATTTGGGATGTACTTCAATTTCTCAACGTGTCGCAGGGATGTCCAAGGGATGTCGTCCTTAAGCAAACAGATTTAACATTCTTAAACTTAAAATGATGCCCGAAAAAGATAAGAAGAGTGTTTACCTGAAGAGGCAATTAATTTGAGTTGAGTTTGATTAAATCAGTTTTGAGGGCTATGCATTCTAATTTTGCGTGTTCATTCGTGACGACTTCTATCAACGTGCATGGTTCGTGAGTGACAAAAGGTCTAATAAATGGCATGCGAGAGTCGTGTCGTTCGAATCGTTCGTGACGTGCTCAGGTCTTAACTCTCCACAATTTAAGGACAAATGCCACAGATTAAGTTGACTTTTTATATAAAAACTTGTATTAAAGTTTTTCCCATAGATTTTGATTTAATTTAAAAACTAAAATAACAAAACTGCTTTAAGATAAAATCAAACGAACGAAGAAGAGTTGACAAGCGTTTTTCTGTCTGGTTTTGAGTATCTTTTCACTTGGCAACGGAGCCAGAGATATATATATATCTACAATATATTTGCATACTATACAACAGCAACAACACAGACATATGTATATGTGTTCCCATTTGCATACATACATACAAAACGAGGCAGAACAACACTCACATGCGTATGGCATAGGTGTGGCTTGTTGTCTACTTACTACTTCCATGAAAGAATGGCCAAGCAAGAAAGCGCCATAAAAAGGGAATTGTATGAATGGCATCCAAGTTGGAACCGGACCCGGACGCCTTCCTTGTTTACGTCATAAAAATAAGCGCAAACAAGCTGAATTGTTGATATGCAAATGAAATTATGCTGATCTGTGCTGAAAGTTTACGTAACGGTCTGGGCCTGGACTGGGTTTTTGGGCCACAAAAGGTAAACGTAAGCAACGAATGGCTTGTGGCCGACGAAGACATGGACCAAAGCGGAATGTAGGCAAATCATAGAGACAGGAAAGATATGCGTGGCAGTTTCATTTACATTTTGGGCTCAGGGCTCAGTGGCCTTTGAACTGGTTTCTATTTCTTTTGGGGTAGATTAATGCCAGACACTGAGATTTGCAGCGCACAGTTTAGTTGTTAAAGTTATTAATTAAGCCAATTAAAAGTTGTAAATACCAATTAAAAATTTAATCTCACATAAAATCACAAATCAGACCAGTTTAAAGCTGGCCTGACTTACATCACCCGAGCAACCGCACCTACCCACACACACCCCCGCACACACACACACACATGCAAAGCCAACCGCAAAGTTCTGGTGGAGAGTGGAGAGTGAATGTGGAAGTGGATGTGGATGTGGAAGCGGGTGGCGTGGTGCTGCACTTACCTGGCATGGCATATACGCGTGATTTCCCATCTGGGCGGTGATGTTTAGCACTGGCATTGTCAGGTTGCGACGTTGGCCATTGCGGGAGGAGGCCAAGTACGAATGTTGCTCATTAAACATTTGTCGACGCTGCTCCTCCGGCGACAGTGTGGTGGTGGTGCTGGACGAGGCAGCCAGTTCAGTCGAGTGTGCCGCTGCCGCGGCCTCTGCCTCGGCTGCGGCACGGGCGCGGTAAGCAGGCAGATCCGCTGCCGCAAAAACGGGAAACGGCGGCAGGAATGTGGGTATGGAGAAACCCTTGGTCAATGAATCAGCGCCACCCGGATGGGGTAGCACAGCCAGATCTTCCTGCTCCTCCTGTGCGTGTGTTGTTGTTGTCGTTGTTGTTGCTGTTGCATTGGAGTTGTGGGCATCCGTTTCCTCTGTATATTCTGTTGATATGGGCATCGTGGCTGTGGCTTCTACTCCAATTGTTTGTCCCTGTCCTGCGGCAGCTGTAGTTAGCCCAATTTGTGCTGACTTGGTTCGTGTCCTACGCGCTCGCGTTGTTGTTGTTGTTGTTGTTATCGTTGGTACTGTTGATGACATGCCCAGGGCAAACTCTGTGCTCCATGCGCCAGTTTCAGTTGGATTCTTTGCCGTCATCAAGTTGCTGGCTGTCGTAATTAGATCGTTTTGTGTTGTCATTGGCCTATCTGGCAAAGTGGATCTGGTGGTTGTCGTAAGCTCTGAATTGAAGCTGTTGGTGGTAGACGTGATGCTGCAGGTGACAAGCTCTGTGGGAGATTAAGTAAAAATAAACAGAAAGAAGCGTGAGATGGTTGATTCAGCTGGTCTATGAAATGAAAACATTTCAGTATGAATTGGATGGAGTGAACACTTGCAGTCTAATGAAAGTTGGCCACAAGCAATTAAATTGAATTTAATTAAGAATAGAGGAAAGCAGCACATTTCCTAACTAAAAGTACGTTGCGGACCTTACTTTTCTAAAGGCTGCTAAAAAACTTGCTAAAATCTTGGGAAAGAATATTTAGTTTGCAGGCATTTCCATTGAACACAAAAAAGTTTCTAAGCCAATTCAAGTTTGGATTCCAGAACGCAGAGCAACCCGCTCCAATGGATATCCATAGCCACGAATCTCTTGGGACCACTTCCCAATGGTGAACATGTTCTAGTCTTGATAGACTACAACTAGTTCAGGTACATAATAATAACTTCATAGACGATATTAGATGCACAGAAAACGAGAAAGCTAAGCTAACTTCGTCTGTGCCGAAATTTTAATTCCCTTATTTCAAAAAATACACTTTTTCCCATTTTCCGACCGATAGTTCGTATGATAGTCATCCGATTTGGTCAAAAATTTGTAAAATTATGTGAAACAAACAAATACAATATTTCAGGATGCTACCTTTAAAAACAAAAAAGTTTTTCTAACTAAGACTGTTTTTCAGACCCGTCTTTTGTATGGCAGGTGTACCATATAGTTGTCCGATTTTAATAAAACTTGATAGAATTATAAAAAAAACCTGGAAAACCTACGATTACAAAGTTTGAAGACGTTTTTATTGAAAAGAAAAAAGTTTTTCTCACTAAAACTAGTTTTCTGATCGATTGTTACTATGGTAGCTATGAGATATAGTCATCCGATCCAGTCGGTTTCGACATTTTAGTTGTGTGCAGCAAAAAGAAAACTCTGTGCAAAATTTCAGCTCGATAGGTTCAAAACTGAGAGACTAGTTCGCGTAGAAACAGACGTACAAAGCGCAATCGACTCAGCTCGTCACCCTGATCAAGAATATATATAGTTTATGGGGTGGGAAATGAATATTTGTCAGCGTTGCAAACTTCTGGGCACAATTATAATACCCTTCGCAGGGCTATAAAAATAAACTTATCATTGTCCAAAAGGTTGACAGTTCACGGTTTCAAACTCGTCCTAAAAGTGTACCGAACTACACCGTATTTATTTATATATTTCTCGAAGCGGTTCGATTTGCGGTTTGGTTCGGTTCGGTTCAGAACCGGCTTGCATTTCCGGAATTTATGTTCTTGGATGAGGTGGCTCTTGACGAGTAACTTGGTGCTCAGCACTCAAGCTGTGTTTTCACATTTTGAGATCTCTTGGAGCTCCTTTAGAAGGCAGGAACTCGCCTGCGAAAATGGAGCCGTTTGCAGTGAGGTAAGGATACTGAACGGTTGAACAAGGCGTACCCAGAGTGATTCTAGCTTAATGCGACTCACGCCTAATATAGGTATGGGTAAGCCCTGACAACAGAAAAATGTTGCTGGCTAACGTGAGCGGCAATCACTCCCTGGGGTTACACCCATCAGGGGTGTTGGTTTGTCGGGTTTGGTACCCACTTCCTTTAAACTATTCCACCAGTGAAAACAGCCAGCACCATTATTGTTCGAAGCGGGCGAGACTCTACAACGTATGTGATGTTTCTATCAGGCCAAAGAAGAAGATGAATAAGATTTCACATGAGATCGACGAAAAATAACTGAGTTTATTTTGGGTTGGCTGTCAAAAAACTCTTCTGAGAACTCAGATAGCCTTCTTCTAATGTATTGACTATTACACTTGACTAATATCTTTTATGCGAGAATTTAATAAAAGATCAGACTAATAAAAATACAGCCTAAGTGATGTTTGGGCAAGTCATGGTTGACATCTCCTAAACTTCGCCAATGCAGAAATGTGTCTGAACGAGGGATTATGTCATTCTTTTTGAGTAATAATAATACATTAGCAGACTACCAGAATAAATCTAACGACAAGAAATATATCTATATCTATATCAATATATAAGAGATATATATATAGAATCTACTAACTTTGCCATAAAAATGTTTGCTTTATTGCCATTAACTATTCCAACAAACTTGCCAGTTCAGCCATCAGTTTCCCAAATAAACAACTGCCATTTGGCTTAATTTCTTTCCACCTAAAATTTTTGATGAAAAAACTAATTAAATCTGTTTGAAAAGCTTTCCGAATTGGCAGAATGTAAACAGCAATCAAGCAATTTTAATTGATGTTTTAATAAAATGTGCCACAGTATTCTATCTAAAATCCTATACAAATTTTCTCAAATAAATTGAATAAAAAAGCTCTCAACCATTTTGGCTGAGTGTCCTGTGTACCTTCCTCATCGCTCGCTCTCTCTCTCTGTCTCTCTCTCTCTGCGCCATTTATATAATTTGTTTCAGTTAATTTTCAATTACGCTTTTATGCTAATTAAAATCATAAAAATTTGCCGCTTAATGTCACTGTTGCGGCTTCCATTTGGGTTGGGGAATGTTACAAACACAACAACAACAACAACAAAAAAGTTTACTTTCCTCTTTGTTGTTTTTTTTTTCCTTTTGGCCATAGCCAGAGCGTACTGTGGTACTCGTTTCGCTTTCAAACTTTTTTTTTACTCTCATATTTTTCTGAGTGTGTGCCCCAGAGGGGGGAAAATGTTACTTTGGCTACAGCATAATGGTGCAAGCGCGATGCAGGAGCGAAAGAGAGGTGAAATGATTAAAGTTAAACATTTGCTGTGTTTGCTAATCGCCCGAAAGCACACACAAAGCGAAATCAATGAAATAAACGCATAAATATTTACACATTTTATTGTAAGCTTCAAATGCGATTTATATACAATTTTAATTGAAATGCCAATAAATTGTTTAGAGTTTGGAAGGAAAAACTTTATAACAAGATTACAAGCTAATCACTTGAGGCAATAAATTTCTTTAAATTTTATATATATATATATAGTATATATATGTTTTATCCCAACAGGGCCACAGCAGTTTTTCGTTTTCTCAAGCACAAGCGCAAGCACATTTGGCCAAAGTTTTCGCCGCAACACTTAAAAAAGGACATGTTTGCCTCCAGGACACACACAGTGAGAGAGAGAGAGAGAGAGATCGCAATGGCGAGGGCGTTAGCTGAGTAGCTGAGGCCATTCAAGTGAAAAAGTTAAGTCAAGCCGCAACAAATTGATGAAGTCGACAATGTCACAAGTGTTGAACATGTTTGCAATGATTTCTATTATTTTGCAAATGCAAATATCAAAAGGGGAAATACAAGAAAAAGGGATGTTTATCAGGATGGAGAAGGATAATGCATTGGGTTAAAGTAGTGCTCGTTTTTATACTCTGTACCGTAGGTACATAGAGTATTATAAGTTTGTGCAAAAGTATGTAACATCCAGAAGGAAGCATCTCCGACCCCATAAAGTATATATATTCTTGATCAGCATCAACAGCCGAGTCATGTCCGTCATGTCCGTCTGTCCGTCTGTCCGTCTGTCCGTCTGTCCGTCTGTCCGTCTGTCCGTCTGTCTGTCCGTATGAACGCACAGATCTCAGAGATGGTAAGAGATAGAGGTTTGACATGTATGGGACATATGCTTCTAATGTCTGCAGGCAGATCAAGTTTATTTTCAATTTTGGCCACGCCCCCTCCCGCCCCCGCAATTTAGAAAAAACGTCATATCTCCCACAGTTTTGAAGATAGATGGCTTGTTCCTTCTGGACATATTTAGTTATTAGGATAACTTATCGATCCGCTAAAGGAATGAAGAAGATCGGATGAACGGTTTTCGAGTTATGATCAAAAGAAAAATTTTCTTGGTACAGAGTATGTTATAGTCGGGCTTGACCGACTTTCTTTCCTTGTTTGACCTACACAATTTCAAAACTGTTCAACAATAAGGTACAAGTGCATTTGACTTCAGGTATCTAAATATATCGTGTGTGTTGAAATTCGACTCTCAGGTTGTGTGCTTCTCTATTTGAGAAGTTTTTTCATGGCTAGCTTCTTCATACCTGGCGTCAATAGCAAGTGAAGGTGACCGGGTGTGTAAGATTTTAAAGAAAAAGCTTTTTCATTAGGTGTCCCTATGCGGGAGCGAATCCAAGACTTCTCCCTCATCAAGCACACACAATACCCACTGCACCGCAACTGGAAACTTTCATGATTTAAGTACACCCCAGAAAAAAAAACCAGAACGAATAGCTTAAGAACGAACGCTCTTTAAACGAGAATATAATTGTTCATGAATTTTCAAGAATTTCGGTCTTGAAGCCGGGCGAGCTCTTGATTAAAGAGTCAACGATCTTACTCTTAAGCTTTTGATACTAGAAAGAACACTCTCGGTTTTTGACAATGCAGTAAGCTTTTGATTCAAGAATGAGAAATCTTGAATTTGAGTCGGTTTAGCATTTGATTGAAGAAGAAATCTGCTCGATTTAAGAATGATTCGAACTTGGATCAAGAATCTCTTGATTTTAAGTAAGTTTAGCACTTGATTTAAAACCTATTCTGTATGGTTTGAGAATGATTTGAACTTGGATCAAGTAATTAAGCTCTTGGAACAAGAAAATCTGGAATTAAAGTATGTATAGCACTTGGTTCAATAATTATTCTGCTTGATTTGACAATGATTCGAACTTGGATCAAGGTATTAAAGCTCTTGGATCAAAAAAATCTTGAAATTGAGTAGGTTAAGCACTTGATTCAAGCACTATTCTGCTCAATTTGAGCATGATTCAAACTTGGATCAAGTATTAAAGCTCTTGGATCAAAAATGCATACTTGGATCAAAAATATCACTCTTGGATTAAGAATTTGTATTCTTATCGAACTTCATCAAACATTCCTGATCCAAGTATGAAACTCCATATATTTTTCCTGATATTTTTTTTGAATATCATATTTCTAAATATTTTTCCAGAGTTCAAAACCAAGTGACATAAAAGCAAACATACCAAGCAGATGATCTGGCTAGTCAGCTCTTTAGCTATTTCAACATCTTCCTGGGGCATCCCTGATCCATCAACTCTCAGCATTATGTAGCTTAAGAAGACTAAACTTTGTGTCAATCATATCAAAGTTGCACCTATGAATTCAGAATACATCCAAATTCATTTCCTAAGTCTTATTACTTACTTATTAGTCTTTCACAAGCGTGGATCGATTTGGTATCCAACTAACCACGAAACACGTCCAAATGATAAAAAGATTTTAGGAATTCGTTCCACAAATCTTCTTATATGAATGGCCAAGTTTCCCTATAGTCAACTAGCTGGAGTTTATCTTCCCTTCGCCCCCCACTCAAGTCACTGCCAAACTAATTACACTCAGTTCAACTTTAATTGCATTAGCAGCTAAATCTCATACTACCATCTTGGTGAGCCCCATTAGGCTACCCCAAACATCAACTACAACAACAAGTAGTCTGTGAACCTCTACGTATAAACAACGCCTTGAGCAATCTGAATCTCCTTGCTCATGTTTTATGTGTACTCTAGGCGACCATAATCCTCAAGTAGTCCCCAATGAAAAGTTTTTTACTTCCAGCTGGTGGTTGTGTGTGTGTGTGTGTGTGTGTGCCGGCTCGGCTTTTGCCTGTTGTGGCACATAATCATCAGATTCAAATGGCCACAACTCAAGTGGCCTCTGCCTCTCCCTTCTAACCCAGACTCGTTGGATTTTTAATTATGACCAAGTTGCCAACGCCGCCGCCTCCATCACCGTTTGTGTGTCCCTCTAACAGCCATGACTTTTTATTGGATGTATGTAATTACTTTTTTTTCAGACCTCGACGGCGCGAAGTTACAAACGCATATTTTTTATAATTACAAGCGGCCGCACATCAAAAAAAAGTTGTTATGTCTCGTTTTTGGTTAAAGTTTTGATGCGAGTATCCTGATATTCTGCTAATGATGTACGTGCCAAAGCTGGGCTGAGATTGTCGACCTTGTGTGGCCGCAGCAGCATGCGTTAAGTGCATAAGTTGTGATTAATTATGCAAAGATTATGGGAGGTACCAAGGTTTTAAAACTAGACAATTAAGCAAAATTGTGGAGAAGACGAATGTGGAATGGTATATGAAAATTATACACACAGCTATAAGTGGAAAGGATGAGAGGATGGATCTATAATGGCCCTGTGCGATTTCGATATACCCTAATAATAATATAAGATAAATTGGGAAAATCAAATAAAAAATTAACCAAATTAATTTAGAAAGCAAATTGATTACACAACATTATTAGTCAGTCTTTAGATGTATTGCCCACTCGAGAACATGCCACGTATGAGAAAAATGATGCTTCCATATCTAAGTCGCGAATGGACATGGTTTGGCCTAGCATCTTATTGATTGTCATGGCGAATGCCAATCTAATATGAAATTTAACTAGTTTGTTTTCAAATGCTACGTGCGGAGTTTTGGGGCAGCAAAACATGCTTGTCTTAGAATTTGCTAGTGAATACGTTGGCTTCCCATAAGTTTTTTATTGCACAGCCGTGATGGATTCATTATCCTAAGCTTCAACTTTCAGTCAAGGAACCACGTGCCTGGCACATCCAGCTGGTTCAAAATCATGTTGTTTAACTGACAGTTTCTTTGGAATTGCAAATAGTTTTGATGGACTTGTATGATACCTAGTCGCCTGGCAAAGACAGCTGTATCTTAAAGATTAAGTCGTCTACATCCACATAGTTTCCCAATAAATTGTCTCTTAATGCCAGCCCCGCATTATTTAGGTATTGTGTGTATTAGAGCGGGCATCAAAACGTTAAAATAGAAAAAAAAAATTCCCAGTGCTCATTTTTGTTGCAATTTTCATAATTGTGAAAGCCAAAAGTTTGGACTCAAAGCTTTGAAAAACATTACTCATACGACTCATGAACCTAACACACATTTTTCCAAGAAAAACAATTTGGTCATGTTCTGAAATTCCAAAAGGCAGCTACATTTCTCAGAAATTTAGCACAAGAGAATTCTGCGTGTTTGGGTGCCTCTGTGAAGTCAATTTTTGGCCCTTTTCTGCATTTTTATACTTCAAAAATTGCACAAAACTTTCAGTTCAACAAAGTAAAAATT
Source organism: Lordiphosa andalusiaca (assembly GCA_035044965.1). Classification (NCBI taxonomy): domain Eukaryota; kingdom Metazoa; phylum Arthropoda; class Insecta; order Diptera; family Drosophilidae; genus Lordiphosa; species Lordiphosa andalusiaca. The sequence goes on from JAWNNM010003056.1 coordinate 148,983, forward strand.
TAGTGGTTTGGCCATTGATATGCTTCAGGATAATAGAAGGAAGTTAACAAGAAAAAAGAAACCGATAAAACCGAATTTATTGTAATTGCTCACAAATTGCTAAGAACATTCTTAACTTAAAACACTTAAAAAGTGTTTGCTCAGTTGATATTAAAAACAAGCTTTGTTTTCTCTTATTAATTTTCATATTCAAACAGTTTTTAAATCAAAGCCGACTGTTTTTAAATGAAACAAATATAGTAAAGTAGGCAACAGTGCGTATGAGTGATTCTTAAACAATTTTTCTTTACTTTTGTTTCTTTTGTACGCTCATTATTTACTCTAAAGAATCAGATGGTGAGATAAGACCATGACCTAAAAACTTTTCATACAATGGAAGTGAACGATTATGCTAAAATTGGTTGCCACTTCTATGCATTTTCAGCATTTTTATGAACAGAAAATTTTCCATCGCCAATCATCTAAAAATTGATTGAAGTATGTTTCAGTGAATGGATCTTGCAGCATTTAACGCATGTTTATTTTAAACTAGAATTTTTCTAAATGTTACATTGGCAACGATTTTAAGCTAGCTTTGATCTCATTAGCATACGTTGAACTTGCAATGACGCGAAGTCTTTGCCCGATATCTATTGCAAGAAATAACAGTGTTCTATGTATTTGGATAAGCTCGTCTGTTCTTTCTGCTCGACGAACCAAAAAGCACCCCTGCTTCTTTTGGCACTGTTCTTTGTAATGGTATAGCGATAATATATATTTTCGTTTGGAAATTAACCAACCTTTCACAATCATTTGGCACGTATGAGGCCAGTAGATGTTTTGAAAAGTTGGATTTTCCGAATTCTTGCTGCGTTGCTAGCTGCTTCATACTTGAGGAAAGTGTCTACTAGTTTCAGGTTCAAGTGAAAAATTTAATCAAGCTGACTTTATTCAAGTTGATTTTAGTAATCAATAAATTCAAAATTCATTCGCAGAGCAACTAAATAGTTACATATTTAAACTTCAAATCATTTAGTTGACACAATTAGCTGTTAACTTTTAATCAAGTTGAAATGGTCCCCACTCAGCACTAGGAGGTAGATCGCAGGGATTCTTTAATACCCTGCATTTGAACCATATGAAGGTTGCTTAGATGGCATTTGGTGTTAGCCGCCTTGCATCCTCCCAGGCGCTTCAAAGGCAAGGATAAGTTCAATGAAAGATGTAAGGTGGCAGTCCCCACTTCCTACCCAATGTGTTTTTGCAGGTATGGTAAACTCCTAATGCCTTCTTCATTCTTCTAAGAAAGTTGCGAGTCCAGAATGGAACCCAGGTACTGTACTTTGCTTTGGTAACCCAGTGGAGCTGAGTTCCCCCAATGGATGGGAATGTGAATTCAGGGATATTGTATTTACTTGTAAACAGCAACAGTTGGATGCTCTGTGTTGCTCGAAGATCAACTAACTTACTCCCTGCCATTAGAACTAGGTCATCTGCGTGAGCGGACACCCTACATTCGATAAACTTCAACGTAAGAAAAACTTCGTTAAGAGCCAGGTTCCAAAGCAGCGGGGAAATGAGCCATCCCCCTTGCAGAGTGCCTACGGGTAGTTCTTCTGCCTGACTGCATGCAGATTTTTAAAATAATGAGGGCACTCCCCTTACACTGTTGCATTATGTATACGTTGTTCTTTTTCTTGGAGTTCTATCAAGGAGTAAAGGTAAAGAATTCGTTTAATTCTTAACATTTAGTTTTATTAACTAACAAACACACAAAGGAAGTGTTGGAATCAGCATTTGGTCTATCGATGAAAATGTCCATAGCTCTAAAGAGACTAATCCAGATGTAACAAATTCAGCTGAGAATAAAGCTGATCCTAAGTTTCTGTGTTCTCTGTTCTAGCCAAACTCAGTGTGAGACACTCAAATTCGTCTAAGCGAAGTTCAGTTAGACTAAGCGGACATGGAGAAAACAGTTCTAAATAGAACTTCTAAGGTATAACAAAATATATAGCATACTTTTTTGGGCTGTTTGATTACTCGAGCTAAACTTAGCAAATTCATATCATTTGAAATGAAAAGTTTTGGCTGAAATCTAAGGTTTTGGATCAATTGGAAACCTAAAAATTTAAGTTCAGGTTTCAAAACTTCATCAATGCTTTCAAAGTATGCACAAAAATGACTCATACGACACGTTGCCTGAACGAATTTCAAAGTGTTCAACCAAATCTCTTTCCTATTTCAAACCTGGTCAACATTTTGATCTCAAAAGTGATTTTGAAACAATATGTGATTTTCCTGATCAGAGGATTTGAGCCTGCTCTATATCAGACAGATTAACCATATCGTTTCTGATGAATACTTTTCCGTGAAAACTTTCCATGCTCTGCGCATTTGCATTGCTGATGCGGTCGGTCTCCTAATGTGGCCCCCACACACACACACACACTCTTTTGTGGCCTGTTGTCTGGAAACCAATTTCAAAAATTTACATACACACACACACACACGTAGTTTTCTGTGCCTGTGTGTTTTCGAACCGCCCGTTGAGTCGGTTCGAGTGTTGCTCCAATTTGAGTAATTTTGCCTAATTTGTGCGCATTACTATTCAGTTGGCGTTTCAGTCAAACAAGAGGAGGCAGCTGGCCGGGCATAGTTTAGTTCATTCCGGCTTAAAATATGTGAGCCTTGCTGTGTAGGCGTTTTACAGCAGCCATGGCAGCTTAGTGGTGGCCATGCCAACGGGCGGCGACTCCAGCCGACGAAAAACAATTTAAGTGTTATTGCACGTTTCGCTTAGATATCCTGGACATCCTGCGGTGTACTGTATTTGCGTTTAGCCGCCAGCAAAAAGTCAGCTAACTTTGTGTGCCGTTTTTGTCATCAAGTGTAATAAATGGTAAGATCACACTTCATGTCCGAAAGCTATCAACGCGACGACAGCACAAAAACCTACGGAAATTAATCGGCTTAAGGACACACACTCACCGAATAGTTTCGTTTTTTTTCCCCCATAGAAATGGAAGGGAAAAAATTGGTTCTCTTTTTGCAGCCAACATCGATGAAAGCGCTTTGAGCCGAGTCCAACTGATTTTTGTATTTCGGTTTTAATTGAAAATACAAACCCAATTGCTGCCTTGAGGCAGGCAGACTTATGTTTTCTTTGTGAATTCAGATGCGTATCTTGACAGCAAACTGCAGCAGCCGAGGTGGATTTTATGTGTACTATTTTACGGGCATTTTCAATTTGCATTTTGCGGTCGCCGTCGCCATTTTCCATTTTGCTGGCCTCTAGCTGCCTTATCAACACACCCAAATCACACGCATTCGCATTCACATTCGTCCAAAAATCATTGCGAAGGAAAATTTATGCGGTTTTTTTTCAGGAGTTGGGGGGGAGGACAACTTTATGTGAACGTGGAACACGTAGAAAAACTCAAACTGTAGCGGAAGGTAGCACTTTTTTGTACCTAAATCATGGCCTGACAAGCACGTGAAATGAAATAATTTTAAAATGCAAATTCTGTTTTTTTATCAGGGCAGTGGAATCTTTTGGGTTTGAAATCAGCTTAGCGCTCCTGAAGGTTACTAACCAGACCATGGCCACACGGTTGAACTTGGGCAACCTTTTTCGCTTTTGTTGAATTACAATAAATGAGTTTTGGGGCCACTTCTCCCTAAGTCAGGGCTGATTCTTGTGGTGAATTAAAATACAAAAAATAAAAAAAAGTGTAAAATAGTCGTTTTGTGCTGGGATAAGCAGCAAAATATTTCAGTTGAGCTACGGAAGTGATTTAACAGTTGAGAAATGAATGGAATTAAATCAAAGGATGGGCAGCGGCTGGGTAATTAACAGCTGAAACAGCTCATTGACAACTGCAAAAGGGAAGCGCCAATCAATATTTAAACTCTCAATTTAAGTAAGTTTTCTTTTGAAGCAAGAATTCAGACAAAACTGGCCTTAGTTTAGGTATCATCTTCCTCGAAGAAAACAGAAGAAAAATTTCTCTTTTAGATTCAAATCTGGACAATTAGGTAAAAGTTGTCTAAAATGTTGAATAAAAGTAAATTTTTCTACTTGGAAAGTGCTTAATTCAAGACTTATCTTTATTTCAGTGCATTGTTAGAGCGTTTGGAACTGTTCTCTGATTTCAACATCATCAAGAAAGTCTTATAAATCTATATTTGGAGGGACTAACTGTTGATTCGGAGACAAAATGGTAGAGGCCACTTACAAGCTGCTTAAGGCAGCAAGAAAACCAGTCGACAGTCGAGTCAGCTGCCAGCGCTTCCAATGCTGCGGTTCATCGACTATGAGCGTATTCGGTTTTAAGCCCTAAATTTTGACAAAAATTTTACTTTAAACCAAAACTTTCCAGAATTTGAGAAACATTTCAAGACTCCCGGAATACTTCAGTTGTATTCTACATAGTTCCTTTTAGATAGACCTCACGTCTTAAAAATTTGTTTAATATGTCGCTGTAGAACTTTCAATAGGAATTAAAACCTTTCAGGAACTTTAAAACGGTCCCGAAATTTCCAGATCTCAACACTATATTCCACATCTTTCTACAACTATCATCAAATTTCTACATACTTTAAGAACTTTGCAGAAATTTTTGTGCTCTAACATACTGCAAATTTGTATACCTTGCAGAGGGTATATTGAAATTGTACAGGATGCATTTCCGACCACATAAAGTATATATATTCTTGATCAGCATGACGAGCTGAGTCGATATAGCCATGTCCGTCGTTTTCTATGCTATCTGCTTCGTCAGTTTTAGGGCTATCGCGTCCAAACTCTGCACGAAGTCTTCTGGTACTAACACGCTGCACATTTGTCGGAACCGGCTGGATCGGATGACTATAACAAATAGCTGCCATAGGAACGATCGGTCGAAAAACTAGTTCTATTGATCTATAAACATCTCCAACCTCCGTATTTACAAATTTTCCATGCTCCTTCATGATTCTTCCACGTTTGGTCTAAATCGGACATCTATATAATATAGCTGCCATAGAAAAGTAGGGTTAGAAAAATGGTCTTAATAAGTAAAACTTTTTTGTTTTCAATGCAAACGTCTCCAAATTCCGTATTTACTAGTTTTATTTGCTTCTCCTCGGTTCTGCCAAGTTTGGTAAAAGTCGAACATCTATATAGTATAGCTGCCATAGAAAAGTAAGGTTAGAAAAATAGTCTTAGCAAGAAAAACTTTTTTGTTTTCAATGTTAACCTCTTTAAAATTGGCGTATATTAATTTTATAAGCTTTCACACAATTCTTCAAAGTTTTGTGAAAATCGAATGACTATAGGTTATAGCTGCCATAAGAATGATCGGTTAAGAAACTAGTTTTAGTGAGAAAAACTTTTTTGTTTTCAAAGAAATCGCCTCCAAACTTTGTATTTCTTAGTTTGCTATGTTTTTCCATGATTCCACTAAGTTTGGTCGAAATCGAACATCTATATAGTATAGCTGTCATAGAAAAGTAGAGTTAGAAAAGTAGTCTTAGTGGGAAAAACTGGTTGGTTTTCAGTGAAATGTTCTTCAAATTAGTTAGAAAACCGTGCTGAGAGGCAGAGCCGAAGTTAATTTTGCTCTATTTTGTTGCAGTATTTTAGAACTTGTGCTTAAAATAAAAAAAATTTAAAATTTATGGCTCATACTCTGTCTTAGAAATGGCTCCTGACCTCTTTTGAATTGGCTTGAGTGAGGTTATGAATCCGTAAATCACCTTTTTATTACCAAACTACTTACGAAATTTCAAGTTTGAAACTCCCCATCACTTTTGAACTGGTTTCACTTATAAGCCGATTCGGAACCGGCTCTCCAACTAACTCCACAAAACTAACCCAAAGACCTAACTTCAAGTTCGTCGTTCAAGCGACTTTTGCTATATGGCTCTGAACCAGTTTTGAGCCGGTTCAGCACGCTGGTTAAGAAGAGGGTAAAACTTCATAGTACAAACTTACACAACCATCAACTTATAGGAATCGAATTATGTCAGAAGATTTTTAATATAATATTTACCAATAATTGTCTACCAAAATAAACTGTATTAAAGCTTATCGAATCAGCTGACGGCTTCAAGCCAAAACTGAGTTTATTTTTTTTGGAATCTAATTCTAATTTCGTAACCCTTAGGCACAACCTCAGAACGATACGGTATCTCGCGAAGAGCGTGCCACCTACTACAAACCTACACACCAAGCTTAAAGTTCATGGCTTAAAACACTTTTGAGCCACTGTTAAACCGGCTCGAACCTGCACCTGAACCCCTAAAATATCCAACTTCATGATACAAATTACTAGTTCGTAGCTTGAATAGCATTTGAATTGACCTTTTGAACCGGTTGAAGTCCTAATCTGCACTTGTAAAATATTCAACTCCATAATACCAATTTAAATTGCCCCTTGATACATCGATCTTAACCGTTTTTAATAGCTTTTGAGCTGGTTCACAGACATGACATATGACTTATACTATGAAAATTGCATGAAGATCGGTTCTGCGGCTTAGTCACCTATGAGGAACATACTTACAAACATACAAACAGGGTATGGAAATTGCTATCCCAAATTTAAATTCAACATTCAGAAAACCAAAGCCTACTTCCCATTTAAAACCATTAAAATATGACCTCTTCTCCCTTCCCCTCCACAACTGGAATGTACGCCTTATCGTCTTCTTGGAGCACACACTTGTTTGTTTAAGCATGCCAATAAATCACATAAAACTAAACGTTTTAAAATTTATGTCATTTGCTTAATTTTCAAGCCAATTAATTTCTCATTTGTATAATAAATTCTCACATTAAACCGGCCGCTTAACTCAGCTGGAAATAAAAAAATGTAATAAAAAATGAAAATCCAAATAGATGCCAATCGGTAAAAGTATTCATTATACAGCCAGCCTCTAACCTACAGGATGTCATAAATTATTCGCCCGGCAATTATTTATGCATTGTGATGACATTTGGATCACAAGTGCATAAATTTGCCATAAATAAGTAAATGTGCTGAGATCAATCAATAAACAATTTGGAATAAGAGCCACGACTTTTGCTTGAAACATGTGAATAAATGAAATGGGACACACCCAAATGCTATTGAAATTGTATCTATGCTGTATGCTGCCATGCAAAATAGAACGAGAAAAATATTGTCTACGCATTAAAGACACATTTGCATTTGCGTGGAGGAGGAGGAGGAGAAGGAGGAGGGGCGCTAACAGACGTAAGCTTGTTATTTGAGTGGCTGAGCGGGGTGGAGTATTGGGTGTGTTGTGTTTAGTGAAAATTGCTCTGCCAACAATTTTCTCGTACTCATTCAAAGCGAAACATATGTTGGGTGTCACTTTTGAAAATGTAAGCCAACTGCTGCCGCTGCTGCTGCTGCTGCTTTAATCGTGAGTTTCAATCCCGCCCACTGTTGGCCCTTCTTTTGTACTTTGTGCTCAGAGACAGACGCCGCCGCCCTGTGCCTCAATTTATTTTTATGGCCTCGTGTTCGGCAGGGTGTACACACACGTACGTGTGTGTGTGTGTGCCAAAAGAAGTTTGCGCTTTCGGGTTCAGTTTCAGTAAATTGAAATTGGAGCAGCAGCAGCAGCATCCACTGAATCGTTGCGTTGCGCATACGCACTGTTGCCCCTTAAACGTTAACGGGCATTGTTGATGCGGTTGTGAGTGTAAACACAGCACTTAGTTGCATATGCCTTTCAGTCGTTTAACAGCGGCCCTGCCACTGAAAGTCTGTTCAATTTATAATCTCTTTATCGCGTTTTCTCGCAGCAGACTCTCCCCCGTGACTTGGGCAACAAATAAATCAAATAAAATAATTATACACATCTCCCGTACATTACAATATCTGCCCACAAGTGACACTGAACCTGGCCATGTCTCACGCAACTGGCCATACCCGCCGCCGCCTGCTCCTTCCTCTGGCATTCGTTGCCGCCGCAAGCGCCTGGCCCCCATAAATACGCCGCATCGTTGGACGAAACAAAACATTTTTCATCAGCGCCGGGGCCGTCGTGTTCTCTGAAAATATTTCATAAATTTTGTACGTTCTGCATGGCCTCCCCATGGACCAAGGTCCTGTCCTGGCCCTGGTCTGGACCTGGTCCAGGCATTCGGTTAGTTGTTTTAGCCGGAGCCCGCTTTGTTTTCACACTTCGACAAGGGGACAATGGCTGGAGCGAGCGGAAGAGCACTGCACTTTGTCAGCACCGTTCGCTCTTGTGTCTCTGAACAATTACACGGATTCCGGTCTGCCGCACTAAATCCACACTTGTTGTGGCGTCGTCTTTGATTGCCCAGAGCGTTGTCAACGGAGACGCGGACGCCGCTGACCCACTGAATAATTTAGGCGCTCATTTTGCAGCCAAAAGGGCAACAGCAGGTCGGGAACGTGGGAGTGTAGAAATTTGCTGCATGATTGGTTGGTTAGTAAATCAAAAATGTGTATGGAGTGGAGTGTGGGTGCGTGCGTACAGTGGGTTATGTTCGCTTGATTTTGATTGTAGGAATACAAAATTAACAATTTATTCGGTTATCTGTTAAACTGCTTCGAAATGTTGGAGCACCTTTTAGTGATAAACCTAGATAAACCCTTGGCCGAGCTTGGCTTAAGATTCTACCACATATTCATCGACTTTACCCACAAAATCATATACATTTTAAGCACAATTACTAAATAATCTGCCTTCGCAGGCACAATTACCCAAGTAATTGTAAAAGTAATTACAATTTGTTATATTAACAGATGTATCTTCATTCCAAATAATCATTCCAATTACTAAAAATCATAATCAGTAATTGTGTTTAATATTTTTTAATTTTCCCGATTATTGTAATGAAAAGTAATTAAAGCAGAGCAGTAATCATTTCATTTGAATGAATGCAAAGGAAATGCTTTGTACGCAAACTAAAAACTCAAACAATCAGATTTGATTTTACTCTGCCGCGTTCGTACTAAAACTAAAATGTTAACGGGGCGAATTTAAGTTACCCCTTTTATATACCCAATGCAGGGAACTCCAAGTTGAGAATTCTAAGTGGCCGTTTCTTGGCAAAATTCCAAAAATATATTGTTGAATACTTTTAGGCAATATAGGTACCATTTTAGCCCTCTAGAAGCCAGCGTATGCGTTGGCTCAACTGGATTGGGACCCCATTACAATCGTGTATAGGTCCTAAGTTCCCCTGAGAAAACTTAAAATGTATACAAATTTATACAATTCGTTGTTTTTCAGAACCAAATCTAAAAGAATGCTACTAAAATATCAGCGCATTTTTCCCAGAGTTTAATAAATTTAAACCTAAGAGGGAAAACAGAACCAATTATAATCTAAATAAAAGTCATACAGTGACAATTTGATTAATGTCTTGTTCTTTCTGGGAGGACTCAATGGAAACTTATGTACAGAACATAAAGAAATCATAATTTCTGTGAGCCCTGGCCCCGTAAAGCTACTCATTAACCAAGTATCGTTACCATATATATCCCTTCTTGCAGTACCTGAATTTTCTGAAAATATTGTTTACATATTACCTGCGTTGTTCAGATATGTGTCCCTGTTTTTAAAACGGCACATATCTTCCCTTGCAGCAAGTTTTCCTAACTAAAATGAACGTCAAGTCCACTGAAAACCAACAAGTTTTCTTACTAAGACTATTATTCTGACTCTACTTTTGTATGACAGGTAGACTATATAGGTGTTCGATTTCGACCAAACTTAGTGGAATTATGTGAAAATATCAGGGATGAAAACCGGTTCAGAGCTGAACCGGTTTTGAACCAAACCGAAACGCTTATTCCCGTTGGTGAGCCGCGAACCGCAAACCAAAAATAAAAACTGTTCGGTTCGGTTCAGTTCTCTGACGAGCTTTAACGGGAATTGCTTTCCTCTAGCCAATGATTTTGATTAATTAGGAAATTTGAATCGTTTCCCGAAGAAACATATTTATCGTTGTCGGATCGATATAACTTTTAAGGATGACCTGAAGAGTATTTTACAAGTCTCCTGCAATTTCCCTCCGATCTCTTAATTTACCTGTCATCAATCTAAATTTGTTTTTTCATTAGACAATATTTACAATTTTCTGTGGTACTTCTTAGCCTTAATTCAATCTAAATCTGCCAATAAATAAGGGCATTCCTCCAGGAACTGATAGACGAGTCCTGGGAATTTGACATAATAATCTTTGCAGATTGCTCTACGGATTTTAAAGATATTCGAATCGATTATAGGAATCAAATTTCAAAAATGATCGAATAGCCACTTCACCGAAAACATATTTTATGTGCCTTTGCCACTAAACCGAACTGAAACCGCGGTTTATTTAACTCCAAAAACCATGTTATGAACCGAACCGGCGGTTTAGAAACTGTGCGAACCACTGAACCGAATCAATACTTATTTTCGAGTGGTTTGCATCCCTGGAAAATATAGCAAATTAAGTAATACAAAGTTTCAAACAAAAAAGTTTTTCTCACTAAAACTAGTTTTTCGACCGATCGTTCCTATGGCAGCTATATGTTATAGCCATCCGATCCGGCCGATTCCAACAAATGTGCAGCGTATTTGTACCAAAAGACATTGTTCAAAGTTTGGTTGCGATAGCTTAAAAACTGACGGAGGAGATAGCATAGAAACAGACGGAAATGGCCCTATCGACTCAGCTCGTTATGCTGAGCAAGAATATACAAACATCTGGACAATATCAATATACCCTCTGCAAGGGTATAGAAATATCTCCCATATTGGCTACCATTTCAATCTCATAGACAATGACTTGGTTTCTTTCATGGCGGCATTTTAAGAAGCGCTGTCCTTTTTTATAAGCTACTTGCAAACAACGATTGTCGACATCATAGGAAGAGCTAACACTAAAATGGGCAGTGAAGGATGCGCAGTTTGAGGCATGGCATATCCAGCCATATCTGAGACTCTCCCTGGATAACGAACAGATTTCTTCGAGACAGGCGGGGAATGTGAGAGCTAGCTTCAGCAAACCTTTATTCGTCGAGTTCACAAGCGGCGGATCTAGTAGGATAGAACCCAAATGTTTTACTTCTTCAAATTTTTGCAATGAGCAATAATAGAATTTTTCTAGAAATAATTATACTTGGGCTTCAAGTCAGAGTAACTATTTAAAAGTACGGAAATATTTTGTTTGAAGTCTACAAAAATGTATTAAGTTGACAGCCAACACCGCGTATGAGTAATATCAAACCGTGTCGTCCATAAAAACATTAATTTTAGAACATTTTTTCGTTCTTCTCTTTATATAATTAAGCAATTACACATTACATAAAAGTCTGGACTTATAAGCTATTTTATATGGGCTATTTTGACCTTGATGCATTCTGTCTTTTCTTTTAAATCTTCCTAAGTAAAACCTTTACTCAGAGGGTTTTGCTAGTGCAAATGTTTTTATCATATAATCAATGCATTTTGCATTGAAAAACTCTTTGGTTTTCTAATCAAAAAACTGCTTTATATTCTTCAAATTCAGTATAAAGATTAGGGTAATACCTAGAAATAGGTTGAGAATCGCCATGGTTCAAGTGAAGCGAAGAAAAAAGCCAATGCAGCATCGAACCAACATTTGGATTGTGGATAAAATTAATCGGGAATCTCTCTTCAAACTTCAAATCCAATATTAAGTGAAGTTCAACGACTTTTCCGATCATATGCAAGCTTTTTTTTGTAGTATCTAAATGTTGCACAGCTCCCTTGAATACAATGCAATCATTTAATTGTCATTCCCATTAACTAAAAACTGCATTTTAAAATTTAAACAAACTAAAGTAAAATCTTTTTTGAATATGAAACTCTTATTTATCAATTAAGCGCTTAAAATTTTAAGGGCCAACTGGCCCCCTCGTTAAGCGAACGAATAATTTCATACAAAATGGGGGGGATGCAGTAGCCAAACTGCGCATTTCTGTCATTTTTGGTTCAGTGTGCATGACTTTTGCATTTCGTTAGAGTTAGACTTTTTCCCATCCCGCCTGGCCCATACCCATCTTTGTCATCGTCGTTGTCGTTATGTCAACCGCCAGCAGGCGAAAGGTCAACCGACTTGTGTGTGTGTGTGTGTGTGTGCCCAGCACGTGAATTCGTTGTGGTAAGCGTTGTAGTCTGTCCTCTAGCCCATTTATAATTTATGTAGGTAAGCAAAACACTCTTGTGCGACCTCAGGAACATCAGCAACGTTTTTGGGCCTTAAAGGATTTTGTGCAGGATAAACATTTTGGAAATTGCCCTCGACGTGGCAAGTCAACCTGTAGCCCTGTTATGATTCACAACTCTCTTCAGGCGCATTTCCGAAATTAGCAAAATTTGTGAAAACAAAATGCAAAGCAACTCGAACTTTGAACTTAATTTTTGGGGTAAAGTTTTGTTGTTTAAATGCAGCCTCAAACGATGCCCCCCCTCCACCCTCCACCAAGTAAGTACCAGGGCCAAATCCAGGGATAATTGAACATTTCTTCTACCATTTTTTTTTTTGGCAAATTTTCAATTTCGTTAATGCTTTCGCTGCATTCTCTCAGAATGGCAAATTTATTGTTTTATTTTGGCCATGATTATCGGGCAGTTGCAGCAGCAGCAGCGGCAGCAGCTGTTTTAAGTGTTTTCCTGGGGCCAGGCGGGTTAAGGAACTCGTTAATAATTGCTGAGAGCGGACAAGCAGACGCTTGAAAGTTTTGTTGTTGTTGAGTTATGCGGTGCAGAATGTACAAAAATATTTTGCCATGCAATGGGGAATTGTTTAACTCTTCAAGGATTTGCAGTGGCATGGAGAGAGAGACTCGTACTCTTCGAGTTAAAAGTCTGTCTAACATTCAAATTTGATATATTCAAAAAAGAAAAAAAGAAAACAGAATGCAGAATTATATACAACGCGAGAAGATTGGAGAGGGCACCTATGGCATTGTGTACCGGGCGGTGAATCGTCTCACCGGACATCTGGTGGCCATGAAGCAAATACGTCCCCAATCAGCCGAGGAAGGTGTTCCCTCAACGGCCATCAGAGAGATATCATTTCTACGTGAGCTCAAACATCCCAATATAGTGGCTCTGCTGGAAGTGCTGGTGACGGACAAGGGCATCTATTTGGTTTTTGAGTATTTGTCAATGGATTTGCGCAAGTATCTGGACTCCTTGACACCCGCCAAGCTGATGGATGCCAAGCTGGTGCAAAGCTATGTCTACCAGTTGACAGACGCCATACTCTTCTGTCATCGTCGTCGTGTCCTGCATCGCGATCTGAAGCCGGAGAATCTGCTGATCAATCGATCTGGTCAAATCAAAGTTTGTGACTTTGGCTTGGGTCGTTCCTTTGATCTGCCCGTGCGTGTCTACACACATGAGGTGGTCACCTTGTGGTATCGTGCACCTGAATTGCTGTTGGGTTCTGTGAAATATGCTTGTCCTGTGGATATTTGGTCCATTGCCTGCATATTCTATGAGATGGCAACGGGAAAAACTTTGTTCCCAGGCCGCTCGGAAATCAATCAGCTGACTTGTGTGTTCCGCATACTGGGCACCCCCAATGAGTTGAGCTGGCCCGGGGTCACCACATTGCCCGACTACAAGAGCAACTTTCCCGTGTGGACTGGCAGCCAATTGAGCACGATTCTAGGCGCTGGCCACAAGAAGTGCTTTAATGATTGTGCCATTGATTTGCTTAGCAAAATGCTCATCTATCAGCCGTCAAAGCGTTTGCTGGCCAAGGATATTTTGGAACATTCATATTTCGAGGGATTTGCTGGCAATTAAATACAGTCGAATTTCCACTGCACTGGAGTAAGCAGCTTAGCTGGATCAAATAGGCTTTGTTTTAATTAATTAAATAAACTCACACTCCCAACTTGGAAACTCGACGAAATAAATCAAAACGATGTGAGTTATTTTAATTGGGCCACACTTTTGCTCGGATTGGCTTGGCTTGGGTTATCCATGGCTGTAGGAAGGGAACTTTTCCATCATTTTCATTTTATAAATGGTGTGTGGCTTGAAGTTTCACTTGCTGTGCTGTGCTGTGTAACTTTAATTGGGTAATTTTGACTTAATTGGACTTTTAAACAGGCAATATTTTGCGCAGAGATTTCGAATTTAAAAATCATTTTTGGATGAAGATAAGATAGCACAGTGCGAATCATAAGATGGTTCGAACAACTTGGCGAAACTAATGAAATAATGCCAAAGAAATCTTAAACAAATTGGTGTGTTTCACCCTAACCTGAAGTTTGGAAAACCTGTTCGAAATACTTTGAATGTTTTTTGGCAAGCATTGCTTCTAGTGCATCAAAACAAATAAAATCTCGAAATAAACTTAGCTATTTTTTCATGTTTGAAACATGAACGGCCATTCTACTTGGAGTTCGAACAACGTTTCTTCAGCGATTCCAACTCGGTCTCTATATATATAAAAGAATGATGATGGCCACGAATATTTTCACAAATGCCACCTGGAGAAATCCAAGGAAATAATAGTAAATATTGAAGGGAAAGGATGTTGTTTAGGTGCAGGAAAAATAACAACCATGTTAGATGAATGATTCTTGCTTAGTCTACAACTTTACTAAATGAAAACCCGCAGTTGTGGGTTGTTATACTCTGTACCGAAGGTACATAGAGTATTATAAGCTTGTGCAAAAGTATGTAACATTCAGAAGGAAGCATCTCCGACATCTATATATATTCTTGATCAGCATCAACAGCCGAGTCGATATAGCCATGTCCGTCTGTCCGTATGAACGCACAGATCTCAGAGATGGGTAAGAGATAGAGGGTTGACATGTATGGGACATATGCTTCTTATGTCTGCAGGCAGATCTAGTTTATTTTCAATTTTGGCCACGCCCCCTGCCGCCCCTGCAATTTAGAAAAAACGTCATATCTCCCACAGTTTTGAAGATAAATGGCTTGTTCCTTTTGGACATATTTAGTTATTAGGATAACTTATCGATCCGCCAAAGTAATGAAGAAGATCGGATGAACGGTTTTCGAGTTATGATCAGCTGAAAAATGCATCCCAAGGATCATCATTTTTCATATCCTTTGGATGATTTTTAGCTCCGTTGGATGATTAAAAGGATATTTCAGACATATCCTTCCCAAATGGATACCGAAAATCATCCTTTTTTTCTCTATGCAGCGGTGGGCATAGCATTTAAGTTTGAGAGCGGTCCAGCAACATCAACAACTCAAAAAAAGGAAGAATTGAAAATGGAATCGGCAAGCAAGAAGAACACTGCATATATTTGTCTTTGTAAACATCTCGATAGCGCATAATGCTCCCGTTTCGCCGAGTTAACTAGCTCTAAACTGGGGCCTTGCGCCGATACACAATTGAGCAAGGGCATGCCCATCGCTGCTTTAAGTCATTCTAGAGGTTGCTAATGAACTCAAAAAAGAAGAGAATCTCTTAACTAAGATGGCTGAGATTGACTTTGAAGGTTTTTAAGCCAGTCAAGGAGTGCTCAGCGCAGTTCAGTTATAATACAGAGTCGGTCAATCAAGAGAAGGTGGGTGTGGATCGAAAACGTACGTAAAATTTGTGTGCCGAAGTAAACGTTTTCCTTAATAGTTAAATTGATATTGGTCAATCAAAAATCATATATTGCAGTACATTGAATTATTTTGAATTTATAAACAGGCTTTCTATCTTTTAAGAAGCAGGACGATGTTTTCTTTAGGGTAAAAGAAACTAGTAGCAATCTTAGGATCAACAGAATAGACTCCACTTAAGATTCATGCTACAAAACGGACCTAGAATAAACTTGATGTAAGTAAGTGATGAAAAGTTAAATGCAATTAAGGATACTCTATTTGGTATTTGTAAATTTTGGAATCACGTATTTTTTTTTAATCGTGCTTGATCTTTCGTGACGCCGCCTTAAATCGTGCATGAATCGTGCATGAGATTTTTATTTCGAGAAAAAATAAAATTGAGCTTAAGAACTATGCTTGCAGTTTTTATGCACTTCCACTCCCACAACTGCCCATTGTCCTTTCACCATTCGCTGACGGATGAAGTTAGCAAGAAAAGCAAACACAACTTATACAGCAGTTATAACTATAGTCAAACAACAATTACCACACACAAATGAATCAGATTAAGTAAACACAATAAATAAAGCGCATTAACGTTTTCCCAAACCCCTCCCACCTCCCCGACTCGTTTAAAGAAATCAAATTAAGCGTTCGCCTAGTTAATTGTGAGTAAGGTAAATGGCGAGACTATCGCCTTAGGCCTCATTCCGGCCACAGTCAGTAAAATTAATTTGCCAGTCACGACATTGGACCGGGGACATGTCAGTCGGCTCGCTTATGTGTACGACACGAGAGTGTAACATGAATGCGTTAAATTAAATCAAAAATGTATGAGAGGCAGCAAACGCCCCAAGCTGTACTTACGCGTCCCAAAGCCGACAGTTGTCAAAAGGATGATGCAGGGCAGAAGGAGCTGTTGGGGGAGCCGGAGCCAAGATGCTGTCCTGGTGGTGCGTAAATATTGGCCGCGTTGTCGGCCAAGGGCGGCTGCTGCTCCTTCTGCTGCTGCTGGTGCTGTCATCTTTGCAGTTGTCACCGTCGGGCTGGTCCTGCTGCTTATTCTTCTTTTCGGTGGTGGCAGTCCCAATGGCACAGTTCTGGCTGCAATGACACTTACAGTGCCTTTTGTACGCTCATTGCCCGCCCCGCCACCATTCGGGACTCGTTTGCGGCAGCGACTCTGGCTCCTTTGCTGATTGCACTGCGCCGACGTCGTCTTGGCTGGCACAAACTTTGTCGCATTCTCCAGTCGAAGCCGATGTCTGAGATAAATAGGTTTATTGAATTAATACACTTGGGACAGGATTTGGTCTACGCTCCCCTACAGCTCCCATTCACTCACTAATATTTCTTTCAAATTGCACTTTACTTTTATGTATTTTGCAATTGTTCGCATTGCATTTTATGGCGGATAAAAGTTTTTCACTTTTGAAGTGATGGATTTATAGATTGGACTTATTCTCACAATGGTGAGCAGCTTATTAAAGCGGTTTATTTTTATATATTTTTTGGATAGCTTTCTGCTTTATGCTTACTCTTGCAACCGATGGCCCTCAGCTATGGCAAGTAATGACACAAATTTAGCACGAAATTCATTCGAAGCATTGCAAATTATTCAGAATTTTAGTACAGATATTTATTGGCGGTGGTTGTTGAGTTTAGTTTGATAAAGTAAAATGGGGTGTTCCGAATTCTGTTAAAGAGTTGAGTTTCTTTTGAAGCAATAGAGGAAGTATACAAGTTCTGGTTTTCAGGATGCTCCCGTTTTCTTATCGGGCAATGAAGTTCAGAAGGCCTCTTCATTTAGTAACTTACAGTAAAATATACGTTTTCATTTATAAAAGACTTAAATCTGTTTTTGAATCGAAACTTCGTCCAAACACTCAGAGCTTAAAATCAATTTTCGGAGATCACAAGTGAAGCATATACATATGTTTCATTGGGGGTGTCCCAATAGTCTCTAGAGATTTTTGTATAAACGTTCTGACATTTAACTGAACTAAAAGAAATTTATATGTAAAGTGACAAGATCAATATCGGATACCAGATTTTAGGAAAGGGAAACCGTACGCAC
Organism: Lordiphosa andalusiaca; assembly: GCA_035044965.1. Lineage (NCBI taxonomy): Eukaryota > Metazoa > Arthropoda > Insecta > Diptera > Drosophilidae > Lordiphosa > Lordiphosa andalusiaca. Next base: position 166,609 of record JAWNNM010003056.1, read on the forward strand.
TTAATCAAATTGGCCTTGAACAGTCGGTTTTCCAATCTCTCAACTACTTTCATCTGTCATCTAATCTAGTGGCCCAGCATTTTGTATAAACTTTACATACAAAGATAAGTTGTTATAATTTGGAATGAAAACGTTGATTCGAAAATCTCTAGAAGTTTTTGGGACACCTTGCATATTCCAGTTCGCGAATTATATAGAATTAAGGTAAAAAAAAACTTTATTGCTTCATTTTTTAAGTTTTACTTTAATACTTTTTGGATCTATTCATTAGTTTCATTCAAATTAAGAGAGAAATCAATTTTATTTAACAGTGAATAGGATTCTGTTGGTGTAATGTTAAATCTATTGGAGAATCTGAATCTATGTAAGATTAATGTTATTGCAGAAGCAGAATGGAGTTTTAAATTACGAAGAAAAATGATGCTTAGCCTTGTTTTGGAAAGAGAGTCGCTGGCATTCGATGAGGACTCATTAACTATTTATCCGGAATGCAAACCGGTTCTAAGCCGAACCGGCTTAGATCCAAACCAAACTGCTTATTACAGCTGGTAAAGCGAAGCGCAAACCGAACCGGCTTTCTTTCAGAACTGCTGAACCGATCCGAAAATCACAAATATAAATATACTCTGACGATTTTTAACATTAATCCCTTTCCTCTAGCCAATGATTTTTATTGATTTGAGAATTTGAATAGTTTCCCGAAGATAATTTTTATACATATCGTTCGACCGTCTAAGATTCAGGTCTGATGATAATTTGGATAATTAAGATTTATGGTACTTATTCTTTTCTAGCCCACATTCTCACTTTTCGATGGGCATTCCTCTAGGAACTTATAGACGATTCCTGAAAATCCGAAGTAGTAAACATTGGACATTCTTCTACGTTTTTTTTATTATTTACCTTACCTCTTTCCGGACCCCAGAACTCAGGGCTCAGAACATCTTTCACTTAACAAGAATGGTCTTATCCTATCTATCATTCAATTTTTTGTACGTCCCTTTCTTTTTTTGAGCAAAGATGAAATGTTTTAGTTTCAAAATGATATACAAAAAATGATATTTACCAAAACATTAAATTTACCAGCACATTTAGAATTCATTTTACATTTGTTTTTTCTCTATTTCTCTTTTTACCCTAGGATCCCAAAAAAATGGGGAACTAAAATTACATTTTGCCTTGAATTCTAACAATGATTAATTCTCGCCCACTTTGTTCAATTGTATACATGAGAAACCTTGCAGGGTAGAATCGACCGAAAGTGTCTTTAACGCATGTAGGTGTGTCTTTTGCGTGCGTCTCAGTAAACTGCAAGTGTGTGTGCGTGCTCGTTTGCTTAATCAATCAATCAATCCTGGTTGGGATTTTATGAGCTCTCCTCTATAAAGTTGGCACTGATCTTTACAGGGAAAATACAATCTAATAAGAGAGCATTAGAAGCATTGTAAGGGTGCGTTTACTTACATTGGCAGGCTGGCTTATATTAAGGTGTCAGTTGCTGCCATTCGTAAGTGAAAACGCAATGCTAATTGACTGTTGTCACAAATGTTCTTAAAAAAATGTCATTATTGAAATGTATTCTACTCAGTGAAAACTTAGTGCCAGATAATTGTCATACAAAAAAACTGAGAACCTGACACTGAGTGTGAACGCTCCCTTATGCATATACAAAGTATTTCTTACATATTTTCCAGCAAAGATATATGATTTTTAACATAAGAATGCGTTCAAAATGACCTCATTATGTTGAAAATATTCAAATAAAATTTGTCATCATTGAGACTTATCCATTTATGCACATCCAAAATTAGTTCTTAGATATTTTTTAGCGAAGATATAAGATTTTAAAGGTTCACATTCTGTTGAAAATATTTATTAATTTTGCAATAAATGTTAAGAAAAATCTGTAGAAATTGCCATGTATTCTACTCAGTGTAAACAGTCTGACAGACGATTGACATAAGAAAATGGGAGAATCTGCTAGTGATTGTGGACGCACCCTTGTGCATTTCCAAAACAGTTCTTAGATTTTTTTAAGTGAAGATATGCTATTTTAAACATATGAATGTGTTTAGATTGAATAAGAACTCAATTAACATTTTGTAAATTTTTTAAAGCATACTTTTGGGCAGTAGACAAATTCATAAATTTTAACAACTGTTTTCAAAATGGTATATCTTCATTTAAAAAAACCGCAGAAATGTTTGGTAAAGTTAATGTAAAGGCTAAGATGTAACTCTAACCGATATTAACAAATTCTATGTTTATACACACCAAATTAATCGTGATAATGCCCTTCAAAGTATGCAAATTTTGTTTGCTTAAGTTATAATGTATTAAAATGAAGCCATTGCTAATATGTTATAGATATTCGGCACTGCATATTCACTCAGATTGTTGAGATTGTTGGGTATTCAAGAAAATTTTGAGTTAAGACAAATGTAAATATATTCTTGTAAAGAATTATGATTTTCATAAAACATAGCATACTTTAAAGGGCATTTAGCATGATATATTTTGTGTGTAGAAACGTAGGAATAGAGATTTAACACAATAGTATAGATTCGTCACATAAAACGTGACTAAAATGGATGAAGAAATGATTTTGATAAAACTTTGCAAAAAGTTTAGACGTAATGGAACCTTTCCGAAAACCGAATCAGCATTAACCTTGAAATATAATGAACTATGTTATATTCAGTTACCTTGTGCGATGTATCTTGATCTATCTATGTATCTTAAAAATATTTTAAAAAGTCAGCAAGTGTTGCTTTCCCTCCGAATCACCAAAATGTCAAAACAAAATGACAAATTTGTTGGTTGTCATGTCGCTTATGTTGATTCATATTTCTCTGATCTAAGCTACTAATCTAAGCACCTAGAACAATCGAATATATGTATTAGCTGTGACATGTTTAAGAATTAGTTTATGTAAGAAATACTTCCTTGTTTTCAGTGAAAGTTACTTCGAGCTCAGATCAAAGTTGAAAAAGCCGGCGGACGTTTATCACCAATCTAACTTTGAAATCGTGTTTTATTATTCAATCCAACATAATACATAAAATTGTCATCCCCATTCCCTTGTTCTAACCTTTTCTTTCGATTCCACTTGATCTTTTAATTTGGAACTCAACCCCACCCCCCGCACTCCTTTTAAGTTATCCATATTCAAAGCTAAGCGGCAAAGCACACACACAAAAAAATATGCTCAATGAGTAATGGCCAAAGTTTTGCATGAAAGACCTGAAAACTTAAACCATTTATAGTGTTTAACAAAGTTCTCAACTTACTTTTCAATGGTTCTTATTAGCACGTTTTTCAAAGTTGCGGTAATAACTTAATATCGCCATATGGCGGCTCCCATTCAAGATTGATTATATTTTGAGTTGGTGCTCTCCCTGCCGCAGCATCTTTCCTAATACTTAATGATTTAACACGTGAGGAAACATTTACACTTCAGTAACATTTTATCGCCTAATCCGACCTGAAAATATTTTTTTGTCGAGCAAATATTTTTTTTTTACTTGTCCGAAATGATGCACAATAATCCCTTTTTACGGCGGCCGCTTCCGCTTCCTTGGAGTTTTTCTTTTTTCGGTTTTTTGTCAGCTTTGTCCGCAGTTTAGTCTCTATCTAATATTCATTTTTAAGACACAACGAAAGAACAAACAAGAAGTAGAGCACTCAAGTGGTTTCCCTTTTTTTTTTTTGTATAATATTTAAATATTTTGGCAGTTGCCAGGGCGCACTTCGTATATTTCGTGTCACAGTATTTCCCGACAAATGCGAACAAAGTGGCAAATTGGCTTCTGGTGCGAGTCGGGGTATTTTTTGTATATTATTCCTTTTCCCTTCCGAGTCACGTCCGCGCGCAAAGGATGCAAATTTTCAACTAAAGCGGTTGCAACCAACGCGACAGGAAGCTTTAGACACCCCGCTGGTTTAACATTTCGTTTGACTTCTGCTCCTGTTTCCATCCGCCAACGTTCTCCTGGCTTCTCCTTCGGTTCGTTCTCGTTTCGTTCGTTTCGTTCTGTTTCGCAGGGGGAAATGGATACACTGAAACACTTTGACGCCCACTTTGGCTTTTTTTGCCGGCTCCTTGGTCTGCGCCTGCGCTGCAACAACTCTTGCCTAAGCAGGACTAACAGAGGATTTGAAATTTATTTGTTGATTGCTTGTTGGGCTATTTGTAGATTGCTAACAAAACATGTGTACTGTGATTCGGTAAGTACTTGCTTAAAATTTATGAAATTTTAAATGTGTGGGGAGTATTTAAGATTTGGGAGTATATATGGGAAATACAGACTGGAAGTGCAGAAATCTAATTCGGTTAAGTAGAATGCAAATATACGACTCAGTTGACAATTAAAGCATTATTAGTTTTGGTTATCAACTTACAGCACTTTTGTTTGAAAATCAACTCTTTTACTTTGCCATACACTTTCGGGGAGGATCGGCATCAACTTATACTTAGGCTTGTCATAGATATAATGACTATAACTATCCACCCTGTGAACGCTCTTTAATCCGCTGTGATGGCTGCAAAACCCACAACTGGTGATCCGGAAGCGCAGACTCAACACTGACAATAATCAAACAAGAAGCCTCTTAAATGTATTGTAGAATGTTGGCTGGAGGGCGATAGGTTTCGTCAGCACGTAGGTGTAATCCAGGGGATTTAAAAGACATTAGTCGCTCTCTCTGTTCCTTGTTCTCACCCTTATTAATCCGTGAGATGGTACAAGGCCATACCAAATCGGTTAACAGTTTATCAAGGCTGCTAGCAAAATCAAATGGACTCAACTTTTCCTTAAAAAAAAACAAAAGTATTAACATCAATTTGAAACGCACTTACTCAAACTGAATCTATAATAATTAGCATCTTTTTTGGTATTAATATGATATGATTAAACCCAGCAAACAATTTGTGAACATTTTTATTACAGAAGAGTCCTTTTCGAGCCCTTGGTCTGATCAAAATAGTCATAAGTGAGCTCATTTTCTGATCATAAATGATACTAAAGCCGGGAGAAAATGCAAAAGAGTCGTTTTCAAACCGTTCTTCTGATCAGTTTCGAATTATTTGAGTCGTTTTTTTTAATGGTTTTCACTAAATCACACTCACATTTTTATGAGTCATTTTCGAGTCTCTGTTAATCACACATGAAAGGCATTTCTTTCTAATCATCAAAAGGGGTCGGAAAAACTGATCAAGGTGATCTTTGTAAAAATGATCTTCCAAACGTTGGGTGAGTTATTAAGTTTTTGATCACATAAGAGTCTTTTCCAAATCCTAAGTTGGATTAGAATACCCACCCAACATTTGGAATATCATTTGAGTCCTTTCCGAACCCTTATTATTTTTCAGAATTGATTACTTTCTTGTGCGATTAAAACAAGACCCAAAAATGGCTCATGCAAATGCTCAAATTGTGGTTTATTGAAATACGTACAAAAAAGACTCGCAAATGACTCGAATATGAGTCAAAACTGATCAGAAAAACGGGTTAAAAAGCACTCTTCACGAAGTGTCGCTGCTAGTGTACCATTTTCTCCCGACAAAAGGATCATTTGCGATCATAAAACGAGCGCATTTGTGACTGTTTTAATCAGATCAAGGATTCAAAAATGACTCGAATGTGATGAAAAGTTACATAAAATGTTTGCTGGGTAGTCAAATCGATCTCGTTTTCTGATCAAGAAAATGGTACCCTTGGCACGACCCTTTTGAAAGAGTCGCTTTTAGTCAGCATATCCAAAAGAAACAACAGCCTTTATTTTTAACTGGGATAGCCGAATCAAGCCCTTGCCGTAACCGAATAACAATTTCTAAATAATCGTTACCTTAATCAAAACCGAATATGATTTGATTTTGATTACCCTTACCCTTACCCCATTTCTGTTTTAAAAATATTAAGACACAAAAAAATGGATTATTTGACAGTCTTATGTTGTAGTTATATTCATAGTTCCCAGATACTAAGTATCAAAAATAAAGAATTTATTGGAAATACTCAAATGTTGGTAACAAAATGTCTATAAATACCCAGAATCATAAGTGGAATTATGATACTGTGATCAAATTGTGTGTAATTTTCTCTAATACTAAATTGTACCATTAAAACGTAATCAAAAAAATATGTCTGATTCGTCTGATTAGTTTCGACACATTTCCGATTCATTTGCGATTCTGTTTCCACATATTAAACATATGCCAGAGCTCTCTTCAGTATTCTTATAATCGAACATAAACAATATCTGTTAAATTATCTAATAGGGCTCGAAAATGACTCATTAAGGTGATTTTTGTTAATATGACCTTCCAAATTTAGAATGGGATGTGTCAGATAAACTTCCAATGTACTCTTCTCCAATTTTTTGAAGTTCTATAAGAAATCGGCCTTTCCAGTATTAAAGAAAATATGGTACTAAATAGCTTTAAGCTGAGAGGCGGAAGGTGGTGGGTCGAAAAATTATAAAATAAGAAATAAATTTGAAATATGATTTGTCCGCAAGTATAAAATGGGTGTTTCTTATACATTTCGAACCTCTATGTCTTATTGTCGCTGAGATCGGTTTGTTGGACGGAAGGACCTAAGACTTCATTAAATTTGGATCAAGCCGCAAAGCAAACATTTTTTAACGCGATATATAAGAATGCCATTCTCCCAGTCGGTATTGCTTCGATTTCTTGATTTCGCATTGGTATCGCATTCTCATCTCCTTTCAGGAAGAAGTGAGCCACTCTGCCATACTTCGATAAGAAAGCTTTTCTACTGGAAGAAAGGAAAAGTCTCTTTGAGAGATAAGAAAGCGTTTCTTCTTTGGGATGCGAAGAGTCTGTCCTAAGGGAGAAGAAAGCTTCACTCCGTGGAGTTAAGAAAGCGATTTTTTCTGGAGATAAGAATTCGGTTCTTCCTAACATTAAGATAGAAAGTTTTTAAATTTATGGAACTAAACAAAATAATATTTTAAGCTTTATATTTACCTAGGAATTTGAACTATCAGCCTATGTATTGAATACACTTGAAATGCCGCTTCAAGCAGTTGCGCCATCGCACATGAGGCTTGCTACACATCAAAGATACTTCTAATAATGAGCTGAATCTACTTCTGAATAAACGTATTCAACAATTAACATATATCTAGCATTTTGCATTGATTTCTTGGCTTGAAATGCTGCACACTCAATGTAAATAGGGCAACTCAAATTGGGTCTACTTAGTGATTGGTAAGTGGTGTATTACCAATTCAAAGACTAGATGATGTTATACCTGTTATCAATTTGTGATAAATGTATATTTTCTTATCCAAAAAAAGATATTCAAAAATGTTCCTTGAATGATTTTGGTATATATAAGGAATGTATGTATTATATCCATTTTAGGATAATAAAATTTGCATTTAAAATTATAGGGATCATAAATTGTCATTCAACGAAGCTGAAAACCATCTAAAGAATATGAAAAGTGAATATTTTGGAATCCAAAACTACACAGAAAAAATCTGAAATCAATCAAAAACAGAGTAATTCCGGAGCAGGCTTCAATTAATTCTGTTTTTTGGGATTCAAATAAAAATTAAGCTTTTCCGGGATGGGTTCAAGAATATCCTGGGTTACCCTTGTTTCTTTGTTTTCAATCCCGTTTCGGTTTGATTTCTTTTTTTTAGTATATCCATGTCAATTGCATCTTGTATTTAAATCGTTAAACTATCGCCAAGCTTTTACTTTTAAAAGTATCTTAAAAAACACTCTGTTAGACGAGAGATTTAAGTAGCGCCACAAAATGTTTTGCAGTTCGGATCTTGTTGGTTATTTTACTTTAGCACATTCCATTTGACTTTTGGCAGCTTGTGGGAAACCAAATTGTTAAACCCACGAACCAAAAATGTTTGCCACTTTGTCAAGAACTCCGTTTCGCTTAAGCAGATGAAAAATAATTGCATTGTGAACGTAAATCAAAGTGCAGACCAATTTGGAATTGGCTCAGTAAATTGACTTAGCATTTCTTCTTTTTTTTTTTTTTTGTGGAAATCATTGTCGCTGCTTCCTTGGCTCTAATTTACAGCTTTCGGGCAAAACCAAAAGCGGACAAGGAAACCGCAGCTTTGTGTGTGTGTCTGTGTGGCCATAAAACTACGCATCGCCATTATATCTGACCCAATATGCGCGGCGTGATAAACGGGCCTAACGTCTAAGGTCTAATCTTGTGTGTGTGTGTGTGTGTGTGTGTGAGTGCGAAAGAGCAAGTTACAAATAAATATTATTGAACTTTTAAGTCCCCGGAGAGGGTGTCGGCGTCCTTGTTCTCCTTTGCAGGGCATGCAATTGACGCTGAAGCAGATAAGGGATGGGAGTTTGGTGAAGGGGGGGGGGGGGGAAGGAATGTGGCGTTCTCACAAAGTGCCACCATAAATTCTTGCACAGTTCAATTTATTGTGTATTGACACAGCTTACGGAGAAACAAATAAAAATGTTTACAAAGTGCGGGTGGCAGGGCAGCAGGTGCGGGCGTGGAGCGGCGTCTCCACTCAAAGGGCTTCTGGAATGCCGTGGGGTCGCCTCTTAAGCTCGCGGACTCGCAGCAGGCATGCCAAGCACCATTGTTATTACCTCTTTGTTGTGTTTACACGCCATTTGTGTGGTATTTCACTCAATTCCATGTGCCAGACTGCTGCTGCCAGAGTCGTTAAAATTTATATTTGAAATGCAAATGGCTGGCTGGGTCTTAAAATTATCAACTTTTGGCTCTGAAAATAATCAAAGTGTGTGTCACACCTTAAGGCCAGTCCACAGGGTTTAATGGCCCAGTTGGTAAAACTTCACATACTCAGCCTGTGCATAACTTTTGCTTTTGCCATATGCCTTCAAGATTTCTGCTGTTGTCGCCTTGTCAATATTCAATTTGAGCAATATGATTGCTTTTCTCAACTCAACTCAGATTTCCTCAGCCCCCTGCACTTGGCAAAGTGCCTGAATTTTCATGCGAATTTCCTTCCTTCCCCCTCCAGAGTCAAGTTTTTTGTCGCACAATGCATTTCGTTTGGAAGAATGGAAAAATGCATATTCTATATTAAATATTTGAGCTGCTGGCAGAAGGGGGGGGGGGGGGGGGGGGGGAAGGTTAAGTAAAACATATATTGAATGTTGGAAATTTATTTTGGTGAGCTTCAAGCTCAGTCGAGTGCATAATTAAAACACCCACTCAATATCTGCATAATTCATTGTGTTTGACTATAGGTGAATGTTTTTAAACGGCCATATGCCAGTTTAATTTTCATTCACGCACATAAAACTGAAGTGCACCAAACAATAAATGATGGGCCATCAATGTTCCAGCTATATGTTATGATTTAATGTTTGGTTAAACTCATTGCAAAACAGTACCAGAGTCAGCCACTTGGTCCCTGAGATTGTGAAACATTTATAAAGCGTTCACTTTTATTCAGTTTAATGCTCGGCTCTCCTTTCACCAGCTGCCTGGAGTTTGTGTGCGTGCATTTTATACATTGAATAAATCATTAAGTGGCAGATAAACGGGAGCATAATGAGTAATTAAGCAGGTAAGTAGGGACAGACTCAAGTGTCCCCAACGAGAGAGAGAGAATTTATGGCAAGCGAATGCGAATCAAAGTGAAAATACGTTCAAGCACCATTTGCCAAAGGAGTTTGGCTGAGAACCATTTTCCCACTGCACCCTGAAAGGAAATGCGGCCAAGTGGTGAACAGTTAACACAACGCACGCATACACACACCCACCCACACAGACACACACATCTGCCTTAAAATAACATCACTGTGTAGAGCAAATTGAGTATTAAGTATTTTTCCCCAAAATGAAAGTGACTTCGGTCCACACAGACAGGAAACGGAAGCTTTTCCCATTTCTCAGCATACAGAACAGGGTAGCCCCACAGGTTTTCAGGTAAAATTGTGCAAATGTTTTTAAGAATTGATGGAATATTTCTGTTTTCATGTGCTGGAATTGTATCCTGTTGAATGATATTAGATTTGAGAGAAAATTGAAAATAACAAAAAAAAAAAATTAGCTAAAGTTATATTTGAGACGATTGGAAGTGATTGAAAAGTGGCTTTTTTCGATTGGTTTGGTGCTCCACCTCAGGTAAAACAACAGATCAAACTGTTTTTCTATTAGGGAGAATTTTTAAAAAGATTTTTTGGAATGGGTCTATGCCAATGGCAGCACGATTTTCTAACTAATTTGAAGCAGCACATTTCTACTGAAAACAAACAAGTTTTGCCCACTAAGACCACTTTTTTGACTCTACTTTTGTATGACAGCTATGCTATATATAATATATGTACGATTTCGACCAAACTTGTTGGAATCTTGGGAAAACATAGCAAACTAAGAAAAACAAAGTTTGGAGGAGTGTTCTTTGAAAACTCAAAAGATTTCATCATTCAAACTCGATTCTCGAATGATCATTGCTATGGCAGCTATAACCTATGGTCATCCGATCTTGACAAAACGTTGAACAATTGTGTGAAAGTTTGTAAAACAAATGTCCAACAATTTTGAAAAGGTTTATATGGGAAACAAAAAAGTTTTTCTTACTAAGACTACTTTTTTAACCATACTTTTCTATGGCAGCTATACTATATATATGTCCGATTTATACCAAACTTGACAGAATCATGGAAAAGCATAGAAAACAAGTGAATACGGAGTTTGGACACGTTTGCATTGAAAACAAAAAAGTTTTTCAGACTAGAACTAGTTTTTCGAACGATTGTTCCCATGGGAATGAGATATTCTATGAGATATAGTCATCCAATCCGGCCGATTCTGACAAATGTGCAGCGTATGTGTAATTTTTTTCCACAAATACCCTTTTTCGACCGATCGTTCGTATGGGAGCTATATGATATAGTCATCCGATTTTAACAAAAAATTTTAGAACTATGTGAGAGCATGTAAAATAAGCAAATAACAATTTGAAGGATGCTACCATTAAAAACAAAAAAGTTTTTCTAACTAAGACTGTTTTTTAGCCCTATCTTTTGTATGACAGCTATACCATATAGATGTCCGATTTTTATCAAACTTGACAGAATTATAAGAAAGTATAGAAAACTTACGAATACAAAGTTTGGAGACGTTCCCACTGAAAAGAAAAAAGTTTTTCATAATAAAACTGGTTTTCCAACCGATTGTTCCTATGGGAGCTATAAGATATAGTCATCCGATCCGGTCGGTTCCGACATATTAGTAGCGGGCAGCAAAAAGAAGACTCTGTGCAAAATTTCAGCTCAATAGCTTCAACACTGAGAGACTTGTTCGCTTAGAAACAGACAGTCAGGCGGACAGAAGGACGGACAAAGCTCAATCGACTCAGCTCGTCACGCTGATCAAGAATATATATAGTTTATGGGGTCGGAAATGAATATTTCTAATGCGTTGTAAACTTCTGGGAAAAATTATAATATCAGAGGGCAAGGGTATAAAAAGCATTCAAAGTTTTGGGCACAGCGGAAGCGTACAAAGTCTAAAATTTCGCAAAAAAAAATTTAAAAATTTTTCATTTATAAAACGGGTTTTCTCACTCGAAGCTAGAAGCATTATCACACTGCATCATAGACTCATCGCCCTCACAGGACGAGTCTTGTGAAAAATGTTTAGAGCTTTGTTACTGTGATTTGCCTCAATGCCACACGATTGCTTGATAGTCGTATGGGCTAATATGCAGGCATTAATATGTAAATTACCGGGACAAGGTAAGTTAGCTGTGAGTTTGAATCCCAGAAAATGTAATTAAAAATGTCGTTTTATATGTCATTCAATGGTGAATCAACCAACCAATATTAATATTTATTATTGTATTCACCTTTTCGCCCGGAAACGCATCAATTGTTTTTTGTTTTTCTTTGTATATTGCCCAAGTGAGCCATTGCTATGCTTCGAGTGGACACACTTTCTTAAATTAATAAATATTCATATACTTATTTACCAAATTCATCGTCTCGAAGTGCTGTTGTTTGCACTAAGCTTGTAAGTTTATCCATTTGCCCAGCCATTTGTTTTGCTTTCCCCCAGAATATAAAATCAATTTTATCCATATCCAATACACTTCGCATAAGTCAGTCAATTAAATGGCCCAGGCCCTTCACAACTGTCGGGAAAGTAAAATAGTTTAGCTTAATGGCCAGACCAGAAACTTGTGTATTTTTCACACAGTTACGTCAATGCCGCATCCTTTGGGCTCCTTTCGTCAGCCCGCTTTGTGTTGATGCTTAATGTTGTCTGCTTGCCAGCCGCACTCATTGCTCACTTTAAGTCTCGACATTTTGACTCGCAAATTAAAATAAATGACATCAAATTTTTCCAGCATTTTTCTGGGGTTTTGATACCCACTGCAAGGGGGGTATTATGAAATGGGTGATGCTGGTTGTAACATTAAGAAGGAAGCATTCGACTAGGACTAATGTTCCTTAACTCTCTTTCTTCAGCTTTAACGCTATTTTGAGCTATTTTATGAACTTATGTTAGAAGCAGCAGGATCATTTGACATTAGCTGGAACAAGTGGTTCAAAAATTGCACCGAAAAATGAAATCAAGAATTCCGTACTTGAATCAAGTGCAAACGATGTCAACGGGAAAGAAAATACATAACTAATTGGTTCGAAAGAAAATTCTAATGGCATTGTTGATGAATTCGAAGTATACTTGATTTAAGACTTTTGAGAGATAAATTATGTATTTATACTTTAAGATTGTAAAAACCAAGCCCGAAGAACTCTCAAAACAAGAATCTTTAAGTCCTTTCTGAGATAAATTAATTACTTATCCTTAAGGAATGTAGAAGCCCAGCTGGAAGAACTCTTCAAACAAGAATCTGCATACTTAAAAAAAGTAACAAAGTTGGCCACATTACCTCCCAAAGTATGTAAAAATCTGATCAGTTCCATATCAGTTCTAAGATGCTACCAAGCTCTATTATGCTTATTGTTCTTTGTGCTTATAACTCGACAGTGGCTCTTCCGATCTTCATCTATCCTTCTGCGGATCAATAAATAGTCCCAAAAGTAAAAGGTGCGAGCCATCTTTCTATTAAACTGTTTTGAGATATAAGGGTTTTTCCAAATTGCGAAGGCGTAAGAGGGCGTGGCAAAAAGTGAAATAATACTTAGTTTGCCTGCAGTTCTAATAAGAAATCTATCTATTACCATAAAGTTCTTTTTAGTCTGGAGAAAAGAAAACCAAAAACTCCAAGGGTATCAAAAGTCCGACAGAGCCGCTCCTAGTTGCTTTTCCATTTCGTTTCGTTAATATCTTTTGTTCCTTCTCGCCTCTGTGGCAGCAAAACGAAGTAGATATTCTGCCGTCATTAAGTAGACTATTTACTTTCAACGACATTGACATTTCATTGCAGCTTGTTCAACTTCTTATGCCGGTGTGCTTCTTCCATTTTTTTTTTTATACTTCCTTTAAAATGGGCACCGGCTTTGTAATTTCACTGTAACAGATTTAATTAGAAAGTTGAGGGCAGCGGCAGTAAGTCGTGTGTTAAATTTGCACAAGAAAATCTCATCAAAATGCATAATCTTAATGTAAGCTAATGGGGCGTGAACAGAGCAAGAGTGGGAGAGAACATTTTCTACAGCTTTGTAATAAATTAGTCGGTAATTTGTAAAGCACTTTTAAACAAAGATAGATACAGACTTGGAGCAAGGGTTGTTTAAGGGGATGTGGAAATTTGGTTACCCTTAATAAAGAAAATTTGTATTCATATTGTATCATAAATTTCTTTGAAATTCCCTTAAAGAAAGCATCGATTGATATTAATTCAAAGTTAAGGTTGAACTTTTGTTTAATGGAAATATTTTTGAAATGAGCTTAAGAAACTCTAAAAATAAGATGTCTCTCATTTCCCAACTAATCAACCCATATTACCCTGCTTTGTAAAGCCTCAGCTTAAAATTAATATATATTTTGGAAATACTTACAGTGCATTGTTAAGAAACAAACACACTCTCGACCTCGCTTTTCTACGGGCTGAGAACTTTTTCTTTGCTTGGCCGCATCGTCCAGTTTTTGTTTGTTGTTGCAGCGATTTAAGTTGGCATGCAGTTTGTGTTCAGTCGCCCGATGCTTTTAAAGTACAAAAATTTCCTTTAATGCACCATTTCGTCTGGGTATCGAAGCTATAATCTTGATTTTAGATTGATTATTTCATAATTTCATTAATCATTAATTTCTCATGGAAAGATTTTAGTAGTAGTAACATTTTGGTACAACACTTAGGTATGGCGTTCACAGTGGGCGACCTCAGAAAAGTACTTAAACGAGTACTCTTGAAGCATGAGGTTCTTAGAGGATGACGCTTCTTTTTGTTCACACTCAGACATACATTATTTGCGTCCAAGTGAGCTATTCGCTCAAGCGCTCACTCTAGCTCTCACTCACCCACTCTCTCTCTCTCTCTCTCGGCAAAAGTTCAGAGCTTAAAAAAAAATGTGCTCCGTACGTTAGAGGTTGTTTTATGGTAATGCGCATGATACAACTACTGCGTTACGGCACACATTTTGTCTAAGTAATAAGCTTTAGCGCGAAGAACCCTACGCTTCAAGAGTACGCGACACACTGAACATTTTAAGTACTTCTCCGTACCTCAGTTTTTGTATCATGGTACTGCGTATGGAATACTCAGTATCGAGCACTGAGTAATAAGAAGTTAGTGCTCATTAGTTAGTATTGAGTACTTAGAATGGAGTACAAAGAATAGAGTGCTTACACACACCGAGACCTGAGTATCTTGAACTGAGTATTGAGTAAATAGTGTACAAGTATTTTGTAATTACAGTCGAGTATCCAGCTCCGAGTACCGAGAATTGATTAGTTTGTACTGAGTACTAAGAATCAGGTACAGAGTATCGACTACTTAAATTCGAGTATCAAGCTCTGAGTACGGAGTATACACTGCTAAACATTGAGTACTCAGTTTCGACTAGTAAATATAGAGTATTCTGAATCGAGAACTGAGTATTGAGAGCCTAGAATCAAGTATCCAGCTCTCACTACTGAGTATTGAGTTCTAAGTATCGATTACTGGTTATCGATTAGTAAGTATTGATTACCAAAAATCGAGTACTGAGTATCGAGCTCTTAGTTTCATGTACTTAGTATCAATTTCTTGGTATCAATTAATTAGTATCGATTACTTATAGTCGTATATCAAGCTCCGAGTAACGATACTCCAATACTGAGTATCGAGTACTGGATTTGGAGTACTTAGTATAGATTAGTTGGTATTAAGTACTGAAAATCAAGTACTGCGTATCGATCGAGTACTTAGAATTGAGTTTTAAGCTCTGAGTACTGAGTATTAAGTTCTAAGAATCGATTACTGGTTTTCGATTAGTTAGTGTTTATATCTAAGAATTGAGTACTGAGTATCGAGCTCATAGTTTCGTGTAGTTAGTATCAAGTACTTAGTATCGAATACTTTTAAACGTATTTCAAGCTCCAAGTACCGATACTCCAATACTGAGTATCGATTACTGTTTATCGCTTACTGAATTTGGGGTACTTAGTATGAGTTGTGATCAAGTACTTAGAATCGAGGATTAAGCTCTGCGTACTAAGAATCGAGAACGAAGTATCGAGCACTTAGTTTCGTTTATTTAGGGTCAAGTACGAAGTATCGAGTACTTAAAATAGTGTAACAACTCTGAATACCAATGCTCCAGCACTAAATATCGAGTACTGTTTATCAAGTACTGAGCTTGGAGTACTTAGTGTAGATTAGTAGATTGGTAGGTATCGACAACTTAGTATCGAGTTCGTAGAATTGGGAGCAAGCTCTAAGTATCGATACTCCAATACTGAGTATCGAGTACTGTTTATGGAGTACTGTGTATTGAGTAATTAGTATAGATTAGTAGGTATTAAGTACTTAGAATTAAGTTCAGAATATCGATTACTTGGCATCGAGTATTTGGAATCGAGTTTCAAGCTCTGATTACTGAGCATCCAATACTGAGTGTCGATTACTGTTTATCGATTATAGCATATGGAGTGCTTAGTCTAGATAAGTAAGTATTAAGAACTTAGAATCAAGTACTGTATATCGAATACTTAGCATCGAGTACTTAGAGTCGAGTATCAAGCTATGATTACTGAGCATTCAATACTGAGTGTCGAGTACTGTTTATCTAGTACCTCTTATCGAGTACTTAGTATAGGTAAGTATTAAGAACGTAGAATCAAGTACTGAGTATCGATTACTTAGTATGGAGTACTAAGAATCAAGTATAAAACTCTGATTACTGAGCATCCACTACTGAGTATCGAGGACTGTTTATCTTAGTGTCAATTAGAAAGTATTGAGTACTTAGGTTTGAGAACTGTGGATTACTTAGTAAGGAGTACATAGAGTCGAATATAAAGCTCTACTTTCACAGTGACTGAGTACTGAATGTCGAGTACTGAGTAAAGCTATCGCTTAATGAGTATCGAGTACTGAGTACACAGTAGTGAACACCGAGCACTGAGCATGAAGTCATGACTATTAAGCTTAGTCCAACCCAAGCAGGTGAAAGTCGGAGCACATTTTATACACCTTGTCTCACTTCAATTCCTCGTACCTTGACTTTCTCTCAGTGCAGGACTTTAGTTAGAAAACTTTTTGTAATCCAAATGAATCAGCTTTCTAAACTTAAGCCCTTTATAACAGTTTTCAATGTGTGAAATGTTTGCCCTAGGAAAAATGTGACTACTTTTCTTTTGGTCGAACAGTTCCAGCAACAAGTCAGCTTAACATTCCCGGCAAATGCCTCCCAAAAACCCATTAATATTTTGCCACGCGACACTTCAATTTGGGGTTTTCTACGAAATGTATATTAATTTTACAGTTATGATTATGAGCCGCAGCGACACTTTCCACTAATTAGACAACACACACCGTACAAGGGACCAAATTTCAAGAGGGCAACGCTGCCATCGAAAATCACGTACCAGCATGGAGTCCGTAACTGAGCCATTAATGACAGCCACGCCTTTTGTGCCCGGCTTGCAGTAATTATATTTACCATTAATTCTAAATCCTTTTATACTGAAAAGGGAATGTTGAACCCAGATAAATAGGTGGGTCGTATTGAAACAACATTACAGTG
Source organism: Lordiphosa andalusiaca (assembly GCA_035044965.1). Classification (NCBI taxonomy): domain Eukaryota; kingdom Metazoa; phylum Arthropoda; class Insecta; order Diptera; family Drosophilidae; genus Lordiphosa; species Lordiphosa andalusiaca. The sequence goes on from JAWNNM010003056.1 coordinate 183,749, forward strand.
GTTACAATTGCACACAGTTGCCATTTGCATGTCATTCGATTACGCGTTTTGTTTGCCTTTAATTGCAACGCTCATCTATTCTACTTTTGCAGTTGGTTCAGTTGTTGTAGTCTGCATGTGTTTTTGCCCCGCTTTTCACTTTTTGCCACGCTTTGACATTTTCAAATGGAAAGCGTGAAGCGGAAAGTGCGTTTGGTCTGATTGCGTTTACATGGCGGAGAGGGCGAATGAGAATGCGAGAGATACTAAATTCGAAATTGTCGCAGCCAGTGAAGTGCCCAGTTACTGTCTGTGTGCACTCATCCCATTGAATCCAAATGTTTTTTGAACTTTTTAACTGATTGGCTGCACAAATGAACACTGAAATGCCAAACGATTGTGTGTGTGGGTGTGGGGTTGGAAGGGATGAGCAGTGGGGCTTGGGTTGAAAACTGGAAAATATATGACCTTAACTTACCGCAGCCAAGTTGATGTTTCATAAAAAGGCCAAACTTTCACCCACAGACTGTGGCCTTGAGTTTAGCTGCTCTTAAATATCCCATTAGATATTTTGCAAATATTTTTAATCTATGAGTTCTGGGAAAAAAGACTCAGTTTAGCATTATTTTGTGTTTTAATATTTCAGCAGCTTGGCATATGTGCGAACACACACACGCGCATCTACTACATAATAAAAATAGTCTATTGTTTTATTTTCGGTCTGGAAAAAGCGGGACAGCAGCCACATGGACGAGCGGATGTGTTGGCCAACTTTGTGTCCGTGTGACTGTGCGTGCTTAAGTGTCTGCGTGTGTGTGTGTGTGTGTGCGCGCTTGACTGTCTACTCGAACACTCGTTGGCCAAGGCCAAAGCCAAAGCGTGCCGCTGCATTTTCCACCAAAACAATTTCAAATTATGTTCGAAAAAAAAACACCACCCACACGCCCTTACGGAATTGCAATAAAAAGTTTGTGATTTCCCCCAACAATAAAATAACAGGATGGAAAAATAGTAAATGCTTTTTATTAAAACCATTTCCAGCTAGTGAAAACATATTTTAACTTTTATCATTTTGCTACCCAACGAAGCTGAAGGCTATTAATATTAAGCGTAACAAAAAATAAAGGTTACACTTGATTATGCTAATGGAACATTTTGATGGTAAAACGATTTTAACAAATGAAAATATGTATGGTACTTTGGGTCAGGGTTTTAAAAGCAATATTGGATGATGTATATCAGTCGATCAGTAGCAAAAGTAACATATTGTGAATTCACGCACAATTGAGCATCAATGGCATACAATTTTTAGATCAGAAGCTGCAGTTTTGGTGTATTTTAGGTGTAAAAACATTATCAAAACAAGAAAGAAAGTCGGTCAAGCCCGACTATAACATACTCTGTACCAGCGAAATTATATGCTCAGCATAAATTTTGATGCTGCAGTAGCAGCTGAAAGCAGCGCTGCAGCAGCGAACAGTCTTTTGATCATAACTCGAAAACCGTTCATCCAATCTTCACCATTCCTTTGGCTGATCGATAAGTTATTCTTATTACTAAATATTTTCAGAAGGAACAACTCACCTATCTTTAAAACTGTAGGAGATATGAAGTTTTTTCTAAATTGCGGGGGCGGCAGGGGGCGTGGCCAAAATTGAAAATAAACTTGATCTGCCTGCAGACATAAGAAGCATATGTCTCATACATGTCAAACCTCTATCTCTTACCATCTCTGAGATCTGTGCGTTCATACGGCCAGACAGACGGTCGGACGGACAGACGGACAGACGGACATGGCTATATCGACTCGGCTGTTGATGCTGATCAAGAATATATATACTTTATGGGGTCGGAGATGCTTCCTTCTGGATGTTACATACTTTTGCACAAACTTATAATACTCTATGTACCTTCGGTACAGAGTATAAAAATACTAAAAATACTAAAATCTTATGTGAAATAATGTGACTCAATACCGCAGTACTTGAAATAACAAGTGTGAAAGTCGGTCCAGCTCTACCTTAGTCCAGTGGACCAAACCCCCGCAAGCGATATTACAAATGATAGTTACGCGAAACGAAAACGTGTAAAACTATCGCAAACAGATCCAATGAGAAAGCTAAGATAACTTCGTCTGTGCCGAAGTTTAAATACCCTTGCAAATGCTCGCTTAAATATTTTCAAAAAATAATCTTTTTCCCATTCTCCCACCGATCGTTCGTATGGAAGCTATATGATAGAGTCATCCGATTTGGCCAAAAATTTGTAAAATTTTGTGAAAGCATGTGAAACACCAAACATGTGAAAGACCCAACTGGTGCTGTTCACAAGAAGATACAAGATCCCTGAGTTCACACTCCCATCCATTGGGGGAACGCAGCTCAATCGGATCAACGAAGCGAAGTATCTGGGCGTCATTCTTGACTCAAAACTCTCTTGGAAGAGAAACTCTGAGGAAAGAATGAAGAAGGCATTAGGCCTGCAAAAAGACCTTTGGTATGAAGTGGTGACTGCAACCGTATATCATTCATTGGTTACACTCAGCGGTCGTCAGACCGGAAGGCGGCCAACACCATATCCCACCTAAACAACCTCCATAAGGTACAAAGAGCAGCTTGCCTGGACATTACAAGATCCCCTGCGATCCACCCCCCAGGCGGCCCTGGATGTAATTCTGAACCTGGAACCAGTAGACACTTTCCTGAAGTATGAAGCTTCGAGAAGCGCAGTAAGACTCCGGGAACTGAAACTTCTTAAATCATCTACTTCAGGCCACAGCAGTATCCTACAGGAAGTAGGTATAAGTGCAGAGGCAAAGGGAAGTGATTACTGCACACCAGTTCAGAAATGGAAAGACAACTTTGGAAAACGGTTCCCGGAGAGAGAGAGGAATGGAAGCAAGACACTACCATCAGGGAGAACGAGCTATCCATCTACACAGACTGTTCAAAAACGGATGAAGGCACAGGAGAATTTGCGACACAGCTCTCATTACGTCTACCAAACTGGTGTAGCGTTTTACAGGCAGAGATTTATGCTATCTGGCAGGCGGCTAAATTGATATACGCCTTGGATGAAACTCCAAGGAACATTTCAATCTTGGTCGACAGGCAGGCGGCTATTAAGGCTCTGTCATCAAACGCCACTAAGAGCGTCCTAGTCCGCAGCACGGCGACAGCACTGAACTAACTCCAACAGCACTCTATCACCCTCGTCTGGGTACCTGGTCACGCAGGCATTCCGGGCTAGAAACGGCTCAGCGCTGCCAGCGACGCAGGCGGTAAGGGACATTCCAAGACCCCTGCAGTACATCATGACAGAAGTGGAGGGCCAGAAATAGGGCAGAATGACAATGGGATCTCGCACCCGGTTGTCACATTTCCCGATCACTCTGGCCAAGATACTCACCTAAAAGAACTTCCCAACTCCTAAACTTTAACAAGAACAGGATGAGAACTATGATAGGAGTCATAACGGGGCACTGCATCATCGGTCAAATGGCCACCAGAATACGCGTGCCCCACCATGACTTCTGCCATAGCTGTGGGAACGAGGAGGAAATAGAAAGCATCCATCACCTTCTGGGCAAACCATTCTTTGAAGACCTGTGCAGTCTGGCAAATGTGCCCCTAGAAGACCCGGCTCTTTTTGTGGATTCTGTTCTGTTCTTTCCAAATCCCCTTAAAAAGAATACCACCTTTTGTTACCCAGAGCAATTAAACGTACAGAACTGTCAAACTGAATTTAAGCGTTACCATATAAAAATTAGCTTCCCATTACTCAAGCCCCCCCCTCCCTTAAGTCTTCTTGTCGTGAGCTTCTTTGGAGCAGCACGTAGACTCCACCAAAGTTAAGTTAATAAAATGATTTGAAAGTTTCTGTTGCCAGCGCGAGATGACACTTTCTATTATGCAGAAAAGAAAACTTGTTGCCAATCTCTTTTTCATTTTGCTCGCAGGAAAAGGAGGAGCAAAAAGAGACCGAAACGTCGTTACTGACGCCTGCTTAAATGCGAAATTCGATTTCGTAAACAAGGCCATCGTTCAGTGGGGACAAAAAATAATGAACCAAACACCAAACTGCGGCAAAAAGTTGTATATTTTATGCGGAACCCAGCAAGGACAAAGCTCAACGAACAATTATGTACACCAAAAAAAAAAAAAAACCCGGAAAACACAAACACAATATTTGAATAGAGCTAAGCGCAGTCATTTCAACATCTGAATAGTTGAATGGCTTAAATGGCCCTTGAATGGTCCGCCCAGTCTGCATTTATGTTGACTAATTGAATGTTAATTAATGAAATGAAATGCCTGAGGAGAAAGTGGAGAAAAGGCCGTCAAAGGCTGATAGTTGTTGAAGCTGAATGGCCATTTGTTGTTGAGCAAGTGGAAAGGCATGCGATAGAGTTTTAATTAACGTTTGAATGCTGAATTTGTTGTAAAATATATTTTAATTAAAAGCAACGATTTACTTCTTCTTTTTTTTTTGTAATTTTTTGCTGCCAAAAATCAGAACTGCAAACAAACAATCATAAATTTTTGCAGCACAAAAACCCAAAATTCCCAAAGTGCATGAAAAACGCAGCCAGAAAATACCAATTCCCACTTTCCCTTACCCACACCCACACACACACACACACACAGCAGAAATGGTAAAAATCCCCATGGCTGAGGCACAAATAGATATTTAATTTTTGCACTGAGAGTTGTCCCAACTGAGCCACTCTGCTGGTTCTGGGCAGTTTTCCTGCTTGCTGGCTGCATAAATGACCCAAATTTCGTAAGTGAAAACAAACATGAATTAATTGTTGGTTGCAAAAGTTTTACAAATTTCCTTCTTTTTTTTTTATTTTTTTCGCCTAGTGTGAACTATGCTTGTTTGGCAGGCAATTGACAGAAACACAAGGATGAAGATTTTATTTAGTATTTTTGTTCGTATGCTTTTTTGGTCAGCTGTGTGTAGCCGGCGTTCGGAAACAATTTTTAAATATTTAACATTTAAAAGAAGAAAAAAAAAAAACGATTTGGAGCGACTGAAGCGAAAAAAGTGTTGCATTTAAATTGAAGATGGTTTCTTTAAGTTAAGTATATTTATAGAATAATTATTTCAGTACTAAGTCAAGCAATATGAGCAGAGAAGTTTCCTCCGATAACTGAGAAAATACTTGAATCTATATAAAAACGAGAAAGCTAAGCTAACTTCGGCTGTGCCGAAGTATTTATACCCTTGCAAGTGCTCGCTTGAATATTTTCAAAAAATACTCTTTATCCCATTTTCCGATCGATCGTTCGTATGGGAGCTATATGATATAGTCATCCGATTTGGCCAGAAATTTTTAAAATTATGTGAAAACATTTGAAACAAACAAATACAAAAGTGCAGGATGCTACCATTGAAAAACAAAAAAGTTTTTCTAACTAAGACTGTTTTTCAGACCTATCTTTTGGATGGCAGCCATACCATATAGTTGTCCGACTTTAATAAAACTTGGTAGAATCTAAAAACAAGAAAGAAAGTCGGTCAAGCCCGACTATAGCATGCTCTGTACCAACGAAATTATACGCTCAGCATAAATTTTGATGCTGCAGTAGCACCTGAAAGCAGCGCTGCTTCTGCGCTGCAGCAGCGAACAGTCTTTTGATCATAACTCAAAAAACGTTCATCCAATCTTCACCATTCATTTGGCTGATCGATAAGTTATCCTTATAACTAAATATATCTAGAAGGAACAAACCACCTATCTTTAAAACTGTAGGAGATATGAAGTTTTTTCTAAATTGCGGGGGCAGGGGGCGTGGCCAAAATTGAAAATAAACTTGATCTGCCTGCAGACATAAGAAGCATATGTCCCATACATGTCAAACCTCTGTCTATTACCATCTCTGAGATCTCTGAGAAGAGTTTAATAACATAGAAAACTTATTGAAACATTGAACATTGAAACATTGAAAAAGTTTTTCTCACTAAAACTAGTTTACTGCCCGATTGTTCCTATGGGAGCTATGAGATATAGTCATCCGATCCGGTCAGTTCCGATTTATTAGTAGTGTGTAGCAAAAAGTAGACATTGTGCAAAATTTTAGCTCGATAACTTCAAACTAAGAGTCTAGTTTTCTTAGAAATAGACAGACAGACAGACGGAAAGACTGACAAACAAAGCTCAATCGACTCAGCTCGTCACCCCGAACAAGAATATATATGGTTTATGAAGTTGGAAATGAATATTTTTATACGTTGCAAACTTCTGGGCAAAATTATAATACAAGGGTATAAAAAGTAGTTTTCTGGGTATATGGAATTTAGCGACAATTTTCAGGCTGTTCAAGATTAAGACCGGTTTTACACGGAGGTGCAAATTTCATTAAGTTTTTTAAAAAACTCATGCTTGTTAGAGAGAGGTCTAGTGGTATCGCTTGCCCCTCTTTCCTATAAGCGAAAGCTTTATCAAGAACTGTATGAAGTTTACTCCACCGTGTAAATCCAGTCTTAGTCTGTATATACAGTTAAAATTTCCTTCAGAAAGTTATTATTTGTTCGGAAGCATGACCTCTCTTCACCATCCTCAAGCAAAGTTGAAAGCAGAGTTCTAAATGAATCATTCATTTCAAGATTGATTCACGAATCAATCAAAGCCTGATTCAAAAAAGCAACTATAGTGAATTATAATTTGATTGCATTCAGTGGATTTAAGTATAAAAGATTTCAATCATTGAACCAAATCAAGAGAATAAAATCAATTTGGTTTTCATGTAAAATTTTGCAATTCTTTTTTTAAAGACTTCAATAATTTGATTGAAATCTTATGAATGATATGTTGTCTGATTAAGAGAGAAAGAGACATATCACGGTACGACACTAAGAAGAAAACCCAAAATCTGATAAAAGGGATTTCTTTAAGCCTCATACCCAGTTTTTCAACCTATATTGAACTTCACTCCAGGAGTGTTCAGAATGTTCAGGGTTTTGTAAATAGCCCAACAATTTCAACTGAATGCTAATAACTATGCCAACTAGTCCAAAGTGCACCAATATCCCTGTCAAGAACGAAACTATGACACTCAATTGACTTTCGTAATCAAACAGACTGCGGCAAATGTAAAAGAAACGACTTTCTCAACAATTTGTAGTTGCTTTATTAAAAAAAAATCTCCCACCTACTCATGCGGTAGCAAGCAGAACTACAAATTGTTTCAACTAATAGTAAAATCAACTCTTTGCCTCACAGATTTTGGTGTCCTTACACTGGGTTACTCCAGCTGACATGGTGGAAAAGTTTCGCAAACAAAAAAAAATAAGAAAAACTATATTGAATGTCATATGCAAATGCAATTACAATACTTTCGGCATCTTCTTTTGCTGGAAATTTCCACAAACTTTCGTTCGGCAAGGAGTACGTGAGTGCTGGGTCCTGGTCCACCCCTCCTTCGTCGTCATTGCGCCACTTTGACGTTTCGACTAATGAAAGTTCTGCCAAGGCAGCATGCGTGAATGAGAACGGACGAGTTTCCCCACGTAAGTAGATGCCTGTCAAGGAGTCGTGGCTTAGTTAATATAGGTTGGCTTTTGATGGCCTCACGTTGAACTTATTTCGGGTGTCAAACCGTCTTGCTAGAGCGGCAGTGGCAGAGAATGAGGTTGTGAGAATTAAATAAAATTAAATATATATAAAAAATGTTGATCCCACGTTGGCCGATTGTTAGTTGTCAACTCGTACTAGCCCCTGCCTCACTGAAATAAGTTCAGTATTAGTTGGGGGGTCAACCAGGTTGGGTTACACATTCTTTTCGCTTTCTTCATTTTTTGAAAAAAAAAAAACAAAAAAAACAAAATTTTTCGTTCTATTTGGTCATTAAGTGGTATTAAGTTGTGTTAGTTATCCTTTTCAAAATTCCTCATACACGCGTTAGAGTTTTGGTATAAGTTCTGTTGATAATAATTCACGTTATCCTTCGTCATGGTTAAGTCGGTACTCTGCAGTCGACCCGGTCAGTTGACCAAATATGGTCAATATTATTTGAAGGTAAGTAGTTGCCCCAGAATGTTTGAGCCATGAGCTAATTGCATTCTCTCTGCTTGTAAAGTTGAGCCAACTGGCGCCCCAGGTGCTCTCCCAACGTTCCTATGCCGAAGCCGCCAGTCTCAAGGAGGTGCTGGCCAAGAAGATCCCTCAGGAGAGGGAGAAGATGCTGGGCATCAAGTGTCTGCATGGCGACAAGAAACTGGGCGACATTAAGTTGGCCAATGTGATGGGAGGCATGCGTGGCTTGCTTCTGCTCATGTGTGACACGTCCTATGTGGATCCCCTTAAGGGTATTTTCTATCGTGGCATCATGTTGAAGGATGTGGTGGCCAAGCTACCCCGTGTGCAGAAGGGCAGTAAGGAGGGAACCCCTGAGGGAGCCTTCTGGTTGCTAACCGCCGGTGAAATGCCCACCAAGAAGCAGGCGCAGAATATAACCCTGGAATGGGGCTGTCGTGGCACTGTGCCGCGCTACTGTCAACGTCTCCTGGACAGCATGGATAAGCGAGTCCACCCCATGGCACAGTTTTGTGCGGCCAGCGCCTGTCTTAATCCGGAGAGCAAGTTTGTCAAAGCCTACAACAAGGGCGTGAAGAAGCCCAAATACTGGGAATACATCTACGAGGACTCGATGGATCTGTGTGCCTATCTTCCCACGGTGGCTGCCATCATCTACAGTAATGTCTATAAGGATGGCGCTGGCACCCGCGAATTGAATGCCAAAAATGATTGGTCTGCCAACTTCTGTCGCATGCTGGGATTCAAGGATAAGAACTTTGTGGATCTGATGCGTTTGTATCTAATCTTGCATGCTGATCACGAGGGCGGCAATGTGTCGGCCCATGCTACATATCTGGTGGGCTCGGCCCTCAGCGATCCCTACCTCTCATTCTCGGCCGGCATGTGCGGCCTGGCAGGACCCTTGCATGGACTGGCCAATCAGGAGGTGTTGGTCTGGTTGAATGGTATGGTTAAGGCCATAGGCGATGAACCCAAGGATGATGCCATTTTGAAGTTTATCAATGATACGCTTAGTAGCGGCAAGGTAAGTGTACATCCACAAGGGGAAACCAATCACACTCTCTAATTCATGATACCTCAAGGTGGTGCCCGGCTATGGACATGCCGTCCTGCGTGATACTGATCCTCGCTTTGCTTTGCAAAACGAATTTGCCATGAAGAACTGCAAAGATGATAAGAACGTCAAGCTGGTGACGCGTCTGTGGAAAATCATTCCCAAGGTTCTGAAGGATTTGGGTAAAGTGGCCAATCCCTATCCCAATGTGGATGCCCATTCCGGTGTTCTGCTGCAGTATTATGGCATGACTGAGATGCAATATTACACCGTGCTATTTGGCGTATCTCGTGCTTTGGGCGTACTGCCACAGCTTATATGGGCTCGTGCCTTGGGTGCTCCAATTGAGCGTCCCAAATCATTTACCACCGACTTCTTGTGCAAGTTCCTGGCAAAGGGCAAGGGCAAGGAAGGTGATAAGAAAAAGGGAGGCGATAAGAAAAAGGGAGGCGACAAGAAAAAGGGAGGCGACAAGAAAAAGAATGCCTGTAAAAAGTGAAAGTTAAGATTGACTTCGAAACCAAATAACTTCTAAATAAACTAGATCCTTCCCAACAAAATGAAAGTTGTACAAATTCTTCTATATTGACAAAATACATATGCTTCAGTATGCTTAGAAAGAATTATTTCCGACCAGTTGGACGGGGCTAACCGCAGCTGTGGAAGCTAACCCTGATGTGGCCATTATGATGCTTAAAAATGGCCGTGGAACAGTGTCCGTGTTTCTGCCCTGTGGCTGAATTCCATAATGAATTTCCGTGATAAAATGTGGGCAATGCTTTACGATTTGCATACTCTAAAGATCCCTAACTAAGGGCTGATTTCTCTTCTTCTACATAGCTGCTATGTGTCAGATAAACTAAGATTTTGCTGTTTTTTGTAGGTTTATGTGACGGATGGCTCTATGAAGGTAGATTAGAAAACGGCACTTAGCTTTAAATTTTGATAAATTTGCTGGAGTTTTATCAGCTAATAGCTATAGCTATTATAGATGTGGACTTTCCCTTCTCGAGTCATGTGTATAAAGAAGGGTTGCCCTTGCCATATACGCATCAGGAGTATTTGTTGCTGTTTAGCGCATGTTACATCAATAAAGGTAAGGCGGCGACAGTGTGAGTTCTCCGCAAAGTAGCTTCACCTTCAGTGCTGCGCGTACTCTTGAAGCTTAAGCTTTTGGCAAAGGTACTCATCACACTGACGCCGCCTTACCCTTATTGTTGTATAATGGCGGAGCGTTGACGGTTCAAGCGTAAAGAAATTGCAACAAAAACTTTGTGTCTCGCTCTCTTCTGTTTCTCTCTTTTGCCTCTTGCGAAGTTGAAGGCAACAACAATACGGGCGGGATAGTTTTGATTTTGTTATTGTTGTGAAAGCCACAGGCACACACCCACAGACACTTTTTATACCCTGTTCCCATTCAAAATGGGAAAAGGAATGTATGTAACAGGGAGAAGGAAAATTTTCCAACCCCATAAAGTATATATATTCTTGATCAGCATGAACAGCCGAGTCGATATAGCCATGTCTGTCTGTCCGTCCGTCCGTCTGTCTGTCTGTATGAACGCGTCGATCTCAGAGACTATAAGAATTAGAGCCACAAATTTTTGCACGAAGGTAGATTTATGCTGTACGCAGATCAAGTTTGTTTCAGATTTGAAAAATTCCACCCCTTCCCCCTTTTATCACTAAAAAACCTAGACCTCCTCTAGAAATCCTAGACCTAAATAGCCGTCAGATACACAATTTTCAAGTTAGAGCCTCGTGGTTTAGTATACATCAAGCTAGGCCCAATATCTATCTATTCTGAAAAGTACAATCAGATCGGACAAAAAACACCGGAGTTATAAGCGAAACAGTTGAGCTGATAAGAGCACCCCCACCCCCCAGTTTATGGTCAGGACTAGAAAAAAGTGTTGCCTACATTTAGGTTCAAAATAACAAAATAAATGAACAGGGTATGTTGTGGTCGGGAAACTCGACTGCAGCGCCCTTACTTGTTTTACTTGTGTTAGTGCATGTGCAAGCATTAGGTGCTGTTGGGTAGCTTTGATATGCATATTATTGACGTTTGTTTGGCGAGTTCCCATACGAACGACTTGGTGTTTTGATACTCAGACATAGTATATTACTCTGGATAGCAATGTATCGCATGATGAATGGATCGAAGGCAACATAAAGCTTCTTACTGCTTACTGAAAGAGGAGAGTCGCAGGCAACATATACTCAAAGCATCGGGAAGCACAGTGAGAATTTTTAAAGACTTGAACTATGAGTTGGGACTAACATACTGCAACGAGCTCTTTCGACAAAGTGACATAACCTGGCTAATGAAGGCGAGAGGGGATCTGTTATGGTTGAGCAGCTGTCCAAGAAGGATTGTTAATGGTGGCATATGCACAATATGTAACAGCAAGGAATTAGAAGACATACAGCGTTTTGTAGGCCGATGCACTGTTCTAAGGGAATTTCGTCTGCGGTGGCTTAAGAAAGGCACTCTAACATCAGAAGAAATGGAGAAATTTGATGGAAGAACTTGGCTAATTTTACAGAGATGGCTATAATGTATACGAAAAATATTATTAATGAAGATTTCTAATTAAGAATGTTATTATTATAATTTAACAAGAAAGAAAGTCGGTCAAGCCCGACTACAGCATACTCTGTACCAAGAAAATTTGTCTTTTGATCATAACTCGAAAGCCGTTCATCCGATCTTCTGGATCGATAAGTTATCCTAATAACTAAATATGTCCAGAAGTAACAACCCATATATCTTCAAAACTGTATGAGATATGACGCTATTTCTAGATTGCGGGGGCGGGAGGAGGCGTGGCCAAAATTGAAAATAAACCAGGGCTGCAAACCCTTACATTTTTTCGGATCTCCGGATCGCTGGTTCGAACCAAAATTTACCAATGGTTAGGGTTCAAAAATTTCAGGTTCGCGGTTTTTGGGAGAAGGTTTTGGTTCGAACCTTGGTTCAGTCCATTAACTAATTCAGTAATATTAATATAAAATTAATCAATACATTTATATAAATACTAAATTATATAAGTTAATTTAATCCCATGGTTGTTCTAATAATCGTTTTCGAAACGGCACACATTGATGTATTGAAAATTCAAAATATAATTTACCATTAAGTAAAATACCATTTCTTAGTTTTTGTTATTTCCAATGTTATGTTAAGCTTTTGTAAATCATTGAAAAAGCATGGGAGTCAACGATTTTAGGCACGGGCTATTATGGACGAGGATATTGGAACCAACCAACACACCAACTAGATAACAGATGGAATCGCTATACAGAAGGTCATATTTTCTGATGTATACTATTTTTGTTGAACCGAACCGATAGCTTAGGTTCGGAACAGGTTCGGGTTCTGCTTTTCATTCTAAAGAGAGGTTCGGTTCAAGGTTCGGTTCGCAGTAAAATAAAATTCGGATATCCGGGTTCGAACCGGTTCAGTTTAAACCCGGTTTGCAGCCCTGAAATAAACTTGATCTGCCTGCAGACATAAGAAGCATATGTCCCATACATGTCAAACCTCTATCTCTTACCATCTCTGAGATCTGTGCGTTCATACGGACAGACAGACGGACAGACGGACAGACGGACATGGCTATATCGACTCGGCTGTTGATGCTGATCAAGAATATATATACTTTATGGGGTCGGAGATGCTTTCTTCTGGCTGTTACATACTTTTGCACAAACTTATAATACTCTGTGTACCCACGGTACCTCTGTACCTACGGTAAAGAGTATAACAAAAACGTTTTTCTCACTAAAACCAGTTTTTCAACCAATCGTTCCTATGGCAGCTATATATAGTCAGTAGGTATAGTCATCCGATCCGGCCGGTTCCGACAAAAGTGTAGAGGATTTGTACCAGAAGTCTTTGTGCAAAGGTTGGTCGCGATAGCTTTACAACTGACGGAGGAGATAGCATAGAAACAGACGAACGGACAGACGGAGGGTTGCACTTACTCCCTACAGAAGTTTTATTTGTGATTCGAAATTTAACAATATTTTATTCGGACCGACGACTCCAAATAGTTGGGAAGGTGAGCTATAATTTTTTATATGAAATGATACGAGAGAAAGACATTAGAGTAGTTAGAATTAAGAAGAGTACAGGCTCACATGGATCTCACATTCTAGGGGATCTCAATTGTAGGGATTGTAAATCCATTTTATTTACAAGCTGCCTCTCCCAGCCACCCTAAATTCCTTAGAATCTGTTGCATCGCTTGTACGTGGTGCAACAGCTTCAACAATAACCCATCCACCCCGTCTACCTTGGGCTTTTTTATATTTAATGCAAAATATATGTCTGTAGTCGATCCCGAGTCCCCTTTTGCGCTCAATTATGGCGACGTGCTAGCTCACTGTGCCATTGCACACATATAGAGACGCATTTCTAACTTCAACTTTTCTGTGTAGTTGAGTTAAATTGTGTTCGTTTGAAGAACATTTGGTTTCAGAACTTTGAGAGTACATCTTGTTCTTGTTTGAGTTAAAGTCAACTTCTCTTCTGAACAGTTTTCTTTTGCATTAGGCAGGTGCTACGCATTCCCAAGGAAGTTGCAAGTTGTTATCGGTTCTTTAATTAACAATAACCTAATTTGGGTATTAATAAAACCAAACCGGTCCCGGTCCATCACGGAAACAACTACAATCATTTGAAATATAGCTTTCAAACAGAACTGCCCTTCCCCTACCGTGTCTTCTCAATCGATTCTAAAGAAAAGTATCCGGCAAATTGGAAATGAATTTGATGTAACTAAAGAAAAGCAGTTAACTCTAAGGAAAAACTACTTGCAACGCCAATATTCAATAAATATAAAAATTTTGTTACACTTTGCCTGATTTAAGTAATCCGTGTGTCAATTGTCAAAACGAATTTGTACTTTTCCCTTGCCTTACTGAAATAAAGTTAGTATTTCCCAGTGGCTCGACCTGGCTGGGTTATATTTTCTCTACAAAATTTTTTCGGAATAAAAAATCAAAAACCAAAACAAAACTAAATCTCCAAATTTTCAGTCTCATATATCGCCCAGTTTAAGTTGTACGTGGTTTTTGGTAATCCTTTTCAAAATTCCTGTTGCTCGCGCATTCAATTTTGGTATAACATTTTGTTGATAATAATTCACGTGATCCTTCGTCATGGTTAAGTCGGTGCTCTGCAGTCGATCCGGTCAGTTGACCAAATATGGTCAATATTATTTGAAGGTAAGTAGTAGCCCCAGAATGTTTGAGCCATATGCTAATTGCATTCTCTCTGCTTGTAAAGTTGAGCCAACTGGCGCCCCAGGTGCTCTCCCAACGTTCCTATGCCGATGCCGCCAGTCTCAAGGAGGTGCTGGCCAAGAAGATCCCTCAGGAGAGGGAGAAGATGCTGGGCATCAAGTGTCTGCATGGCAACAAGAAACTGGGCGATATTAAGTTGACCAATGTGATGGGAGGCATGCGTGGATTGCTTCTGCTCATGTGTGACACGTCCTATGTGGATCCCCTTAAGGGTATTTTCTATCGTGGCATCATGTTGAAGGATGTGGTGGCCAAGCTACCCCGAGTGCAGAAGGGCAGTAAGGAGGGGACCCCTGAGGGAGCCTTCTGGTTGCTGACCGGCGGTAAAATGCCCACCAAGAAGCAGGCGCAGAATATAACCCTGGAATGGACCTGTCGTGGCACTGTGCCGCGCTACTGTCAACGTCTCCTGGACAGCATGGATAAGCGAGTCCACCCCATGGCACAGTTTTGTGCGGCCAGCGCCTGTCTTAATCCGGAGAGCAAGTTTGTCAAAGCCTACAATAAGGGCGTGAAGAAGCCCAAATACTGGGAATACATCTACGAGGACTCGATGGATCTGTGTGCCTATCTGCCCACGGTAGCAGCCATCATCTACAGTAATGTCTATAAGGATGGCGCTGGCACCCGCGAATTGAATGCCAAAAATGATTGGTCGGCCAACTTCTGTCGCATGCTGGGATTCAAGGATAAGAACTTTGTGGATCTGATGCGTTTGTATCTAATCTTGCATGCTGATCACGAGGGCGGCAATGTGTCGGCCCATGCTACATATCTGGTGGGCTCGGCCCTCAGCGATCCCTACCTCTCATTCTCGGCCGGCATGTGCGGCCTGGCAGGACCCTTGCATGGACTGGCCAATCAGGAGGTGTTGGTCTGGTTGAATGGTATGGTTAAGGCCATAGGCGATGAACCCAAGGATGATGCCATATTGAAGTTTATCAATGATACGCTTAAGAGCGGCAAGGTAAGTGTACATCCATCCACAAGGGGAAACCAATCACACTCTCTAATTCATGATACCTCAAGGTGGTGCCCGGCTATGGACATGCCGTCCTGCGTGATACTGATCCTCGCTTTGCTTTGCAAAACGAATTTGCCATGAAGAACTGCAAAGATGATAAGAACGTCAAGCTGGTGACGCGTCTGTGGAAAATCATTCCCAAGGTTCTGAAGGATTTGGGTAAAGTGGCCAATCCCTATCCCAATGTGGATGCCCATTCCGGTGTTCTACTGCAGTATTATGGCATGAAGGAGATGAAATATTATACCGTGTTATTTGGTGTGTCTCGTGCTTTGGGCGTACTGCCACAGCTTATATGGGCTCGTGCCTTGGGTGCCCCAATTGAACGTCCCAAATCGTTTACCACCGACTTCTTGTGCAAGTTCCTGGCAAAGGGCAAGGGCAAGGAAGGTGATAAGAAAAAGGGAGGCGACAAGAAAAAGGATGCCTGTAAAAAGTGAAAGTTGACTTCGACTGCCAAACAAAATTAAAATAAACTACACATCATTCCCCAACCAAATCGAGTTTATCATTTTTCCATATCTCCGTATTGCATAAATATTGCATTTGACATGTTGTAATTAGATGGCTGTCATTACGTCAGGTTGATGATGCTTTGATATGAAAATGAGAGCGCAGGATATTTGTTTTTCCATGCCCTAATTATGAGAAGACAAATATACATTTTTATTATGCTTTGATGTGTTGGCTTATATTGACGTAACTGTCCGGGTTCAGGTGTGAGTTTTAACTTTTCCGTTGAAACGGCGGGTGGAATGCAAATTGTTTTCAATTCCCTAAAAACGAAATGGAGTATTTTGATCTCATGCCTTGCATTATTCACTATTGACACATTAGATGAGCCCCAAATAGCATTCTGCTGACATTCTCAGTGGACTTGAGCGAAGATACAAATATATGTGCATTGGTTTTGCCCCTCCCCCGAGTCGCCTCATTTAGGGCTTGGCAACGAAAGTATTATTGTAATATTTATAAAAGCATTCCATCAACTGATTGATTTTTGTTCAAGTCCCTTTTGTGTGGTGGATTCATTTTGTTTTTTTTTTTTGTATTTAGAAGGGCTCAAATGTAACTGAGCACATTATATTTACATCATTGCACAAATATTTTTCAATAAATTAATTTTTTTTTTATTGTTCTCTCCGCAAAACAAATGGGCCAAGGCCCAAGAGACGACAGCGGCTTGCCATTTTATTATTATGAATTTTTATTAATGTAAAATACATCAATTGAAGAGCCAAAGAACAGCGATTTATTAACAGAAATAAATACTTCATAACTTATTAACATCTTTCTTTGATTCTACTTAAAAATAATGGAAACATCGAAAATCGATTGACTTTTAAGAACTAAAAACCAACTTGAGAATTACAAAGCTAAAATTTAAATTTCTTATTTTTAGCATTGAAAATTTCTTAATAATGTCTAAGAATTCACTTATTTTTTGCTCAATTGATAAAAAACTTAGATTCTTTAGCCTGTATGTGCTCATTGGAGCTCACTTTTTATACTCTGTACCGTAGGTACATAGAGTATGTCCGTCATGTCCGTCTGTCCGTATGAACGCACAGATCTCAGAGATGGTAAGAGATAGAGGTTTGACATGTATGGGACATATGCTTCTTATGTCTGCAGGCAGATCAAGTTTATTTTAAATTTTGGCCAAGCCCCCTCCCACCCCCTCAATTTAGAAAAAACGTCATATCTCCCACAGTCTTAAAGATAAATGGCTTGTTCCTTCCCGACATATATTTAGTTATCAAGATAACTTGTCAATCCGCCAAAGGACTAGAGGAAATCAGATGAACGGTTTTCCAGTTATGATCAAAAGACTGGTTGGTACAGAGTATGTTTTAGCCTTTTGAGTTTTTTCGCTGCAAAAATCATAACTTTTCAATCAAGAGAGACAATCAAATAACTTTAAGAAAAGGTGCTAGGCCTTCTAGATGCTTACTTATGGGTTATCTTAGTTATTATTTGGACAAAAACAAAACAATTTTATGTTAACTAAACAAATCATTTTGAACAATTATTGATTCAGATTTTATATGTTTCATTATTAAGATTTCTATGATTTAAAATTATTTCGGAAAAAACTAAGCTTTATTTTTAAATTAATTTTTTAAATTTTGATCACAATTCTTAAGAGAAGGTTTATCTAATTAACCATCACATCGTTTGTTCTCTTCTAATATTGGGACTTTAATCTAATAGGCTGAACATTTCGGGGCTATAACTATTTGCTTAGAAATTTTTTCGTGATTTCAAGAGTTTTTTTTTCGAAGTTCGGTTAGTTTTATAGACGTAAACTCCGACAGGGCAGACTAGGTCAGTCAATTTTCATACATTAGGTAGAGAATTTACTATTCTAACCATATAAAAAATAGTCCCGTCGCTTTTTGATACATTTTTAGTATGAATCTACCAAAGTGGAAAAATTGGTCAAATATAGAGTATTTTTAGAACGGCGCTGTTGAAAAAGTAAACAACTGTCTAACATTTATTTAATATTTTTGTTCTTAAGAACAAACTCATTTACCATACATACATACATACATACATACCAAGCAGATTATGATCGGTCTTGTAGTTTAAAGACAATTCAATTCGAAAGTTTGTGTTTTTTCTAAACCTGCCGGTTTCCTCGCGGACACGAAAAAAAAGGTACGCTTTGTGAAGCTATAATAGCCATATATGGTGTGCGATATGGTGTGCGATATGGTGTGCGGTTTCTTTGAAAACAAAAAAGTTTTTCTCACTAAAACTAGTTTCTCAACCGATCATGGCAACTATATGTTATAGTCATCCGATTTTGACATAACTTTGATGAATTGTATGAAAGCTTATAAGATATATGTATGCCAATTTTAAAGAGGTTTACATTGAAAACAAAAAAGTTTTGCTTACTAAGACTATTTTTCTAACCTTGCTTTTTTATGACAGCTATACTATATAGATTTCCGATTTCGACCAAACTTGGCAGAATAATGAAGAAGCATAGAAAACTAGTTAATACGGAGTTTGAAGATGTTTGCATTGAAATCAAAAAAGCTTTTCTCACTAGAACCAGTTTTTTGATCGATCGTTTCTATGGCAGCTACTATCGCTGTTATAGTCAGCCGATCCGGCCGGTTCCGACAAATGAGCAGCGTATTTGTATCAGAAGACTTCGTGCAAAGTTTGGTCCGGATAGCCTTAAAACTGACGCAGGAGATAGCATAGAAACAGACGAACGAACGGACAGACGGACAAGGCTAAATGTACTGTATATATAGTTCGTGTAGTCGGGAATTCTTTCTTCTATGCGTTACAAACATCTAGACAATTTCAATATACCCTCTGCAAGGGTACACAGAGAAAAAAAATGTCAATATCAATTCAATCTGGGCTGGTTAATTTGACATTTTGACATACCATTTTTTTCAAATCATTTTGATGCTAAAAAGTGTCAAATTGAAGCTAAATAATAGAATTCTGATATTGAATATTACATTTTGTATAAATTAATATCATTATTATATTTCATTTATATATTATTGATCAAAAATTCATCGAATTGATATAAAGAACAGGTCATATTCAACTTTATCATATCGTCTTTTTAATGATATGAAAAAATATAACAGATAACAGATCGTATAATTTTTTTTTTTCTGTGTATAAAAATCATACATAAATTACTCATTTTAGTTTTCCTGCTCTTTTAAATACTAAAAATGAGATTGCTTCATTTTAAAGTTGGTTATATACGATACGTGCTTTGTTTGGTTTTTTTGTAAAAATTTCGTCCCACTTATAAATGAAATTATTAGTATTTTATGTCATGAAACCATATATATAAATGAATTAGGTTAAGTTAGTAATTATTCTTGAAACTCTTTTGCATTGAAATTGTTGAATCATTGTAGAGACCAGAACAATCTATTTGTACTGGGATAAATCAATCAATTAAATTAGTTTGAAATTAAATTCTAGACTATTTTATCTTGGTGTTAGATTGGTTTTTTTTTAGGCTACAAAAATATTGAACATTTTTTTTTATGGACAGCGAATTATGAAGAATTTAGTTGCAGAAATTAGTTGGTACAGCTGATACATGGAAATTGATACATAGAAATGAACTGGAAGCCGAGCTATTAGCAAAAGAATGTTCACTGCTGCAGCACTGCTTTCAGCTGCTACTGCAGCTTTAAAGTTCACACTGAGCAGCATATAAGAGTTTTTTTTTCTCAGTTTGCTTCATAATAAAATGAAATTGCTTAACTTTCTGCAATTTTCAAGCCAAAACCCAATGGCACATACTTAAATTTGAATATTTTTTTCCCAGAGCCAAACAGTTGCCATAACGTTCTCATTGCCAGCCAGCCAGCCAGCACAATTCACAACTGTTTTCCTGTTATCGTCTTCTTTTTTTTTTTGCGTTTTGGTTTACCAATGCCGCCCGCAGACAGTCGTTATTGTTATTGTATATAAATAGTCCCAGCAGCGGCTTAGCTCACTCAGTGAGAGACGAATTGCATGTTGTATTTTTAAGATATGCTAAATATAAAGTTGCACTTTATTTCCCATTCCCATTCCCATTCCTTTTTCTCTACCCAGGAAAATTATGGTTCTTCCTCCAGCAGACAAAGAAAGAAAGAACTGAAGCAGCAGCCAGCCAGAGCACTGCTGAATGTTGTGACAGTTTGCGTTTGCCGGAAGTTTTGTTTGTCCGTCCGGGCTCATATAAAGTGAATTGCTCTTTTTTTGTTGGTTGCATGGAAATCAAAACCAATTATTTGAATTTGCACAGCTGTAAGGCCTAATTAGTTGACTCCGTAATCAATTTCCCATTTGATTGCTGACAACTCATGCTGGGTTGTTTTTTTTTTTTTTGTTTTTGACTTTAATTGTTAATGACGCTTAAATTTTAATGGCTTATTAATCACTAATTAAATACTTACCTTGCACGGAACATGTGTTTTTAATTAATGCACTTAATTTGTCATTTAATATTCTCTATTTTTCTTTTCTGCAGCATTTAAAACTCAACGGGTTGGGGTTGCTAAACTGTGCGGTTTCCCATTTCACATTTCTCTCAAGCAAACACAAAAAAAAAAACAAAAAACTCTTTATATACACCAAAGCCCTGGGGAACCTAAAACCCATGAATGGCATCACAAAGCAACTCCATCTGATGTCTGCGCGAGACGGGCAGCGCCACCCTCTGTCAAGGAAAAGAATTGCGAGTATAATCGCAATTATTTTTACCTGCGGGCGCTTTTAACACATTCCACTCAGTGAAAACTGTGTGTGTGCAAATATTTATTCTATTACAAAACGAACTGGGGAAGCAAGAAAATGCCCTAAACTGGGTTGAATACATTTCGAAATAGCCTGGACTGAAAACCAAATAATAAAAAGGCTAAAAATTGTATACACAAAATAATTTAGAAAATATTTACACACACAGCAACAACAATGGGTTATTTGATATGGTCAAAAGGAAAATTGAGAATTTCCTGGCTTTCGAACAGCATGCTGCCGAGGCCATATTGAGCACACAATTGCCGCCTATTGTGCGTATGAACGATGTCCTGGGGTCGGGACACAATGCATAAATTATTCATGTGCGAGAGTTTAGTACAATCGCCTGGCCAATACTTTAATCCAGATGATGGCAAGTGGTGAGCGGTGTGACAGCTCCATTGAACATGATGAAATGTCCATAAAAACGACGTGCTGTTTGCAAGGACACAATCGAGGCGTTGGAGTCAGTCACCAGGATAAGAGCGCTACATGTTTATAATCAATAAAACATGAGTAATGCCATTTCTAAGAAAAAGTTGCATTCAGTTAGGAGTTTATTGCAATTGATTAAGAGTTTCAGAGTCAGGAAATCAGGTGTAAGATGAATCGAACCGTCTTAGGTACACTTTCTTTGGAAGTAAAGGGTGCTTTGTGAGCAGCTTTCGGATTTGATTTTGAATCAATTTTTCAATATTGGCTTCTCCACAATAAAAGGTCTACACCCAGAAAAAAATTGCTCTTGATAATAGGTAGAACATTTCGGTTAATGACAATAATGTATGATCTTGATTAAAGAATGAGCATTGTTGAGTTTGAGTATGTTTAGCACTTGATCCCAGTACAATTCTGCTTGATTTAAGAATGATTTATTCTTGGATCAAGTATTAAAGCACTTGGGTCAAGAAAAACAGGTTCAAAAATTCATACTTGTATTAAAATCTTCGCTCTTGAATGAAGAATTTTTATTCTTATCGAACTTCTGACCAGAATGTTCATTCTTGATCCAAGTATGAAATTCTCTAATTTTTCTCTGAGTGTAGAGGGGGTTTATTGCACGTTCCAGGCGAAGCCATACGTGAAATAAACTGCTCACCGAACTCGCCTCTCAATAGAGCCATTGTTTCACGTGCTCTGTAGCATGTGGTACCGTCTTGATGCAACCACATGTCAGCCAAGTCTTCCATTTCCATTCCATTTCTCTACCATTTTGGGCAAAAAAAACAAGAAAGAAAGTCGGTCAAGTACGACTATAACATACTCTGCACCAACGAAATTAAATACTCAGCATAAATTTTGATGCTGCTACTGCAGATACAAACTTGATCTGCGTGTAGACAATACTAGGCTACATTTAATATTATATTTGATTGCTCTACGTCTGAGATTTAGGTGTTCATTCAAACAGACGGACAGACCGCAGGGCTCGGCTGTTGATGCTGATCAGGTATATGTATGGTTTATGGGGCCTTCTGCCTGTTACATACATTTGCACGACTTGAGTATGCCCATTTTACTTTACGAGCATAAAAGACTCTTCTAAAACCCCACGATAAAGATCTCTTTTTAAACCATTTATAAATGGTTTTGAAACCATTTTCAAAATAGAAAAGTGAAGGCACTGTTTAAAGTGCAACTCATAGGTAACTGTATAGGTAACGCCATGGTTTCTCTAATGGGACATTTTGGCTGGAAGATCAAATTTTTGTCATTAAGTCGACAAATAGCCAGCCATTGAGTTGAAACTTGGTGAATTTGATGGGAGCAAACAGAATATCATTTAGAAAAAATTTTAGGCAAACCATAAAAGCCTTCCTCACTGCCAATATGGTCCCACGTGGCGGATGCGTAATATAATTTGTTATATTTTATTTCAAATTAGTTTTGTTGAGTTTTATATTATTCTTTGTTTCGTAGCTTACGTTTTTTATATTAATTTGTTCAACAATCATTCGAAACGTATCTTTTTTTCCGATTAGGCTGACTAGGCTGAACTTATTCTTTCATAAAAGTCGGAGAAGAAAGTCTGGCAAAAAGAGGCAACATGTGTTAATAATTCATTCTATCAAGAACCCGAAAAGTAACCCGGTGAAAGTTAGTTTTAAATTCACCGGAGAAAGGTGTTTTGAGTAGTTTTCTCGTACTATGTTTAAACCCACCAAATTATTCGAGATTAATGCCCTACAAAGTATGCAAACTTTTTATCCTGAGGATATTATGTACTCAAATGAAGCCATTGCAAGTCTATCATAGATATACGACACTGCTTATTCACTCAGATTGAAAAATGTTGACTTAAGACTAATCTTCATAATATACTTGACCAAAATTATGATTTTCATATAACATAGCATACTTTAAAGGGCATTTAGCATGATGTATTCATATATTAATACTGCCCAACGATCTTGTAATGATATTTTTTGACGCTGGGATGGTAAGTTCGTACTGACATAGTGAAATTAACAAGAGACAGCGCTCTCTCTCTCTCTGTCTGTAGAGCCCGAAGGATTGCGCTGTGAGTGCTGGAAGAGATACACAGAACAAAAGCTGGGGAACACAAATGTTCGGCTGTGTCTTTCTACTAATAGGTGCCAACGAAACATCGATTGGTAGCACAGCTTACCTGCAAATCAATCTCATCTTTCTCCCTAAAAAATATTTACACTAATCTTCCTCAGCCCCTACGTTCTGTTTGTACACCGTTGACACATCGATTTAACAGTTTATTTCACTTCTACGCCTATTTATTTATTCCAAAAATAGGGCCAGTTATCAATATGCCACTCGATTCGCAGCCCCAGCATAGAAAAAAGTTCACCCAAAGTGCTAAATGAATACGGAAATCACGCATACGACAAATGCATTGGCTGGATAACCAAACACAGCTCTAGGCTCTATTTCCCAGACCAACAACCAGGTCATCGTGTGGCCGATGGCAGTGCAAAATGCATACTGAATGCACTCGCCACAAAAACCCCAAAAACCAAATACCTAGAATGTATCAACTGGAAGACATGTATGAGGAAACCCCCAACCCTCAACAAAACCAAAAAAAATAAAAAAGGACAGTAAAAATGGGCTCGTTAGTGGCCATGTCCATATGACCTGTCTGCCCCTTTGTTTTGCGGTGCCATAAATTTTACTTCAGGACGGAACCAAGGCCTAACAATTGCCTCAAGCACTTTTTATTCCTTGTAAACATTAGCAAATTCGTAAAATTTAAATAACAATTGTTTGTGCGTGTGTGTGTGCAAGACATTTATTCGAGACGAGATTTACTTCTGCCCCAATGCCAAGTATATGTCGTCTATGTTATCCAGACCGTCTGTCGAGCATAAATTAAGTCAAACCCAAAAACTTTGCGACAAGAAACAAACATGTTCTGAGCATGTGTCGCTGAATGTCTAACACAGGACTTTGGCTGACTTTGAAGTCAGATTTCTTGAGTAAAATCTGTTGGCAAGTCAACAACAAAAAGAGCACTCATATTGAAGTTACGGAAATGGAAATTGATTGGCTATATAACTTTAAGGCGCGCTTAATCTGCTAATGTCAATGTTTTTTCTAAGGCTTTTATAAGAAGCTCCATCAAATGATTTGCCAAAACACCTGCCCATTTGCCATTTAGAATTAAAGTAAGCGAAGCTAAATTTTGTTCACCTTCCCCTCTCGCATTCAATTTTGTCTGGGCAACTAAGCCAGGCATTCTTAATGCCAACACATTTTCGCATTTTTACCCAGACTTGCCTCCTACTCTGCAAGGGAGCCGTGCAAATCCTTACAATAAAAAAAAAACAAAGAGATTTTGTTGCTCGAACGCTTGTTGCTTCTGCTAAGACCTGAACATTTCCGGCCAGGAGTTTTGGCGTAACACGCAATGTGCTGATTACTCCGATTAAAAGTGTCACTTGTTCAACATTAATTTATGGCGAACATTTTCGGACATAATTTAATTTATTAGAAACTTTCACCAGCCTCAAATGCACCGCAACGTTTTATTGAGTTAACTTTCTCTTTCTCCGTCTGTCGATGTCAAGTCAGCTGTGCAGATTTCCATGGCTCGTTGTGGCTGCCTGCGAACAATAAACGAAACGAGAAATTTAATGAAATTTCAAATTGCCACTCGCATTGCTGTCTAGAAGAGATCTTTGCTGCTGTGTGTGCCTTTGCGTGTCCGTGTCCGTGTCCATGTCCATGTCCATGTCCTTTGTGCTTCAGTGACAGCTGCTCATTTCACGCTTGGTAATTTCAATGAATTCTTTGCATAGAACGCACGACACCTAGCGACACAACCAACACAATTGTAGGTATGCCACTTCATTAATTAAATTTCCGCATTGTGCAATAACAATATGAATTGTTTTTAGTTGTATTTGTTTATGACTTGACTTGAGTGTTCAAAATAGGCAGGCAATTAATTAAGAGCTAATTAAACAATCTGCATTCTATTAAATTTTGTTTGCTTCATTGGACTCAAAACAAATCGGGCCATTCTTGAATAGAAGGGGTTGATCTCCTTATGTCTATTACCAAACCCTTTCGGTGTGAATTAAGTGATAAAGTGACTTCATAAACCCCGGGATGATGTTTATTTTTTTAAGATTCATTAGATCCTTTCGAAGCCGATTAATGTTCGAAGAAGCACGAATCGAAAATAAGGGTTATGGGATGGAAAAAAATCAAAGAACCAAGAAGTATCCTATTTTATACGGAATAGAGCCAAACATACTATTTTTTAAGCCGGTTTTCAAAAGAGGCACAATATTTATTTGCATTTCTTACAAACGAAATTATATTTGACTCTAAATTTATAATTTAAAAATAAAAATTGTTACATAACCTTTATTTTGCAGTTTTTATTTTAAATTTTTTTAGTAAACATTTTATAAAAAAAATTATTTTCTGATTTTTATTTTACAAATTCAAAATAAGAAGCAAGGGGAATACAATTTTTGATTTCGATTCCTTTATAAAAATTAAAAAAAATATTTTTCAAATCAAAAATTAAAAAAAGTTTTATCGCAATTCTTAGTTATGATTTTGGAATAAAAATTAAGATTTCATTGTAATTTTTATTTTGTTAAATACAAATTTTTTATTCAAAATCAAGAAATAGTTTTAGAATATATTTTTTCTGTTGAGTAAAAAATAAATTTTAAAAAAATGTAAAAATAATTGTTATATCAGAATTTTTCATTAAAAATTTCAGATTTATATCTGATTTTGATGAAACAAATAAGTAAATAGTCTCAAGTAGTAGTTTATATATTATATTAAAATTTTGTAATCATTACGATCCCTAGAAAAAAGATTACTAAAACATCCATGGGATAGCCAAAAACTATACTTTTAAACTGTTGAATTCATCCATCTTTATGAAGTATCCAATTGAGTTTTCAGTATCCAATTGATCTTACTGTCATTTCCCATGGATATGCTAGTATCCATTTAACATCCATTTAAGATGAATTACATTTCCGGTGGATCTGTTCGTAGAACAATTTCCAAATAAAAGTCAGCCCAATCATTTATTTCAATTCATTTGCTCTCAAATTGTATAAAAATGTAAGTATTCTACTAAAAATAGTTAGATTCTATTAACATATAAAAAAGGCAATTCTTCTTATGCATCGCAGGTCCAACCAGATTGCCTTAAGAAGAATCATTGCTACCATTGGGATAACCGGCATACAGCATATCCTTTACAGAAGAAAAGGAGTTGGATCTCCTTGGATGGATGGTTCTTAATATTCTTATTTTATAATACAATATTCATTTTTAAAAAACCTTTAAATGCACATCCACAGCCTGCAAACCAGTAACTGCCTATGTGTGGTATAATATATACAGAAAGCTCCTGTGTAAGCACAGTTATACTTGAAATACTTGGCTTTACCCAGCCCGAGCTGCTTGTGTGCATCTTGCGCTTTCCGCGCAAGGGAAAGGAGCTTACAATTTAACACCGAATACGAACGGAAAGATTTGAAAAACTTTATCATGGCAAATTAGTTTACAACTGGCGGCAATAGCTACCAAAGGTGACCGGCTGCGAAAGTTTTAAAACAAAACATTTTCATTAGATTTTCCGAGGTGGAACTACATATGTATAAATATACTTAATTGGGCTGGAAATGCTGCCTTCCGGCTGCATTATACTTTGGCACAGAGCATATCAACCCCTATTAAGCCGACAAGCCAGACACACACTGCATAAATTTGTTTTTGCATTCATCTCGATCACGCAGCTATTGAGCTGTCATCTTGCCCCGATACGCAACATACTTGTAGTTTTAACTCGCTTTAAAGCTAGGAAGTTGCACTTGTCGTTCTGTCGCCTTGTGCTTGGCGGCGCCTTTAGCGAGACAAGTTGCGCAGCGCCAGTTGACGTATCATATATTCCAGAGCTGTTGGAGCTAGCGCTTGCCCACCACTGCTTTTAATTTGCAAATGTATTGACGCCAAAAAAGATGCCCTCAAATATATAAATTTAAGTAAATGTTCTTAGCATCTTTAATATTTTTAGACTAATGAAACAGCGTGCTGTAGGATGTCGAAATTCAATATGTCTTTCTCGTTTGCACCTACGGTCATACTTGACATGTTGACTATCGCGTTGTAGATAAATGATTTCAATTATCGATTCATGAATTAACATAAGCTAATTCTGACATTATGTCGAGTTCCTTTAAAGCTTTCGAATGTAAAAAGGAATTCCCAAATAAGTATATTGAATTGATCTTATTTCTTTATCCAATGGAGCATAATAAAGCTATAAAGCATATTTTGAATTTGGATTTTGAAATGCATAAATCGATATATTGGTTTCTTTCTTTTGGTCCTTCGAGTCGGATGTTCCAGCAAAGATTTGTGATTATCATTTATGATTGCTAGACATTCAAAACCTGCGGTAATTGAATGTTTTTAAAGATTTAGGATCAATTAGGTATATCACAAATAGTTTATATTCGCCCCTTGCTATCTTATGTCATAATTGTGATACCAGATGCATAGTTTGTGACGATTCTTGTTTCAAATTTTGATTTTTTCAATGCACTGAATCGAAGTCCGTTGGAGTTGTATTCTTTTCTATTCATAATTATTGCATATTTAATCTCATTTCTGGTGTTTAATCTCAGTATCTCATATTTCCGACCATCTCTCCACTGCACTTAAATCGCTTCAATCAACCTAAAACTGTACAATCCGGGCGCACTGCCAACGGATGTGATTTAAAACCAAAACCCAAATAAAAACAACAACAAAAATATACAAATACTATAGCAAAAATGCCAGTTCTGCTT
The DNA here is from genome assembly GCA_035044965.1 of Lordiphosa andalusiaca. Classification (NCBI taxonomy): domain Eukaryota; kingdom Metazoa; phylum Arthropoda; class Insecta; order Diptera; family Drosophilidae; genus Lordiphosa; species Lordiphosa andalusiaca. The sequence continues at coordinate 211,753 of JAWNNM010003056.1, forward strand.
TTGTGGCGACCTTGAGAGCGAATCAACTAACAGACGAACCACCGAGATAAATGCCACAGCACAGTTTCCCATTCAAATTGCTGGACATTAAGCGGATGTCGATAAATGAGATTGACAATGACAAACATGGAATCGAATGCAGAGGTAAGGTTAACACAAAGATGAAAAAGAATGCCAAGCTGAGTCAATAAAAATCGCTCCAAAATAAAATCGTGCTGAGGTCAAACGGCAACCAAAATAACAAAAAAAAAAAAAAAAGAGAAAATAGAAGAACGTCCTTTAACCAAAGTGAACCGAAAGCCGAGTGACAGCTGAACCTCTGAGCTAACAGATGGCAGAACATTTACGGTCACGGGTGGCACATGTGTCAACCGGAGGATGATTGCACAGACCGAGAGAAAACCAAATGACAACTGAAAATGACCAAATGTCAAGTGCACCAAGCGGCTTCCAAGGCAATTCCCCAACGTTTGTTTAAATGTGAATTAAAGAATCTCCGACCAAAGGATGAAAGGTTTGCCTATTTTGGTAGTTGGCCACTTAGAGGGAATTGAATTGGTGCAAACATTGGCTTAGGGTGCACCGACTGAAGGAACAGCGGCTTGCCATTTGCTGCATGTGCCATTTGCATAAATCAAATTTGAATATGCATCGCTGCTTGCCAGTGGCAGGGGAGCCTGGCCAACAGCAGCCGGAGCAGCTGCCGGCACCGACACCGGCACTCAAACGCGTCTCCCATATGCTCAACCAGGCAGCTGGATGGCCACGTACACGAAGGGAAGGAGGGAGAGTGCTGGAGAGCTACCTGCCCTTTACCTGTGTGTGCTCGAACACGCACTGAGAAATAAGCACGCAGCCAAACTTACGCACGCTCGCCCACAACACAAACAGCGACAAGGCGGCAAACAAGCGGAACGCATCCACCCGACATAACGGAAGTTGATGATATGGATGATTTCATTCAAGGGCAGTTTAGTTCGCGGAACGATTCTGAAAGTATCGCCAAGGCCAAAATTTTAGTTACAACCTTGTCTCAAGGCCCATAGAAGCGCTGAAACATTTTCGATTAGATAACGTTGAATTCTAGATATGATGGACTAACTTAAGCCACTTCCCATTGGCACTTTACAACAATAAGTTTTAAATATTAATCTAGATTTTTAAATAATTTTTATATATAATGAATTTATAATTGAAAAACCTTTTGGTCTCTGCTTTTCGACACAAATTTTTAAGAATACAGCTCAATTTTATTGACAGAAAAATTCTTTATCGCGGTAGACAAGAATGGATGCTTCCAATAGCGATATCGCATTTGTATCTTCCGTCGGCTACGCTGCGAAACCTTATGGGCTATAAGAGAGCGATACTTCTGTGAAAAAGAGTCTTTTGAGAGATAAGATGGCGAGACTTAATGAAAATAAGAAAGGGTTTCTTTCGAAGGTTAAGAAATCGATTCGCCCCCAAGAACAAGAAAGTGTCTTTTCCGAAATAACACAAAAATGTGTCTTCTGTTGGACTAGTAGGAGTTTCTTCCTGGAGATACGATATCTTATATTCCATCAGAAAAAAATAAAAATATTAACGATATATATATATAATATTTGTATTTTAAACTTTATACTTACTTGTTGTTTAAGCCATCTCGAGGTTAGCTGTATTACTGTGCTTAATATGTGAAATTAACAATACATTCTCCTTTTTCTTTCTCTTCTCCCAATTATTTCGAACCTCATCGGGACTCGTCTTCAATGCTGTGGAGTTACAAACTAAAACCACTACTTTATACTTACTCTGAGACTTGAGCTCGGGACATTTGAACTCGAGACAATTTGAATGACTTCTCAAGTAGTTGCTTCACCGCCAACATTGGTTGCTAAACGTCTGGATTCTACTTGGGCTGATTAAGCCAACTGCATAAAAGTACAAAAAAATGTTACTGGTTGACTTTACAGTCCACCAAAGGCCAAGCTGAGTTTCACTTAACAATATACACTGCACGTCATGAGAATCGCGCTCCCCGGACTCATAAGGTAGGAAAATTTGGTTTCCCCATACATTTTCAGTGATATTTAAGTCGGGTTAGTAAGGCGAGCTCTGCAATAAATTACATTTTGGACCTCGTTATATTGTTAAAATTATAACAAATTTTTTTTTTATTGTTAGAAAAGTATTATTTATTAACTAGCCTTCTGCTACCATTTTTGGCAGCTTATGCTAGTTAGTAGTAGTAGGTATTAACAGTACTTGGCAGTGTCCATTTGGGCTTACCGATAATGTATAGGTGTTTTAATGTAAGTTATTAGTAAGAAAGTGTAAGAATTTGGTGTGAACAGTGTTCTGCTACAGTCGCCGTGAGTTGAGGTCCTTGGGTAAGACTCTCCTTAGGCTTCTCCTTTGTCGTACACCTTGGATTCTGCGTCTTCTTAACAAGTTTTAAGCCAATTTGTTGGGGTGGTGTCAACGTATATTGCAGCCAGCTTATTGATGATATCACCAATCATAAGGACTCCAAGGTTCTTTTCAATATCCCTGGTTCTCAGGTACCATTCAGCTGCCGCAATACGCCCAAGGATTTTCACCTTTTAGTCTGTATCACCATACCGGAACCAGAATAACCTTGGAGTTCAGGAGCCAAGTTTTTAAAAGCAATCTGGAGTTCGTTAATATATTATACGATATGTGCTTGCTTTCATACTGACGCTGAAAAACTGAAACTAACATGTACGATATTGAAAGTGGCTCCCTTACTATTACGCCTCCTAGACTATGCATGCGATCTAACTGATGCTCCTGTTTGCGTAGATCATCGAAATAGTAGTTGTAGCGATCAGTATGCGGAATCAGGAGTTGGAATTCCAGGTCATGCGCTATCCTGCGAAATTCAAGCGCGATTCCTTTCGGACCAGGTTAAGATGTGGTTTTTGCTTTAGCTCTAGTTTCAGTAGATGAGGAGCATCCCTGATCACTCTTTAAGTTGTGGATGAGCTCGCTTAAGTCCCCATATTTGCTATAATCCTTGCGGTGGAGTCCAGAGAGTTCGAGGCTTTTTTTGAAAATTGAGAGTCTTTGGTTTGGCTTGAATTAAGCAAAGAAGACTCGTTCAAGGAGAGCACTGCAATAACAACAAGCAGTGAATTTCTTGCATATCGCGTAGATTTGACAACTTGTTTAAGTTTAAGTTCTGTGCACTTTCAATATACTTAAAACTTAAATTTGAGTGTGCTTAGTGTTTGCTAAAGATTGTATAATGTAAAAGCAAGACCAATAATAAGCCTTCTAGGCAATAATTCACACTGCATATGCACTCATGATACAATAACTACTTACAAGATACACTATGCACTATGTTAGAAAGTGTCAGGAATGCTCATGCACGATAAGGAATTAATTTGTATTCACTTTTAATAGAAGCGCCATCCCCAGATCCCCAATCCCAATCCAATCCAACCCAACCCAATCCCTAGATTCATGTTCTTAAAAATTAATACACAAAATGCAGCTGCAAGCTAAAATTCTTATTATAATTGGGAAAAATATTTTTTTGTGAACTTTTATAAATTTGCTTGCGTAAGTCCCATTTCTCCTGGTCATTGCTGAATGCACCGGTGTCACATCGAACCAGCGATCCGCGGAGAGGAACATGACAACAGTTCTTTGCAGGTGCCTTGTAATTAAGTTCGCAACTGATCATTTTTCCCACACTTCACTCTTATTGTTCAGTGGTTTCACCAGCTTTGAAGTTTCATTTTCTTGTAAAAGGTTACTTTTGATAACATTTTCTTTCTGATTTTTTCTGAATAATATAAATGCACAACTTATATTCTCGATGTTACGAATTGTCTACAAATCTTCACCAAAACAATGCAATTGCAGAATCATAACCCAGACTGTGAATTTTTGTGTGGTGCGGCGGGGCTTGGCCAGACTGTGATTTCTTTTGAAAATTCAGGGACATTAGCATAAAAGTTTCGTAGCTAATTTACGATGCACACACACACAAAAACACACTCTCATTTGAAGTGCATTATCGCCTAGTGTGCAACTTTTGCCTTACCAAGTGTAAAAATTAAATAATAAATGTGCAAAAGAGTGATACAATTTAAAATGCGAAGCCAAATCTGAGTGAGCAGACTACTTTTAATTTCCATTAGGCTTTGACTTCATTTAGTTGCTTAGTTGCGGTCGGATGTTTGTGGTGATTGTGAACTAATTAGTTTTTAGCCACGACAAGGGTTCACACAAATGGAATATGTGTCAATTAGGAAACCGAAAGTGAATTTTCCCAGAACAAATTTCCTTAAAGAATAAATTAAGCTTATTCGCTCAGAAGACTCAGTGAAAAATGAACGAAATTCTCAATTTATAAAAAGGTGATACAGTTTAAGGCATTCACATTTTATTACAATTTAAAATCAGCTTGGTGACAATACGAAACGCCTCCAGCTTTCCCATAAAAGCGCCGTTCTTGTTGACGTGACTGCTGCTCATTTCACGCTTCGTCTTGTCAATGAGCTCCTCCACCTCCTCCTCCTCCAGCTCCTGCTGCTCAGTAGGCTGGGCCGAGAGCCGTGACTTAAGTCATTGTTAACTGAAATGCCCGGCGGTTCAATGTTGGCCGCTTTGCATGTATTGTTGATACAACTGAATAGCCACTGAGGGCAATCGCATGGGCAGTTCTAAGTGTATAAAGTGTTTGATATTCTTTAAATATAACGTCGTTTTTTTTTTTTGTTCGCTGACGACCAAAGTCAAATTTGTTAAAAATCAGTTTGCGTTCCCCGCGCTGGAACAGAGCCTGAACTTGTGGGCAATGTGTCTAAAGGAATGAAAAATTTGACTTTGGCTAAATGAGTACAACAAATTGGAACATACTCGGTTCAGGGGGATTAATTGGCTCTTGGTTTGAGGTCCCTGGGATTGAGGTCTCTGGGTTTGAGGTCTCTGGATTTGTGATCTCCTGTTTTAATGTTTCCGGTTGTGATGTCTCCGGCTGTGATGCCTCCGGTTTGGATGTGTCCTGTTTTGATGTCTCCGGTTTAGTTGTTTCTTCTAGTTTCGGTTCAGGCTCTGCTTTTAATTCGGGCTTTGGTTCTGCTTTAGGGATGATTGGTTCCTGCGCTATTTTAGAACCAAAAAATGGCAAAAATGGAATGTGTTTTTCACGCTTGCCAGCGCCGCCACCACTGCCGCCACCACCACCACCAGCACCACCTTTACCAGCACTTCCATCCTCAAATGGTGCCATCATCTCCAGCGGAAACGGATAAATGATTTTACAATGACGCTCTGAGGCAATCGAGCTGAGGATTTGCAAATGTCTTAGCTAGAAGAGATTTTAGAATAAAAGATATAAGATATAAGATATAAGATATAAGATATAAGATATAAGATATAAGATATAAGATATAAGATATAAGATATAAGATATAAGATATAAGATATAAGATATAAGATATAAGATATAAGATATAAGATATAAGATATAAGATATAAGATATAAGATATAAGATATAAGATATAAGATATAAGATATAAGATATAAGATATAAGATATAAGATATAAGATATAAGATATAAGATATAAGATATAAGATATAAGATATAAGATATAAGATATAAGATATAAGATATAAGATATAAGATATAAGATATAAGATATAAGATATAAGATATAAGATATAAGATATAAGATATAAGATATAAGATATAAGATATAAGATATAAGATATAAGATATAAGATATAAGATATAAGATATAAGATATAAAATATAAGATATAAGATATTAGATATAAGATATAAGTTATAAGTTATAAGCTATAAGTTATAAGTTATAAGTTATAAGTTATAAGTTATAAGTTATAAGTTATAAGCTATAAGCTATAAGCTATAAGTTATAAGTTATAAGTTATAAGTTATAAGTTATAAGTTATAAGTTATAAGATAGAAGATAGAAGATAGAAGATCTTATATCACATGTGATATGTGATATGTGATATGTGATATGTGATATGTGATATGTGATATGTGATATGTGATATGTGATATGTGATATGTGATATGTGATATGTGATATGTGATATGTGATATGTGATATGTGATTTATGATTTATGATTTAAATATTAAGATTTATTATTAATGATTCAAGATTTCAGATTGATTTAAGTTTGACTTAAGATATAATTCAGATTTTGGATTTAAGATTGATTTAAGACTTAAGATTGATTTGAGATTTAAGATTGATTTAAGACTTAAAATTGATTAAAGATTTTAGATCGATTTAAGAGTTAAGATTGATTTAAGATTTCAGATTGACTTAGGGTTTAAGATTGATTTTGGATTTAAGATTCATTTCGGATTGAAGATTCAAGATGAAAGACTTGAGATTTTAGATTCAAGAGTTAAGATCTGAGATCTATGATCTAGCATCTTACATATAAGACTAACAAAAAGAAGATTCACAATATGTTTTACCTGCAGTGTTATCCGATTCTCGGACATAACATCGGAGGCCTCCTTTAAGGCCTTGGAAGCTTTGAGCTCACCCTCTGCTGAAATTATTTTGGCCCTTGCTTCCCTTAGAGCCTCAGCCTCACTGGCCAGCGATCTTTGCAGGCTATCGGGCAGACTGATATTCTTGCTGTGCAAAAACAAATGAATCAACATTGAAATAAACTTTCCCCATTTGCACTGGACTCACAGCTCAACTCTTTCCACCTTCACTCCCCATCTTTCGGTTGAATCATCCACCGCATATCCTATCTCTCTGGACAGAGTTTCCCTCGAGGTGAGTAATTCAATCAGACCCTTTGCTCCCACTATATTACGCAGTGTTACCTGCGCTATAAACATGACAGCCTGATGTACATCGTCCACCTGAATTATAGCATCCATGGGATTGTAGATGCAATAGTACAGTACGGCATCCACACTGATCGTTACCGAATCCATGGTAAGAATGTCCTGCGGAGGCACCTCTTCCACCGTGGTGCGCAGATCCACCCTGACATAAGTGTCTATGCAAGGTAAAATCCAAGTAATGCCTGGACCACGCTGTCCCTTACTAGAAAAGGGATAATAGACAGGGGGGTATTATTAAAACAGTTAGCTTACTGTTACCGCAGACGTCCCAGACGAAATACGACCATGCGCTGAAACTCCTTGAGCACAACCAGACAAAGAAATATTGAAATGGGAAAGGTAACCACCACAAGAATAATGGACAAGGCCAGGGCACATTTTTCAAAACTGGAGTCCTTGTTATCCTCAGCTGGAATGGGTGTGTGTATAGAAGGGAAAATTGAAATGATACGAGTAATACTTACTGGTTTTTATATATTTATCCCTTTTACGGGTGGGATCACGGTCAGGTCGAATGTGAACAGGTCTGGGCGGGGGCGGTGCTGATGACCCTGCTGGTGGTGGTGGACCATCTGCATCATACGGGTTCAACGGATAGAGCGGAGCTGTGTCTCGACTTTGATCGGTCGGCTGACCTTTTTTCAGCTTATCTTCATTACTCATAACACAAAATTTTAAAGACAATTTTAACCAACGAAACAAGTAAATCTGACACAAAACACACAATGATGCTATTAGCCCAACTGCTAAGTGAATCACACGCAGCTCAGTTTAAAAGTTATCAAAACTCTTCCAACTGCCAAACAATTTAATCACTTAATTCCCAGCACACATCTCAGTGGAGAGTTGCGCTAATTATTTCAGTCAAACACAAGCCGGCGCAATAAAAAATGTTTTTAATTGGAATTTAAAACAAATCGTATTGCATGTTAATTTGAATATCCCCAAATGAACACCGCCGTCCAGCCCAACCCAACCAAACCCCACCCCCGCCCCCCAGCTGTCGATGGGAATAAAATATACCAATTTCCCGCCGCATTGCCGCCGGGTGACCAGTGCAGGGCCCGCGGATGTGTGCCCAAAAATTTTGGCATGAAATGCGAAAACTTTGCGCCCAAAAGTTGTGTGTAAATGTGGGGATTTTATAGTTGGAAACATAAATTTCAATACAACCGAAAATGTCACACTTCCGCTTCGAGAAGTGCAAGGCAAATTGAAACTGAAACAATTTCAAGCCACCACCACCTTCCTGGGCACGTTTTAACCCAATTTATTTGTTGGTCCTAATTAAGCCCGAAGCATTGGTCCACATCTAATTACAAAATTGTTGGTAATATTTGCAGCTAGACCTTGTCACGTTTAACATTATCGGTGGCAAAGGGACGACAGTAAGTAGCTCGCGGCTTTCCAAATATATATAGTATATATATCTCTTCCATGTACGACGAAAGTTAATTTTTCCATGTCAAATTTTGACACGTCACCACCATGTGAAGTCATGGAGAAAAGTAGTAAATGCATGCTTCCCATTTTTTGGTGCAAAAATGTAGAGCAAAATGCGAAAAAGAAGTGGTTTTGTAATATGCAGTTGTGGGTTGCGGTTTGTGGGTTGAGGATAGCGGATGGCTCTGCGGAGTTAGCCTTAATGCAACAGCTCTTTAACCAGCTGCACGAAACGGAAGCGGGAAATTTATGTGCACTTGCGCATTTGGTATACTATATATACTTGGCTGTGCACTTGCAAAAAAAATATACAAATTAAAGTTGCATGCCAGCAGATGCAGACATCAGACATCTCTCTCATTTTTATATACATAAATCTCTTAGCCCAACTGACTGACTGACTGACTGGCTGATATATACGATTTTAAGAAAGATGCACACGCTGAAGCAAAATATGGAAAATGTGTTTCCAAAACTGGTGGAACTGTCCCAAAAAGATGTCGGTTGTCATATAATTCAACTAAATTATGGTCAGCGGATTTTGCATATTTTTAAACCGATTTTAATCCTAGTTGACTTGGAAAAATTCGACATCGTTTTGTCCTTTTGCTCAACTTCCAATTCATTAAATAATTATTACAGTCATCTTGGAATTGAGTGCAGAATTTTGTGAAATTTTATTAAAGTAAAATGTCAGCACATTTACTTTGACTTACTTGTATGAAAATCTGTTGGAAAATATGCAATATCCGCTGTCTATAAATGATCATCATCAAGCTAACTAGTTGAGCTATTTCCCAAGTTGAACCATAGATGAAGCCTCTTTTATGATCCCCGATCGATCCCATTACCCGATAGCTGCAGCCACCTATTGATATTTAGGGCAATCTATCGATACAGCGCTTGTGTCATCGCTCAATTATTATTAAGTGAAATTTTATCAAGACGACGTTCTATGACCTGAGCCACTCTTGTTATTTACATCTCATAGCTTAAACTGATATTACCACATATTTAAGGCACAAATTACGAACGTTAAGGAAAAGTGACCTTATATTTAGGCACAAATTACGAACGTTAAGGAAAAGTGACCTTATATTTAGGCACTCAATACAAACATTAAGGAAAAGTGACCTTATATGTAGGCACACAATACAAACATTAAGGAAAAGTGACCTTATATGCAGGCACACAATACAAATATTAAGGAAAAGTGACCTTATATGTAGGCACACAATACAAACATTAATGAAAAGTGACCTTATATTAAGGCACACATTACGAACGTTAAGACCTTAAATTTAGGTGACTATTTCCTCATAAACAAACTGACTGCAAACTTTGCCAGTTAAAATGACTGTGTTCTCTGGGGTAACTTGGTCCAGACACCATGTTTAGTTAACGGAGGACCTGAGCTCGAGTCCTTGTAAGCTAAGGTATTATCAAAGTTTTTATTAGTTTTCAAAATGAAGAACTATAGCACAATGCCAAAATTACCATGAATTTAAGATCAATTTTTGGGGGTTTAAAGCATTTCATTTTTTTGGGTGTGGCGGAAGACATAATCTTCGAATATTTGCCTGCTCTAGACCTTAATCATGGAGCTGCCACATTTGTAATTCATAAAAATCTTTGACAATCTCTTCCCTCTCCACGCTTCTAGATGGAAATGCCAAATTCATATTGTTCAACACGAAGTAAAGATATGGGGAAACACTGAGTAAAACATCAATCTATAACCAAGATTATGGTATCGATACGGAGACGAAACCAAGATTTCAATTTCAATTTAAATCTTAATTCAACCATCTTGGATAAAGACCGTTTATACTCGACTTTAAGATGAAACAATCTCATGTTTAGCTTGAAAATGAAAAGGCAAAGAAAAAAATTTGTTTTATCTGATACATTTTTCTGTTTTGTTATATTTACTAAGGGCCGATTTATCATCTTCTACATAGCAACTATGTGTGGAAAATTTGAAGATTTAGCTCTGTTATATGTGGGTTTATATGACAGATAGCTCTATGTAGAAGAAAAAAAAACTTCTGAATTTGATATTTTTAAAAGTTTGAAAGGGTATTCCCCGTCTGGGGTTTGATATTGAATTTGTACGGCATCTTAGACCGCTGGGCTATCAACTAAAAGCAGCAAAACTACTGTTTAACCAACCTCCAGTAGCCAAATAACGTAATGTGACTTGTAGCCTTTCTGCAGTTCCGCATATCACAGTTCTTTCCCCAAATAAACAACTTTAACATATCTAGAAGCAATCCAAATTGGTGGGGGGGTCACGCGAAGCACAGTCTTGCAATTGGTGAGTAAAGAATTCTTGCACGCGATGCATACGCCGGAAATTTTATTTTATTTTTTTTTTTTGCTTGCCGCAAATAATTTCAAGCATGCTGAATATAGCAGCAAATTGTTTTCAGTCTTGTGCATTTTGGAGGATAAAATAAAAATTAATGACAAAATAACTAGTGCAATTTAATGCTAAAAGTTTCAATAAAGAAAACACCAAAACCAAAATCTCCACATAAAAACGCACATAACTTATGGCGCCAAAGCCCTTAGGCGCTTGCTTTGCTGCCAATACACACTTGCAACAAAAGGTCTCAAGTAAAGACCAAAAAATTAACTAGATTGGAATTTCTCTGCATGGTTATTGATAGCTCAAGAAAGAATGGACTTTACTTTTTTGAAGAGTTATTGCACATTTTCGATATTCACCTGTGCCTTATTGGGTAGGGTGCCCCTACAAAATTTTTTCTCATATATTTTGCCTTTTTTGAAAGCTAATAGAGTAAAGACTTACAGATTTTTCGGAACAAGTTAAGAGGTCATCAAAGCCGAGTTCAATTGATGACTTCATAGAATGAAGCTAGTTACACCACATAACTAAAATCATTTTAATCTACTGCTGCTATAAAGGGATGATTTATGCCTCCAACTTTGTGGAAATAGGCAAGTTTATTATAAAAGACTAAAACTAGTTATTCAAACGATTGTAGCTGTATGTTAAAGTCATCCGATATTGTCAAATCTTTGTAGAGTTGTGTGAAAGTTTATAAAATCAATCAACTTCAAAATTATAGACGCTACCATTGAAAACAAAAAAAGGTTTGTTTTGGCATCATTCCAAAATGATGAACAAAAGTTTCGAAGAAAAATCGCAAATAAAATATTCAATATCCGAAATATTGCCTCGGATAAATATTCGATAACAATATATAATAAATTTGTTGACAAAATAATGGATATCTCGATATATCGATATTATATCGGGTATCCCTACTTGCAAGGCATAGACGAAATAAGCTTAGTTAGCTAGTTTTTATACTCTGTACCGTAGGTACATAGAGTATTATAAGTTTGTGCAAAAGTATGTAACATCCAGAAGGAAGCATCTCCGACCCCATAAAGTATATATATTCTTGATCAGCATCAACAGCCGAGTCATGTCCGTCATGTCCGTCTGTCCGTCTGTCCGTCTGTCCGTCTGTCTGTCCGTATGAACGCACAGATCTCAGAGATTGTAAGAGATAGAGGTTTGACATGTATGGGACATATGCTTCTAATGTCTGCAGGCAGATCAAGTTTATTTTCAATTTTGGCCACGCCCCCTCCCGCCCCCGCAATTTAGAAAAAGCGTCATATCTCCCACAGTTTTGAAGATAGATGGCTTGTTCCTTCTGGACATATTTAGTTATTAGGATAACTTATCGATCCGCCAAAGGAATGAAGAAGATCGGATGAACGGTTTTCGAGTTATGATCAAAAGAAAAATTTTCTTGGTACAGAGTATGTTATAGTCGGGCTTGACCGACTTTCTTTCTTGTTTTATAATGAAGACTACAAATTCGCATATTGTCATACTTATCGATACGATATAGACAACTTAAATGAAATCAGTAACCCTTCAAAACTTGTTACACAATTCTGGAAATTATTAAAATGTAATAGCGTTTCAATATAATGCAATTGAAAAGCTGATTCAAAAATATAGCCGAAAAATATTACTGACAAACATTCGATATCTGATATATCGCCTGGGAATAATATTTGATACCGATATATCGCATTGTTGGACGAAAATAACGATTATTCGATATATCGATATTATTTCAGGCATCCCTGGTATAGAGTGTAGCATATACCCCGTTTATACACAAAAAGAATATCATGATAATTGCCCTTAAAAGTATGCTATTATCACTTCCATAAATAATTCTTAATTTAAATAAGGAAATGAGAGTCAGCTAAGTCTGCGTCATACCAAAGATTTATAGATATTATAGTTGACGCATCTGACAGAAAACACGATTATTCCTGGTAGCTAACAAGGGCTTCTAATTTCTAATTTGATCATCATGCGTCATCTATAAGTATCCATATATCTTTGATATAACTATGTAAGTGTTTTACCAATGATTTATGGATATTATAAATGACGCATCTGAAAGAAAACACGATTATTCCTGGTAGCTGACATTGGCTACCAATTTTCGATTTGTTCCACATGCCTCATCTATAACATCTATAAATCTTTGGACACACATAATCCACACTTTCCATTCACTTAGATTGAAGGACTTATTCAAGGTATTAATATAAGGTATTATTACAAGAGAATTGCTTTGCTGAACTTGTATTATTATTAAACATAGCATACTTTAAAGAGCATTTAAAATGATAACTTGGTTGTGTACAAACAGGATAATAATGGAGCTTGACTGGCTTCCTTACTTGTTCAATAATTGAAATTCTGCATATATTTTGAAGGCTCTACCATAAGCAGACTATGGGCATCTTTGCTTTAATAATAAAAAGTCAGCTTCAGATAGTCTAGCACCGTTACAACTCGGAGCCAATGTACAAGTGGCTGTTTTCCGAATTTCTTATCCTACTTAATAAAATCCTTAAGCATATGTTGCATTCTCCATAAAAAAAGTTCTCCCAGAACTTCATGCTCAATCGAATGCACAACTAATGGCATCATTTCATTGTCGAAATGCTTGAGATAAAGTCATTCAGAGTCGACAACGTCGATGACTATTGCATACATTTTGCTACCACAAAAGAAAAATTCTAATTTGCCAATGACTCTCCCTCCGAAACCAGTGCCAATCCCCCCAGCGTTGTCTGAGCATCTGTCTGGAACAGTGCACAGAAAATGCCACTCACATTTGGTATTGGCAAATCGTAGAAAGGTGGTGGCAGTCGTGTTGCCCCATTCTACTTTTATAGCATTAAACCAATTTGGGCTTGCAGACGAATTCATTTTGTCAGCGTGCAAAATTATCGCCTGTTTTTATTCGATTTTTTGTTTTTTTTTTTGTTGATTCGTGTTGGTATGGTGCCAGCCATTTTGGGGGGTATTGATTTGTCAATATTTTATGGAAAAACACGCTGGCTTAAAGTGTGATGCCCATTGAAGTCAGATTTCATTCAATTGATTCAAAGAAATTTCTGAAAGCTAAACATGAGCGATAGAGTTATGCGAGCGAAGTCAAGTGTTAGCTGAGCCAAGTGGCACTTCAGGTGCTGGTTCTTTGAAACTAAGCTTTGACATCTTCATTAAGTGTTGCATTGTGTCATAAATTTGTAAGCCGAAACTACAGGAATTTAATTAGGCACAACAAAGTGAAACTAAATTATTTAAAAATGAACTCTGAATGCAATAACAATTCCCCAAGCTTATTCACCATTTGATTTGCCCCCAAACCCAATTGGTATGGCCCCTGGTGTCTATGCCAACAAATATTTGTGTTAAGACATTAGAACATTCCAAACCAGCTCTGGGCCATAGACGCCGGACGACAAGTTGAAGCCGTTTGGCAGCTTTCTCAGATGCGAGGCAACAGAAAGTTGAAATCATTTGCACGGTTCGCCTGCAGTTGCCCACGCTAATTTATTCAACTAAATTAACTCGGCTTTCGACTGGCAAACGGCAGACTGTAATATGTATGGAGTAAAGCAGGTCCTTCTCATTAGCATATTCTAATTAATTTATATTATTCCAAAATGCACAAACTTAATTGCCTCGGCCACTTAGTTAATGAAATTGAAGTTCTGTCGCGGAGATGGCAAAAGGAAAATGTAGTCGCATCGCTCTACGGCTCAACTGTCGCTTTTTCAGAGATAACACAACATTCTTGCGTTGCAAACCAGCAAAAGTAGCTGCCTGAAGAGCTTTTGTTGTTGGCAAAACAAATCCCAAACAAAATTGTAAGTCTCATGAGTTCCAGTTAGTTAGTTATGACTTCCAACTTTCAGGCACACAATTTGCATTTGGCCCAAAAGAAGTTGGAGTGCTTGTAAGTTATTTCTGGCTCACTCACTCACTCACTCACTTACTCACGCACTTCCCTGCTGTTGACATATGTACAGAATGTTCTGCATTTGACACAATGCGGCTTGAGATTGTCTTACGGCTAATTTATGCCATACAGTCGTCGTTCCACCTTTCTGTGTGCCCGCATAAATGTCTGGTTAATATACAAGCCCTGACAATTGCCCACATCCAAGATTAGGTCTCTGTATCTCCACTTAAGGCCTCTTCAAAGTTGTCCTCTTACGTGGTTGATTTTTTTGTGGCCATTGTTCGCCCAGACAATTGAGACTTGGCTTGGAATGTGCATCTAAAGCTGGCTACCTGTTCTCGTGTGGCAGACAATGCAGTTTCAATTACCAGCCAGTTTTACAGCTTGTTTAGCTGAAAATGCGGCTATGGCAGTATTAAAACGTACCAGTTGAGTTTTTTTGGGGGGGGCGCTTAGTAAATAAAGTATGGACAAAGACTAAGTTAGTTAAGACCTGCAGCTTGTTTATAAACATTTTAGGGTATTAGAAGCGAAATAAATATTACTGCAGTTCTACTTTATGTAAAAATCATGATAAATGCCCGGAAAAGTATGCAAAGTTTTTAAATGTGAATAAGAATTTGAAACTTTACCGAAGCCGCTTCATTAAAATCAGTTAAGAACTAAAATAAAATGTTCTTTATTTAAAAAAAGTATTGTAAAGTCAATTGAGGTTTGCTCAATCTCTTTCTTGTGGTTGTTGATGTTTGAAAAATGATTTTCTTCATATGCTTCTTATGTCATATGCATTGTACTGCAAACATTTTGTTGATAATTTTTATCTGCCTCATCAAAAAGAAAGTTTGTTGATAGATGGAAAGTAGAGTTTGAGGATGGTTGGGCAATTTACACAAACAAAAATTGCACATTTGAACCATTTTTATGCTTCTTTTGTGGGGAACAAATTCATTTGTTTTGTCTCACTTTTATATTATGGTAAAGTAATATTTCTTAGCTTCAAGGTTAGTTCTTACTCTTATTTACTTTAGATTGTTTGCTTAAAAGAACATTCTGTAAGAATTTTACTCAGAACTCCGACAAGTAGTTTTTTTTGTGAATTTTTTCTGTAAAGGATAGCGAAAAAATGTATTTATTTGGTGCGTGCTAACTTTACAGGCCGATTTGACTTACAAAATGATTCCCAGTGGTAGGGACTACCCTTAAAATATATAGTATAAATATATAGCTTATGTTTCGAAGATTTTTTAAGCGAAGATATTTCATTTTGATGTGAAAAAATTACCATTAGATATGCAATAGATATTTTTCAAATTTTATTTGAGAATTCAATACAAATGATTTGCCATAAGTCAACTACAGCTATTTTGCATAGCATATTTTTGGGCAGAAGGCAAATTAATCATTTTTAGCGCAAGTATTCCAAAAGGCATATCTTCGCTGAAAAAATTCACAAAATTATTTCGAGTAACTTATTTTCAAGCTAAAGAGTAAAACTTTAATTTTGAATCAAAGTGAGATAAAAGAACAGTCAAGACTCCCTTTAAAACATTTTTAAAAATGTACAAAAGAGTCATTAAAAGCCTTATCACACTGGACACATTGTACATCTTCCATCCCGAGATAAAATGCTTAATAACTATTTGCTATGACAGCTCTTTAAAATGTTTGATTTGTCTAATTATTTAGGGCCATTTTCAAAACTACTACATAGAGCTATCTGTCACATAAACCTACAAATAACAGAACATAATCGAAGCTTATCTGACACATGGCAGCTATTTAGAAGATGAGAAATCGGCTCTAAGTGAATCAGTCAGAAGAAAATGTCGGAAAAAAGCAAATTTAAATGAAAAACTGAATTTTTCTTAGCAATATATATGAATAAGGGGTGTGGTGGGGGTGGCAACCTTCTATTAAGCAACTTTAAACTAAAGTTACTATAAATCTAGACATGATGGACCATTTCTGAATGGCACACGGAATGCATTTAGAATCACAAACATCCATTCAGTCTTCGCCCTAGTTAGGCTACTTTTTGTTTTCGGTACTTTCTGTAAACGTAAGGAAGAAACATTTTTTTTATCTCTAGGAAGATTTACTTATTTATCTCTTAGATGATACCTGTTCTTGTCCTTTAGAGGACATTTTTTTTACACCCAGGAAGAAATGTATTCTTATGCCAATGAAGAGATTGAAAATTGGGGTTAAAGGAAACAAATCAAAAAAAAGGCTTAGCTAACTTCTTTTGTGGCGAGGTTTAATACACTTGTAAGTGTTCGTTTTGATTAAGTGCTTTCGATCGAAATTTTTCCAAAATCTTCACATTTATATGATATGGGAATACCAAATATCAAGTCTGTAAAAGTAAAACAAGAGTTTTCACTACACAGAAAAAACAAAATTGTCGTTGGATGTTGGATGTTTTTCCGTTTCCATTTGCACGGAATAATTCTTAAATATTCTTTTAATCATCCAACGGAGCTGAAAATCATCCAAAGGATGATCTTTTATCCCATCCTCTGGATGATTATCAGCTCCGTTGGATAATTAAAAGGATATTTAAAACATATCCAGTCAAAATGGATATTGTTTTCTGTGTACTAAGACTCTATTTCAGACCTATCTTTTGTATATCAGCTATGCTATTTAGTTGTCCGACTTTCATCAAACTTAGTAGAACTATGATAAAGAACAATAAACATATAGGTTGGAGACGATTCAATTGAAATCAAAAATGTTTTTCTCATCAGTAACTAGTTTCCGACCGATCGTTCGTTCGGTCATCTGATCCGATCGACGCAGTCAAATGTTATGCACTGATTTAGTTGCTTCTATGATATTGAGAAAGCTGGGAATTCGAACCTAAGAACTACAAGCGTTGTCTACTTAAACTCTGAGCGATGACTTTTTATATATTTATATTCTTTCCTAACACAAGGGCGCTTTACTTAATGGTTGTCACTATATTTAAATAGCCCGAGCTATTCGCCCTTAATTTAAGAAAGTTTTTTTAAGAAAATGTCTAGAAAAACTGCCCTAAAAATGTATAAATTTTTTTTCAAAATTTAAATAATTATTTTCCATAATTATAAACGGTCTAAAAACAAGAAATTTTCTTTCAGCAAAGAAAAAAATGTATTCAAATTCAAAATTCTAAACACTAGAAATTACATTCGTTTAGTGTAGTTCCGAGGAAAACGCATTTAAAGCTTCAAGAGTGATGTAAATTTACTAGATAACTCTATACAAGTGTGTCTTTATAATTTTTTGTCGTGTTTTGCTTGATTTGCTGGCTTTCTGTGTGTGCACTTAAATATATAATAAGTGGATTACTAGCATACAAAAAAATTTATATATTTTCTTTCAAAAATCTAGATTAGAATACCCCCTTAAGATAAGATAAAGAAGTCCTTCAAAATGTAGAAAGTAATGTACCGTAGACAAAAAAGGGGCTATCATACAAATAGACTTTCAAATAAGAAATGCAGTGATCTGGCAAAATTAGTAAGAAGAGTCTAAAAGTCACTTCACATCTTAAGATCTGTCAGTGACGAATTCAACGAACACAAATCAGCATTTGTTTTTCTGAACCGAGACAGGAAAATTAAATGAAATGAGTGTCCAAAAATGTACTAAAATAGCATCAGTCTGTTGTCCCCTCTATTATTCCCTTCCCTTTGCAGCACTTCTATATTTGTGCCGACGATTGCTCATGCGATAAGGATAATAATGATATTCCTTGATTGCACACGGGCAAACAAACCCAAATTCAACGAAGCAAATGTCAATTGAATTTATCAAATATTTATCGCCTTTGTGTTTTGAACAACCATTTGGCACTTGAGTGCAATTGTTTGTGCCACGACAATTATAACAATTAAATCGTTTCTTTCCACTTGGCTAAACCAATTGTCTGGGACAGTTTGCTATCTGGGCCAGGCTGCTTGAGCAATTGTACGCTTAAGTCCTTAGAATGTTGGTATTAAATGATGTCAGCCTTCATGTTAATTGTTAATCCTACGTTTATATTGTTTTATTTTACTTTAGTATGAACATTTTTATGTGGTCGTTATACGCTTTTTTTTCTCAACTACAAAGATATAACAAAAGACCCACCCAACGTCTCTTAAGCGTCGTCTTCATCAGACAGCAGATCCGATAGGCTAAGATCTGACGAACGTTTCTCCAAATTCTCCACATCCTCACCCGGACCAGGCAAGACAATCGGCACTGCATACATCTTGAGGTACAAAATCACATGTTCACGAAAGATTTTCTCGGAATGTTTCATTAGTGCGGCAGCTCGATGATTCAGCGGATCGTGCGGATTCGGATGCCGCAACAGTTGCGGCAGAAATGTATCAAAGATATTGACCAAATCGTAGCTGGGTGACCAGGCCTGCTTGAACACGTTCATGCACACCAAACCCGTCCCAAACTCAATGTTGGGATGCAAAATCTTCGTCACGAATCGAACACGCGGTGCCTTTAAGGGATATTCCTGTGGCATGGTCACATTCACCGTCCAGACGCCGCCCTCATAGGCCGTACCCAATGGTCCCTCAAAGCGCACATCCAAATTGGCCATGTCGTTGTCAACGGAGGTGCGATACCCCGAGGCCAGCAGCCGATTCACGTCCCGTTGCAGACGCCGCCCAACCATGGGCGAGGTGGTGTTCACGACTACATTGGCCATTCCGGTCTCTTGTTAATGCACGTACGGGGAACTACACTGAGATTTGGAGTGCACACGTCTGCTAAGCGGCGGTACCTTCAACAGTATTCATCCGACCAGACCAGCCAGAGACCCTTAATTAGCGAGCGTCAGAAATGGAGTCATTCAATACCTACACATGAATTAAAACCGAAATTTTGTGAGTTTACGTAAAAAATTTGATAACAATTATGGCAGAGATCTCCGACATTTCGTGTGAATTAAGAAGCAAACGTAGAGCTTGAGAGAAATTTGTAATTATTCATTGTCCGCTGACAACAACAATGCACGCACTCAACTGAGAGAGACTGCAACAATGCGCAGCGCATTCCAGACCCAGACAGACAGAGACGGACGCACGAAAAATGGAGCTTCGGGGCAGGGATATTCCAGCCATGGAGATGGCAACATTGTCCACATTTTTTACAATTTTCTAGTCGTTATTTACCATTGTTTCAGTTGCCATTGTCGCAAATGCAGATACAGATACAATCATACTCACACACACACAGACACATTCGAGTATCTGTATCAGTTTGTTATGGCAGCAATTTGCAGCATTTAGTCCGAGTCCATTTAACTTTAATGCACTGTCCATTGAAGCTATCGCAAAATCCTTTATGTCCCCAGAAATGTTTATTTATTGCCAGCAATCAGAAATGCATTCAACTTGCCGCTCCAAAGTCGTTAAGAGGCGTGAATCGGAAATGGAATTGCCCCTTAGAGCTATTCAAGCACCCAATTACAAGGATTTGGCAATGATGCAAAGCATAAAAAGTTTTTACTTTTGACCCCCACGCGTAATTAATGAATTTTATTTTCCGGCAAGCAGCCAAAAATCTATTTCGGACGCAATGCGACACTGTGAAAGACAGAGAGAGAGAGCAGAAGGGACGAAAAACAAACGAAACTAACGTAAACTTACAGTCTTTTGAGTATGAAATTGTACCAACTTACTAAATAAAAGTACAGAATATGAAAATCCCAAATGTATTTGGTTTCTTATAAAAAATACAAGGAACTAGAGAAGACCAGGGGATCGATAAATATCGATAAACACAGATAATAAAATTCGATATATTCGAGACTAAATTAATGCCATACGATGTCAGAAGTCGCTCAATCTCAAGTACTAACAGGATTGTCCTGATCTCAGATTTCCAATCCTGGAATTCTTGTCTGAATCCAGACATTATACCACATGGAATTAATATTAGCTTGATATCCGCACTCGACTTGATTCTTTAGTAGGATCGAATCAAGAAGTCCTGATGTTGACTTAAGCTACAAATTCGTTTTTGATTTGAACTTAAAATGGGCTTGATGCAAGTTTGCCCGAGATTAAATTGACCTCGATATTCAAATTACACACAAATCGAAAAAGGATTGTTTCAAAATCTGAAAACAAACAAGTTTTTCTCACTGAGACTTCATTTCTGACTCAACTTTTCCATGACAGCTATACTATACAAATCAGATTTCGACCAAACTTAGTGGAATCATGGAAAAGCATAGCAAACTAAGAAACACAAATTTTGGAGGCATTATCTTTCAAGACAAAAAGGTTTTTCTCACTAATACTAGTTTCTTGACCGATCATTCCTATGGCAGCTATAACTTATTGTTTATTCGATTTTGACAAAACTTTCAAGAATTGTGTGAAATCTTACACAATAAATATATGCCAAATTTAAAGAGTTTTACATTAAAAACATAAAAGTTTTTCTCACTAAGACTATTTTTCTAACCTTACTTTTCTATGTCTATGTTTCGATCTATGGAGAAACCTAGAAAACTCGTAAAAAAGGAGTTTGGAGACGTTTGCATTGAAAACAAAAAAGTTTTTCACACTAAAACTAGGTTTTCGACAGATTATTCCTATGGCAGCTATATGTTATAGTCATCCAATTGAACTCGGGGTCTTTGAACTGAACACAAATGGAATATCGCTTCAACCAGTTGCGCTATCGCACAAGCTGTTTGATACTTGGTATTAAAGGAATCAAACAATAGTCTCATGTAACAAAGCAACAGCATTTTGAATGCAAGTATTCAAATTTTAACGAACAGTTTCTAGCTATTTAGAAAGCATCAAGACTTCTCACTTAGAAACTGTATTTGAACTCCAAAACGATGCCTTGCCATGTTGCTTTTCTGTTTCATGAGCTTTCATAGCATTTTGCAGTTTTCAACTGCTTAAAGTGAAGACAGTTATCTATAGCTACTGAAGAGAGAATTGGAAGATTCTTGAAAAAGAAACATGTATGGGGAACCAGCTCTGTTTGATGTAGAATGCCTAAGAGGTCTAGATTTGTTAACAAGCCCAACTTTCTTGATCTCAACTCAGTTAAACTCGCTAATTAGGTATTAAACTATATATTTCTTGCATATTGCCTAGATTAAACCGCTTGTTATTCTCAAGTTGGAGTTCCATGCACTCTTAATAGATTAGAAGTATCAGATTAAATTAAATTTGAGTCTGCTAAGTGATTGTTAAGCAATGAATCGTCATTTTAAAGATTAAATTGAGAAAAAGAGAGATCAAGTAATAATACAATTAATAATTGGTGCTTTGAAGGCGATTTTTGAAATATTTGTCATATTATTTCCAAATTGGAGGAAAACAAGAATGAAAGTCGGTCAATCCCGACAAAAGCATACTCTGTACCAACGAAATTATACGCTCAGCATAAGTTTTGATGCTGCAGTAGCAGCTGACAGCACCGCAGCTACTAAGCTGCAGCAGCGAACAGTCTTTTGATCATAACTCGACAACCGTTCATCCAATCTTCACCATTTCTTTGGCTGATCGATAAGTTATTCTTATTACTAAATATGTCCAGAGGGAACGAACCATCTATCTTTAAAACTGTGGGAGATATGACGTTTTTTCTAAATTGCTGGGGCGGCAGGGGCGTGGCAAAATTGAAAATAAACTTAATCTGCCTGCAGACATAAGAAGCATATGTCCCATACATGTCAAGCCTCTATCTCTTACCATTTCTGAGATCTGTGCGGTTATAGGGACAGAGAGTCAGACGGGCATGGCTATATCGACTCTTCTGTTGATGCTGTTCAAGAATATATATACTTTATGGGGTCGGAGATGTTTTCTTGTGGCTGTTACATACTTTGCACAAACTTATTATACCCTGTATACCTCTGTACCGCGCCCTACATTCACCAAAGTCCTCCTTCAAGCTATCGCCAAACTCTTCCTTTCACAATAGAGACATAAAACCAATAAAATGTTTGCAGTGATAATGCTTTTACTTTGCATTATTTAACTAAAGGTATACAAAATTTTATGGGTAAACACAAAATTACTCGCAACTAAACACAAAAGCTACAATTAGAAAATTCTTAGAAACGAACGAATGTCGAATTCGAGTTCAAAGAATTTTATTTCTTTGTCTGTAGATGAAATCTAAATTTGTGATGACAGCTGCGCTTAACAGCCTTTTTCCATAAGAATCTTTGCCCATTCAAATTTAATTTCCTTTGCCATTGAATTTTGTCAGTTTTGGCATAATCAATTTACATTACACTTTCCAATTTCATTCCTTGAATGTGATTTTCAAGTGCATAAATAAAATCTGTAATAGACGCCATTAAGAACATTTTATCTGGCCATTAAAACAATATGGAAACGCTAGACTCTCGACTATTATGGCAAAAGAAATACGATTATCGCGTAAAATTAACGTGAAATTAATGCAAACTACGCGGCCTGCCCGGGAGAATAAGTTGCACACAGATAATGTTCCAAAGCCGATGACAGTGAGACGGGGAGATAGATAGAGAGAGAGAAAGCGAGAGGGAGACAGTCTTGTCTTGTCTTGTGGAGACCAGACGACGGCATTAGGTAATAATCTCAACATGGGCGTTAATTTTCTTTGCTCAGTAATAAACTTGTAATGAAGTTGTCTCTGCGTTGACTTTGGCCGAACGAACCCCCACATTGACCACGTCAAAGGCAGCCGCGAAAGCGGCAACGACCAACACTTTAGCCAAAAGCACAGGGAAGAATTTCCCCATCAGAACAATGGGCCAAGAACAAACAATGTTGGTGGCTACTAAACAATGGCCGAGTAAAAACAAAACCAAGCGACAAAAGGCAACCACGAAAAGGATAACGAACAGCCAGCGGCAGGGACAGGCAGAGCGAGGGAGTGTCCACAACCGCAGGTTGAGCTGATGGCGAATGCCAGGACACGTTGAAAAATTTTGGAAAATTAATTTGCAACGATTTCGATTAAAAACTGACAATTGAGCGGCAGGAGAAATGTACAAAATATGCCCCAATAAGTAGACTATGCATTTTGCACTCACCCCTTTTTTTCAGCTTTAACTCCGGGCGCATTTTGGTCACGTTTCGAAAATCTTAAAACAATGAAAAATATTCAATAAAAAATGCAATATATAAGTTACACATCTACTAAGGCCATACGCGACAAATTTACGGCATTTTAAATGAAAGAACGTGTTTCGCAGGGCAAACAACAGAAAACCAACGCTGACGCCCCAAAAGCCATATGCCACCCCGACCCACCCACACCACCGCACCACCACCTGCACACTCTGTGGGCAAAAGCGAGACCATAAAATGGCAAGCAAAAGCAATAAAAACTAGATCAACTGCTCCAGGCTGCTGGGTTGCTTGGGCTTGGGTACAAGGGCAGGTAAGGCTGGGCATTACTTGGAAAGTACATTGAGCTTGAAAAAGACTTTGTAAATGACGCTCGACAAATATTTTATTACCATTTTTACTTTGTATACAAAGCCGTATTCTGTATTCAAGTGTTGTTAACGCTTCAAAATTTAAATTTTAAGCTTAAGAGGTCGATCGATCGATACACCCTGCCGGAACACAACGAAAATCCACACCCAGAACTAACCAGCCAAATGGCTGTTGCACCAAAAACTGGCAAAAAGCCAGTCGATGTAAAAACTCCACGCCACGCCAAGTTTACATGCTCGACTGAAGCCCAAATTTGCATAATTGCGGCTAATTGAAACGCACATGTTAATGAGATTAAAGAGTTGGGAATTTTGAAAATGCAATATTTTGCACCAAATTTGCATATGGCTGACAGAGTGTCATCGCCCAGCGGCAACAGCAACCGGTACAGTAGCAGAAGCAGCCACTCCAGATTAACCCATATTCCATGAAAGTTTCCACCACATGGCTTTGAATTGAAATGCAACTTCATGCCCCGAAGACGTGAGAATTGCAGACGATTATGCCAGCCCTAAACCGATTAGGTCATATGAATATTTATGGCCAAGGGGGGATGCGCAACAAGCATGAAAATCAAGCTTCTTTTGGGTAATAATCGTATTTCCATTTAGTAAGTGAGAATTTTTTATATTATTTTTCAGGATTTTTGTAGTAAAAAGTAATATTGTTATCCTTGCGCAGGGCAAGGTCAATGAGAGTCAACTAAAGGTATGTTAAGGGGAGATTGAAAGGTATTAGAACTGGTTCGGCTAAGGTGGTCACACAGTTTCTGAACCGCAAGTTCGGTTCATTCAATGGAGATTTGTTTTGGTTCTGTGGTTCACTCTTACTTTATTAAGTATTTTAACAAGACCAATATGAACCCATTGGTTACTGGTTTTCTCACTTGCAATACAATGCTCTCACCTTAAGTATAAGTTTATGTTGAACTAAGTTCAAATAGTCAGATTTTTAATACATTTTAGTGTCAACTGAGTAAACACAATAATTTAATAGAATTTGCTGCAAAGTTTATAAAAAGATTGCAGATTCTGTGGAATCTCATTTTATCGCTCACCCATGTTCCCTTAAATCAGCGACATTGCTTGTTAGAACAACATTTTCTGCGATGACCCCCCCAGCTAACTTGGTTCATTTTACTTGACTTTGTTCGTTATAAAATCCAAGACTTTTGCACGCAACGACGGCAGGGTGTTAGCTTGTTGCACCATCGCACGGTTTTGTGGAGGCGCAACTAAATGCTTACCTAAACTTTTCTGTGCGGTGGCTGAGTTGATTTGAATTGTGCTCATTTCTAGCAAACTTGAAACATTTGTTCTCTAAAATTTGAGAGAATATTTTGTTCTTATTTTATATTAAAGGTGACTTATTTTCTGAACAAATTTATTCCTCTACATCAAGCTCTTAGAAGGGGTTTGACAAGCTATAAAATCCTTTTATAAATGTTAGATATATATGACTTTGTGTTCTTCCAAAAGGACTTCAGCTCGACAACAACACATTATCATAAATCTACTATTACACCAGATCTTTAATGTAATCATTCCATCTCGTATTTAATTACTTTTCATTACATTTATTTCGATTATTCAAACAATGAATAACAATTCCTGACTACGATCTTTAATATTCATTGTAACTTGGAATCACAATTATTCAATAATTATTTCAATTTGTAATTACTATTACAATTACTTGAATAATTGTACCTTTCAAAGAGGATTAATGACTAATTGTGCTTAAAAAATTCAATTATTCATGTAATTGTAGGTGAACAATTTGACTTTTTATTGATCAAATTTGGAGAACACCGGATTTTTTTTATAAAAATAAGTATTTAATTGAATTGTGACTCTTCGTAGTCTTTAAAAAAGGAGCAAAAATCTCTTAAAGCCATTTATATGAGAATGGGGCATATTTATATAATGTTGGTTGTTCTTCTTAAAGTTGAATGTATGAGCAGGACACCTTCAGTTTACACCTAGAAACACACGAATAATTCAACATCTCAAGCACAAATACTCTATAATCAACTTTAACAGATACAGTAATTTAAGTAATAGTAAAAGTAATTACAATTTTTAATAATCACTCAATAATCGTAATGCAAAGTAAAAATTTCGATGATCAAAAGAAATGAAATCAGAAATTGTTCTTCGAATGAATTTGGGACAAAAGGCAATGTGGGAACACTGAAACTTAGGTGGAAAGATCAGTTGCCGGAAAATATTGTGGCGTAACCAATTGGTGCCAGCTTGCACAAGACAGAGGCGAGTGGCGGGCATTAATTGCAGAGGCCGAGACCGTCAAGCAGTTGTGACTGAAATGTCGGGACAAAGAAGAGGAAAATGAAAATAATTTACATATTCCTTTGCACAGTTTTTTGAGCTATTTTGTATTATATTTTAAGGTGTTCTGAAATTTAACTGAGAGCGCGGTTTTTTTAATGTATCTTCCTATCGTGACTACGAAATGTTTTTGATTCAAAAAAATTGTTGTTCTCACTTTAATAATATTTATGGTTGTTTTTCAATATAAGAATGTTACTTACTATATTTAAGTACTTCCAATATAAAATACTAAAATAATAAAATAATATAATCTCTCTCACAGCTTGTATTTATCACACAAAGTGCTGCCCAACGCTGTTCCAGCCGGTGCTGCCCAGCATAAATGTTTGTTTTCCCTATAGCTCGACTATCGTTCGTACGATCTACACCATTCCCTCTGCGGGTTAATAACTAATACTGAAAGCGAAATATTTCTAGAAAAGTACGAACCTTCTATTCATAAAATTTTGATAGATCTGACGTTTCTTCTAAATTGCAAGGGCAAGGGCGTGGAAAAATTGAAATTAAATTTGATCTAATACACTTGATACACATCGAATCTTTATCTTTTACCATCTCTAAGATCTGTCTGTTCAAACGGACAGACACTCATTTTCCAAGTAAATACAGAAAACAAATAGGACATTGAATAAATCATTGGATGATTTCGGTATCTATTTGCCATGGATATTTTTAAACATCCATTTGTGGATAATAAAATGTTCATTTGATTTCCATTTGAAAAACATCCAAGGAAATGAAAAACGAATATTTTCATGGTAAATCAAAGGATATCACAAACTATTCATATTAATTGGTTTTTTTTTTGTTTTTCTGTTTACCACATCAAATCATGTTTTTTCACAATCGGTCACCTTCAGCAGCTATTGGAGCCAGTTGCGATATTACCAGACATAAAAAACTAAGCTAGACTAAAGAAGAAGTGACACCTAACCACAGAGTTTTCTAAAAGAGAAGATTGTTTGATGACCTATGATACCTATGGGACCGATGGGAAACAACAAAAAGCACCATAAGAAACTTAGTTTTATCTTCAAGATGCAACGCTAAGGAAACTTTTCTTATCTCCCAAAAGAAACACTTTCTTACCTCTCAGAAGAATGGCGAAGTGGCACAGTTCTTACCGAAGCGAGAAGAGAATGCCAAATCGCTAAAGTAAATGGATATCTTTTGAAAGAAGGATGATACAAGATTCAATTCCATATACTGGAAACTATTATAAGAAAATATTTAGTGATCTCCTACTCCAACTTCCTGCAGCAAAGCTCTCCATATCCTGGTACTTAATTCTTTTGGAAATCGTAGCTCAAAACTTTTACTGCTCTAATTGCATTTCATACGCTGACTGAACCTTAAGCCGCCTCCCTCGCTTGCCTTTTTGTAAAATCCAAACTGTAATGCAGATTTCGTACTCAGGAACTGTGATGCTATGGCGTCCGTCGTCCATCAACAGGCGCGCGCACACACATATCGCATTCAACTATTTGAACAGAAAATGTGCAAAACTTTTACAATAAATCAGAAAATTTGTTACACATTACGAAGGCAGGCGGGTGTAAAAAGTTCGTTTTATTTTTTCATTCAGTTTTTGCCACGCCAAATGGAAATTTGTTTACAATGCTGTTGACGCTGATGCCCCGCTGGAGGCGGCAGACTCGGCTTAAAACTGTAGCTGCATTTTCAAATTCTCGACGGAAGTGTGTGTGTGTGTGTGTGTGTGTGCGAAACACCCTCCAGCTCCTCCTCCCCCAACACTGTGTGTGTGCATAAATTGTGCAAATGGTCCTAAAATGGAAGAGAGTGCGTAAAACTGGCAATGTTTATTTGCGTTATTTTTTTGTTAGTCAACAAATTTTAGGCCACAGATTTAGTCATCCAGCAACAGTTTTATGTTTGCACTGATCATAATCTCTTGTGAGAGTGGTAAACCGTTCAGGTGCATCTTTAATCAGCGATTAAATGATTTGGCCGGTTCAAAAGGAACTGACATAAGTGAGTGACTAAAACTGAGTCCAACAACTCGGGGAGCACATTGTGTGCGCTCAGCTATAACACAAACAACGAAACAAAGGCTAAATGAAGCACACACCACAGTGGTATAGAAACACAAAACTAGTAAATAAAATACAAAAATTTCGAATTTGTGTGAAAATCTGAAAATTGGTTTTCCCACAGTGAGAAAACGCGGCACCCATCTAGCTTAAAATGTGGCAAAATGGTGGCATTTCTTCGGCGCATCGTTTCCACTGCTCGATGACTTCATGGCCCTGGCTGAGGAAGCAATCAAAGTCCGTGACGAATGAACGATTTAACGATTATGGCGATAAAGAGATTTATCGATGAACAATTCAGCTGAAACAATGCACACACACACACACACACACAAAACACTTGCACCATCAGCGCCTTCAGAGACTTCCTTCCGCTTCTCTACGTTGCGTGCCACCATAAGCTGAAGGCGTGGCCAGGCGTTTGCGTGGGTTTTATTGAGCACTTCATTGCGCTCACTTATGGATACGATTAAAATCGATTTAATCCATTCAATGTATATAAATCAACGGCGGAAGCCAAACTTTACCCCCCCCCCCCATCCCACTTCATATCTGACTGACTGTTTTGGCTGTTGAAGGTCAATTTTAGACCATTGCGAGTGATGATGGATGGCTGCAAGTTGGGTTATACAAATATTTATGCCATCTGCAAGTGACCTCAAATTGCTTGCCTTTGGTGCTTTGAGAGTGGACATTTTTCACTGAATGTGGTGCCAGAGCCCATTCATCATTTGGCGTTGGAGTACGCAATGTAAGCGGCCGAGAAGGAAATTGGCACAAAAATGGACACAAGAAATGAAAGCTCTTTGAATGCAAATATTGTATTTATATTTGTAGCTGGATAAAAATTGTTTATTGATTTACCATATATGTATGTAGATGTGAGTGCGTGCGTGTGTGTGTGTGTGTGTGTCAGTCATATTGTTGATAAATGTGTTTTATTACGAAAGTTTAAAACAAATAACCTTTTTAAGTAAGAGTAACGTGAGAAATGTATCCATTGATTACTAAAATTGACGGGTTATGCTATGGAGAAATGCAAGTGAATTTATATGAATTCAAACTTTTGTTTCAAATTTGAAGTTCTTCCGCAGCACGGTGATCGATCTGGTCAATCTGACGGGAAATAAATGCTTAACCAACAGTTTTCAAAGATAACCAATTTTCACTAAATGACCACACACTACCTGTTGCACCACACCCGGCCACCATACCCATATTATTTTTGCTGCCTTGACCAAAAGTTCATTCCCCAACTCCTGGAAAATGGCATTGATTATGCCCATTCCAAATTCAGCAGAAGAGTGTACTCCTATATCTATTTTACCACATCTGTCCATAGTTTGTGAGCATCTGATGACAATCTAAATAGCTTACCTTATACATTCAGAACTATTATACAAGTTTACAAAACCAAAGGCAACTTTTAAAGCAAAAAATATAGCAAACGTTCTTAATGTCTTTTCGAGTGCTGAATTCAAATAAATTGTCAGTTTTAATCGAGGTTTGTGTACATTTCTAGGTCCTGTAACCTAT
Organism: Lordiphosa andalusiaca; assembly: GCA_035044965.1. Lineage (NCBI taxonomy): Eukaryota > Metazoa > Arthropoda > Insecta > Diptera > Drosophilidae > Lordiphosa > Lordiphosa andalusiaca. The sequence continues at coordinate 241,776 of JAWNNM010003056.1, forward strand.
TCAAACCAAACTTAAGTCTACGCAAACTTAGTTGAATTACGATCACAAAAAAAACAAAGTATGGTTCTAATTCCTAAGTTCCCATCATTTTGATTTAAATATGAAAAATGTGAATTTTTCAGGGAAATATTACTTTTTCCCCAAGTTCAAGAAATTCTTAAAATTTATCCGCAAATGGAAAAATTCACAAAATAAATTGTTTGAGCCTTGTCATATTTAGGACAAGTAAATTGAAAGTGGATACAAGCACATCGACGATTGAAAAAATTCCTCAATGTCTGCAAGCTTGGAGAAGAACATCGATGCATTGATGTTTCTCCAGCTCTTTTCTGTACATTTAATATATAGTATTCAAGATTATGTGTTGTTCCGATCGGATGGGATCAAATGAACGGGAGTTGAGCTATGATCAAATGAATGTTCACTGCTGCAGTGCAGTAACAGCGCCGCTTACAGCTACAACTGCCATATGTCATTACACCTTGAAAAAAGCAGAACAATCAAACAAACGTCGAAAAAGTCGATTCGTTCTTGAATTTTCAAGAATTTCGATCTCGAAATCGATCTAAATTCGTTCTCAGGTAAGTGTTTTTTGGCGAAGGAAGTGGGGTAAAGAAACTGAGAGAATTGCGATGGGTACGCTCTCGCAGTTCCTTTTTTTTGTGTGGGGAAACTACCAAGTGGAGAGCGTGATCGATTTTCAAGCTCATGTTACTTTGCAATTCCCAAGCAGCTATGGATTTTGATTGAAGAATGAGCAATCTTGAATTTGAGTATGTTTAGCTCTTGATTCAAGTATTTGTATACTTGATTTGAGAGTGTTTAGTACCTGGTTCAAGTGTTGAAGGTGTTAGATCAAGAAAAACGGGATCAAAAACAAGGCTGCAAACCATTAAAATTATCCATGAGGATCGATCCGGGGGTTCAAACCCATTATTAAATCCAAGGTTCGATTCGCGGACCGGATCTTGGAACCCCTGAACCCAAGGTTTTGGTTCAAACCTTGGTTCGCTTGCACATAAAAGAATAGTATGACTTTTGATTTATTAATATAATACGTTGAAATGAAACCTTCTATCCACATGCTTAATCATATTGATCATTACTTAAGGTATTTCAATTATCAGCTTTTAGAAACGGCAGATTATATATTTGATATTTGTTTATTGCTTTCTTAATCTTTTTGTCTGCGCAATCAGACGTTGAGTCATTTATTGTCGAATTTTGGAAACTCTCATTAAGCATATTACATTGGTGAACCGAACCTCATTTTCGAAAAAGTGATCCGGTTCGGGTTCAGGTTCGAGGAGTCAAAAATGTAAGGCGCCTGGTTCATGGTCAGGTTCGCGAACCCTAAAAATGACGAACCGAACCGGTTCTCAGGAGTTCGGTTCCGGACCGTCTTGCAGCCTTAATCAAAAATACATACTTGGATCAAGCAATTCGCTCTTGCGTCGAGAATTTTCAATTTGATCGAACTTTTGACATTAAACATTCCTGATCCAAGCAAATTCTCTATTTATTCTCTTAGTTAGGGCTTGACTGATTTTATTTCTTGTTTTGATATAAAAACTTTGCCATCCAACCTAATCCAGACAAGAATTCTAAGATTTGGTTCTCAAAAACTACGAACTATATAAAATTCGAATACATTTTTTAATTATAATGTGATTTGTTGGGAAATGAGTTCATCAGACATTTACATTTTTTACCGTTTTCAAGGGAGCACGAACTCGGGGCTGCTCTTAGGGCTGAAAACTATTTAAATGTGGTCTCAACCACAGTTGCTTGCCACACAAACACTAATTGTATTGTATTTAATCTAAAAATATTTACCAATTTCGCATTAAAAAGATCACTTGTAATTCTCAAGGTTCTCAAGGTAATTCTCTCAGGTTTTGTAACTCTCAGGGAAAGTAAAATCCAACATTATTTATTTAGTTTTTACTATGCGTGTAATAATTCTTTAATCGAACAACATAAATGTATTATATTTTCACATATCCACTTTAAGATTAAGGCTGCCTTCTCACTGTTCGATTAATGAGACATGTTAGAAAATGTCTGCATTTTACAGTGTTTTACCTATGAATCACATATTAATCAACCAACATTTAAGCGTACTAAGAGACATGATGCTCTTGTGTGAAAGCAGCCTAAAGCCTTTCAACTTCAAAGAAAGTGAAATGTTATAAGCAACCGCACCAAAAATTTAAGTAGCTGCAGTGTGATTTGTTCGCAGCTGCACCAAGACATGACATCAACAGGTTGGCTTTCGCAATATTTCAATGCTCGATGCATTTCTCATTTATCGCTCTTTCAATGTCGAAGCACTCACACACTCACACACACACTGCACACTTTTCAGTTCGAACCCATCACTGACAGTGATGGATTAGTTTGTCTGCGACTGACATTCATTTACAGGGACTTTGTTCTGGCCTTCCTTGGGGTCTAATAACTCTATCTCATCATCAGCGTGAGCATAAAACATAATAGAGTAATTTTCTATATGGCTGACATGTGACGCGCCAGGATAATTGGCTGCCGTGGACCCCTGAAACTGGGGACCCTTGACCGACCATATGCTACTCTCTGGCATTTGCAATCAGATAAAAATTGTGAGGAAATCACATAAATTACTTTATGATGGCATCTCTCGCCTGAGTCTGCACATTGCGAGAAGGGAAAAGTTTCATTTTTATTTGGTCGGCACATGTGGTCACGGAGTGAAAAGTTACCGACTGCCGACTGCCGTACACAATGCATCACGAAAGGAAGCAACAAAAGTCATTTCGAAGTTATTACGCCCCCCCCATCCAACCAACCCACTGTCTCTGCTCTTTGGCCAGTTGCCATTTGTTTGTCGCTCTATAAAAAAAAGAACAAAAAAAAAGACAACAAAAACTGAGGCGAGAAAACAAAAGTTTTAGTTCTTTGCCTGTGAACTTTTGTCAGCATGCTGTGATAAAGTTTGGTCCCCCCTTTTTTTTTTCTGTGACATTCCATTTTTGACCATTTCGCATATATTTGGTTACTTTTTATTTGTAGTATTTTTTTTGGAATTTTTTTTATTTTTTTTTTTAAATAAAAAAAACTTTGTCATTTGCCGAAATTGTGGAAATGCAATCGCGAATAAATTTCCAAGTTTCCAGCTACTCTGGGGGAAAATACTATGCAAATGATACAATTTTTTTTGCAAAAACATTAAAGGGAATTAGAGATGAAAATGGGGAAAATGAAGTGTCATCTATCAGTTGCTCTAAATTTAATTAAAAAATGCATGAAGTTGCTGGGCCTCTTAGTCCATTCCCCTTCTAATCAGCTTTGCCTTAACTGACTAATAAAAACCGAACAAACAAACATGTCAATCAAATTCTCCGTTTGTGGTTTTCTGCCCAGCCAAGCCGTTTGATTACGCAAGCGCAAAAGTTTGTCTCATTGTTTGCCGAAATGGAATCCTGAAGCCTCCGTCGTCATCATCCTGGGCTATTGTTCGAGTGAATTAATTTCTGATTAGACTGCAGTTGTCGGTTATCTTTTGTGTTCTTGTAATTATCTACCAAGTCAAGGTGTTCCTACCCACCATTCTTATCCGTGAATGGCTTTTGTTTTGCCAGTAAACGCGAATTATGTTTTCCACTCCGTTGGGCCGCCAGCGCCGGTTTGGGCTTTAAAATTCAAGTGTGCCAATCCAACTGACTTCTGTTGCTTATTCTCAATTTGATTAGCCTCGGGGTCTCGTATATGGCGAGCACGTGTGCGCCCAGGAAGTTAATTAATTTATCATTGTTTTTGCCTCTTCTGGGTAAGTAGGCAGGTCTTTTGTCTAATAATTTGATATGATACACCCACACACACCCTCACACACATAACAATCCGAGGCTTTTGTTTCATTAATAATGCAGCACTTACACAACCAGAACAAATTCTACATTCAGTTAACGAATCTGATGAATATCTTCAGTTTCAGCTTGTCGGTGGAAAAATCAATACCACAACGGCGTAGGCAATGTCAACTAGAATCATTTGAGTTATCTGCAGCTATTTGTTTCAATTTGTCAATCAAGATGACACAAAGGCCAACGGAAATTGAAATTAAAAACATTCAGACGCTTTTATTAAGAAAAATGTGAAAGAATGTGGAAAATACTTTTCGATTTGATGAGATTAAAATGAAAATAAATTTTATGAGGGGATCATTTATGTATTTATATATTTGTGTGTGTGTGTGTGTGTGTGTGTGTTAGACGGGTGGTTGGGGGTGAGGTAACTGAAATCCGATCAAAGTAGGAAAAGTTCTAAAGAAATTTCCTTAATTTTAATCTGCTTACATGGCGCACTTTTCCATGAGTTGGCAGTGAGTTAAATTTTATACCCCCTGCAGAAGTCCTGTTGTCCTGTTGTTTGTAATGCATAAAAGGAAGCATCACCAGACTTTATACGAAGTGTTTACATATAAATAAGCGGCACATTAGCATACAGCTGACATAGAAACTAACGGTCGAAAAACTTGTTTTAGTTTTTTGTTTTAAATTAAAACGCTTTCAATCCCTCGCTTTCATTAGTTTGATATGTTTTTTTTTGGGTGGACAAAGATTGGGCGAAATCGGATATCTATATAGTATAGCTGCCATAGCAAAGAAAGGTTTTAGAAAAAGTCTTAGTAAGGAAAACTACTTCGTTTCTCACGGTGGCGTCTTCAATTTTCACATTGATTTATTTTATGTAGTCTCAAACAATTCTACAAAGTTTTGTCAAAATCGGTTGACCATAGCTTAAGACTGACATTGGAAAGATTGGTCAAAAACTAGTTTTAGTATGAAAAATATTTTTGTTTATAAATTTTTGGTTCCTAAACATTTTCTAGCTATTAATATTATCTGCTTTAGCACAGTTTTGTTCAATTTGATCAAAATCGTATGAGTACATCAATTATAAAGGGAGTCTTTTTAGCAAACTTTCTTAACGGCAACACTGCTGTTGGCAGCTCAGCTGCTTTTGTTCCATGCTACTGTCAAACATGTTCAGTTTGGTCCATAATTTAACCATGAATTGACTTAAAAACTAACAGCGCTTGCAGATTATTGATTTTAGATATCAAAACTCCACTTTTTTATTGAAAAACAAACCAAATTGCCGAATTTGGTGTGAAGAGCAGCCAGAAGAATTGCCATAACTGCCACTATATCCCGAAAAATACACTGTTTGGGGTGGATTATTGGCCAGTGGCATCATTGGACCGTAGCTATACTCTGTACCGTAGGTACATGGAATATTATTAGTTTTTATGCAAAAGTATGTAACAGCCAGAAGGAAGCATCTCCGTCCACATGAAGGATATATATTCTTGATCAGCATCAACAGCCGAGTCGATATGGCCATGTCTGAACGCACAGATCTCAGAGATCGTAAGAGATAGGGGTTTGACATGTATGGGCCATATGCTTCTGAAGTCTGCAGGCAGATCAAATTTATTTTCAATTTTGGCCTCGCCCCCTTCCGCCCCCGCAATTTAGAAAATACGTCATATCTCCCCCAGTTTTAAATATAGAAGGTTCATTCTTTCTAGACATACTAAGTAATCAGAATAGCTTATCGATCGGCCAAAGTAATGGTAAAGATCGGATGAACGGTTGACGAGTTATGATCAAAAGACTGTTCACTGCTGCAGCGCAGTAGCAGCGCTGCTTTCAGCTGTTAATGCAGCATCGAATCTATGCTGATCGTATAACTCCGTTGTTACAGAGTATGCAATAGTCGGGCTTCACTGACTTTCTTTCCTAGTTTTTTTCCGAAGCAACAAAGTTTATAGCTGAAGCTTCACAGAGAACTCTGGGAGGGTTGATTAGTAAGTTGAGAGTTAGTTGATAAATATTGATTTCAAAGTTTCAATCTCATTTCAAGTTTATTTATTGATTCTCAGTGCAAGTAAGGGGGTTAGGCTCTATTGCCATACACTCCATACCAACAAAAGTTTCTGATTTTGAAGAAGAAATGAAGAAACATTCCTTTGCTCATAACTCGACAATCGCTCATTTGATCTTTATCGATACTTAAACGAATCTATTTATAATTTTCATTACAGGATTTAGATTTGTTTTGAAAAGATCTTGCTGAAACCCCGCTCCCTGGTCTGAGTGGTCCATACTGACTCACACCTACAAAACACTATTTTCGAAGTAGTCAGGTTTAAGGACCCATATAAGACCGTGGATAAGGCACAATACTTCGTTGGAAACGGGCTGACCTAGTCAAAATATGCTCTATATTTATGTGAATTAAAGTTTGACAACTTTTAAATTAATGCGTGAAGTGATAAAGTCAATTTGTTGACGACACGTATACGTAATATTTGTGGATTCTTTGAAACCGCTTTGCAGAGTTTAATACTTAAATTTAAGTGCGTCATGCTAAGTTTTTTCTCATGGGACCTGAACGGCGTTCGCCCTGGAGTACACATTGTGTAAGCAGGGCATTAAACCACCACAATCAATCGGTTTTCTCTTTCTATTTATTGTGGCTATTTTTATTAAGTTCACTTTACAATTTCCTCACTTCTTACGCATCCGTAAGCTGGCTCTGGGCACCTCTAGATGTTCTTGGTGTATTTTTATAGCCACCATTTGGTGTTCGAACCGGCTATTAAAAGTGCAATTTTTTTACGTTCCTCCACCCGTCTTTGCTTTTACATGTAATTTTATTAATAAAAAAATACAAAAAATCAAACACCACACAGCTCAATTCGTGTTTGCGGTCCATGATTTACGATGACATGCTGTCATAATATCGAAATTGTTGGTTGTTAATAAAGCTTCAATTGGCATTAAAGCCGATCAAAAGAAAATCAATTTGTCAATTACAATAATTTTGAGAACCACTGTGAAAACTTTTAATTCCATTTGGGCATCGGAAACTGACAAATAAATCAAAGTCCACCCTGCACAACAACAGCGGCAGCGGCAGCGGCAGCTGCAGCTGCATCGGCGAATGAATTAAAAGTGCAAACAAACCAACAAACAACATTCATGGATACGGCAAAAGTTTTCAATTTCGCCACAGTTGGTGGCTGTGATTTAAGTGCCGGCTCAGCTGGGGGACGCAGGACGGATGTCGAAGCCACTAAAATAAATTCGTTTTTTTTGTTTTTTTTTGTCAAAAATGTCATAAATTAATTTCGCCCTCCCATAATGCACGAGCCATCATTTAGACATAACATATTTATCTATTGTGGAATTTGTTTTGAATTAAACTCAATTGATTTTTTATGGCCAATTTCGTGCACTCTGACTCAAAGCGATAAACAAAAAGCCCAGACCCCAAAACAGAAAACAAAACAGAAACCAAAAAAAAAAACGAAATCCAATGCATTTTTAAAAATTGCTTGTATTTCAGATTAACGGCGATACGAGTACCAGTATTTATAGGCAAATGTTGATTCGCTGCCAACAGCGGGAACACTTGGCCCGCTATTTTGTTTGGGTCACACACGCGATATGTGGTATAGTCTGGTTGTGGCCTGCTCCTGCTTTATGACAACAAAATGCTGCCGGGCGGTGCGTGCACAGTGGTTGCAAATGATGGAATAAAGTTAAAAATCCAGTTTCACAGATATTTTAGTGTCAGTTGTCTGGCAGTCTGTTCAGAGTGAGTAGTACACATGGGATATGGACAGCTTTCTCTGAATATTTAGCTATAAGGCAACAGTCTGCTGACCCTAGTACAGCTGGCAGGTGTTCACACATGTATGGAAGCCACTTTTAGCTCAAAATATGGCTGCCTGCCAGTGTGAACGCTCTCTAAGCTGTATTTATACTTGCCTAATGTCTCATATGATAATCCTGAAAAAGATCTCGCCTAAGTACCACAGCAAGTTTTAGGGCCAAAGAGTCTTATTTAAGAAAATCAGGAGTTTTTGAAAGGGAAAAAGATTGGATTTTGACTATTTAGTTTATTTATCAATGATATTTCACAGTTTGTTGGGGCACCTCAAGTCTTAATGCTAGCGGATGATGTTAAACTGTTTATGGCGCTATCTTCTGCTATTTTTGATGTCTGACTGATGCAAGCGCAATCATTCGATGCACAACAACAAATGTATCATGTACAAACGCTTGATAATTTCCAACTGTGTTTTATACAGCAAAAAGCTTAGGAGAGATAAGGAAGTGACACACTTACGAAGTTATTGTTGTAGTTTCGCTATGCGCAAGCCGCTTTATGCATTGGAATGGCTTTGCGTTAAACAACCACAATTGCTTCCGATGCGTATAGCCTGCGGGCACCCCTGATGTATACCATACTCCAGAAAGACAGAGACGACTCATTCAAAGACAACCTAACAGCTATTCCCCTTAACATTCACATAGTCATAACATTATTGTACAATGTACATAGTCGTCTCTTTCTCGCATACACCTAGATATAAGACAACTCTGTAAAAGCACTGTAACAAGTTTGCTCAAAGAGACTCGACTATATCATTATATCGTAAGCCGTTGTAAAGACTGGGAGTGTATATTAAAGAACATTAAAAGAGACTAAACCTGACTCGTCTTTCCTCTCACAATACCCAGTTCCAGTTTGGAGCAGACTTAAAAAATTTATTCATTTCGCCGCTGATTCTAAGTTTTCTGAATTGGAACGTGTCCAACAGAGCAATTCGCCAATTTCATTCCTTGTCCTTGCAAATGTGAAGCTGAAACTACAATGACCTAAGCCACGCTTATCCCAGATATCTGAGAATTGGTAGAACTTTTTTTTAGTTTAGCAAGAAGTAGATAAGGATAAGAAAAGTGTGCATCAGGGGCAAACTTCTGAAAATTCAGCAATTAAAGAAAGTATTTTTTGCAGGGCTAAAAACCCGATCCATACCGAAAGGAACCAAGACGGAAACGAAACGTTCGGCGGATTTTCCAAGCCGCAAACCGCACAGCAAAACGATACGGATCAGTTCAGTTTTCCGAGGAGTCATAAGATGTTGAGGGCTTACCCTGGGGCAACAAATCTGCATAAATGTGGGAACTACAATACCTTCCCTAAGGAAAGTTTTATACAATCTTAGGATAAATTAAGAGATGTAGCTTTAAGGATCAGCCATTACCAAACAAGCAATCCCGTACATCTAATGCAGTTTTTCATCGAACTTTTAATATATTATTTGTGAGCAGACGGCATTTCATTGGGGGAATTTCCTTCCTGAAATCTTATCCGATTTAGTAGGAACTCGCTTTGTAAAGATAATGTAAAATTTCGACCTAAAGGAAAATTTACTAAAAATTGCAGATGAAGAATTTAATGGGAAATGTTGATTGGGATTCATATTTTATTGTTCAAGTTTTCCAATAAAATATATCAAGTAAATTTTAAAAAAATTCTCGAGAAATTCTATTTTTCATCCTATTGAATTCAACCTCAGTTTAGTATGCTAAATAATTTTGGATGTTTTCTTAGATGTTGATAAAGCTGTCCCCAAGAAGGTGAATGTGCACGAAATACTGCTGTTTGGACCAATCTATACGAATCTTAGTGTGTTAACTCTTTGAAGCAAATACATGGATGTGCCCTTAGTGTGAAACAGGATGAAATATATTATATTAATGATATCCAATGTTCAATTCTCCGAAGATCTGAGGTAAACATGAACGTGTCACGGTGTGGCACGACAGGTACCTGAGCTAACACAGATTTTAGTGCGTGAAATTTCGTGATCCATGCGTGTTTTGTAATTGACTTAAGGTCAAACATCGCAGCGCTCACGAAATTTGTCTTGAAATTAATTTTTGTTTAATAATTATCAGCAGAGAGAGTGCTTAGGGTCTTATGGTATTTATGTGATAAAATGGTACGGGCACACTTAAATGAAATGAAAACTACTTTTCCTGGTTTCCTAGTTTCTTGAATTTTATGACAAGGCCCGAAAAGTTGAGTCTTGAAGATCATGCAAGAAGTCTTGTCACGTTCCACTCAGAGTGGCACAGCTGGGTCGTTGTGACACCGGTGCATTAAGGAAAGTTGGAGTTACAGAATCAAAATTTAACAAGTTTATAACAAAAAACGCAGAAGTCCTGCATGAGGACAGACAGTGTTTTTGGAAAAATTACACACACAAACTGTTTTGGTGCAAAAAATGATGCAACAAAATGCAAAAAATAATTCAAAATACCATGAAAAATAGTGCAAAAAAGGCAAAAATGAATGTACAAAATATATAATATATTTATTGTAACAGAATAAAACACAAAACAATTTTCCCCCCCTTTTTCAACCAGTGTGCCACATGAAAATATTTATATGTTGCCGCTGCATTTGTTTCGACTCTTTGTTGGCTGGCAAAAATAAAAGGCAAACCCCTCAACAAAAAAAAAAAAGTGTGTAGAAAAAATCGGGGCGGAACACATTTCATAAATCTTCTCCACGATTGAGCACAACCACGACAGCTTTCAAATTTGTTGTCGTTATTTTTGGCTTAGCTCTTTCATTTTTAGTCGCACTTGTGCGACATTTGGCTGTCAATGGTCAAGGGAGCAGAAGTAAAAGTGATCAATTTGCCATCGTTATGTTCAGACCATGGAACGCGTGGTGACAATATTTGGTGTTCTATAGGGACCACAGCCATATCCAGTCTCATTCAATTTGGCAAAGGGTATGAAAGACTTGGACTTGGACCCCATATTTGTGCGTCGAGAACTGCTTTTCTTCGGTGTTTGCTCTTCCAACTCACTTAAGGTTTGCGTTCCTTCAGTGTTGACTGAAGATTCTGTTTGTGGTGCAAAATTCTGTGCTGGTGGTTCCTTTAGAGTTCTCAATAAGAGGCAGGTAATGCATGCCATTATAAGTAAGACCACACCGAATACAAGTATAATGAGAACTATTTGCCAGATGAAATCCTTTGAAGTGTCCTTCGTATTTAATGTGGACTCCACTTGGCGGGCAACTTCTTTTTTGAGTAGGTGACAATCGTAGGCGGACATCTGGTTGACGTATGGTTTATAGAGGCTTGGTAGTTCATTTGGCCACCACATATCCCATAGATCCAGCTCCTTTTGTTCCGGTAGAATTCTTCTGCAATGGGCACAAACTTGATCCATCCAAGCATGGCACTCGGCACTTTCAGCATTTAGTTTGCAAGAGGGATTCATTGTGATTTATTTTGTTTTTATTGTTCTCTGAGTTTGCTAAGTTTCAGTTCTCGAACTGAACTCTTTGATTTTTTCTAAGCCAATTTGCCCAGTGAATTTTATAGGGTCTGGGGGTTGCTTTGTTAACTAAATTCTGAGAACTGGCCTGGTCTTTAGAAATTGTGGAGCACTCCGTTGTTAATTGAGTGCTGGTTTCTTCTGAAGTTGCGTTTGTGGTTTCCGTTTTGCTTAGCCCCGTACTGCCAGAACTCTCCTCTTCCACTACAAGCTCAAATGATTCACTTTGGCACACACCCATGGGACAACTTTTCCAAAGTCTTGAGGGAACATTCATGCCATACAGTTTATTTGTGGCACCCACCTGGAGTTTACACTTAGAGGGTCTATAATTTTGAAATCTGTATCCTTCCTCTTCTCCGCTGGCTGTACTGCCTGTACTGCCTCCTGTCTGACGTTCATGTGTCCTTTTTCGGTGCTTTGTCGGTTTGGGTTTTTTTAACAGACAACTTCTGGAGATAAGCCAAATGGCAAGGGCCATGACAAATATCACAAACACTACCATCAGGGCCAAGATCTTGGGATTCACCACATTCTCATTGGTCTCTTCGAATTTCAGTTCACGTTTCAAACGCATGCACTCATCAGATGTCATAAGTTGCTTGCCAGTTGGATAGATTTTGGAGGATTTATGATATTCGATTGACCTTTTGGGACATTGGTAACAGATTTTACTTTGCCGATGATTGCGGGACGAAGTGCTAAGTTGTTTTTCAAACATTTTTTGTACTATTTTCTTAATGAAATTGTTATGAATTTAAGTTATTGAAGTTTTTGTCTAGGTATGTTAAGGGAAAAGTGAGAAAGGCAGAAAAAAAAGGCAAAAAAATATAAGAAAGATAACTTCGGCTCTGCCAAAGTTTGTAAACCCTTGCGGCATGTTTTTTTTTTGACTAAGACTACTATTATGACTCTACTTTTGTATGACAGCTATACTATATAGATGTCCGCTTTCAACCAAACTAAGTGGAATCATTGGTAAGCACAGCAAACCAAGAAATTCAAAGTATGGAGGCGTTTGCTTTAAAAACAAAAAAGTCTTTCCTACTAAGACTATTTTTCTAACCTTACTTTTCTATGGCAGCTCTACTATATAGATGTCCGATTTTAACCAAACTTGGCAGAATCATGGAGAAGCATTGAAAATTAGTAAATACGGAGTTTGAGGACGTTTTCTTTGAAAACCAAAAAGTTTTTCTCAATAGAACTAGTTTTTCGACCAATCGTTCCTATGGCAGCTATATGTTATAGTCATCCGATCCAGCCGGTTCCGACAAATGTACAGCGTATTTGTACCAGAAGCCTTAAAACAGACGGAGGAGATAGCATAGAAACTCACGGACAGACGGACATGACTGTATCGACTCAGCTCGTCATGCTGATCAAGAATATATATACTTCATATACTATACTTTATATACTTCAGTTCGTCTTTGTCTATGCTATCTCCTCCGTCAGTTTTAAAGCTATCCCGACCAAACTTTGCACGAACCGGCTGGATCGGATAACTATAACATACAGCTGCCATAGGACCGATCGGTCAAAAAACTAGTTCTAGTGGGAAAAACTTTTTGGTTTTTATTGAAAACGTCTCCAAACTCAGTTTTTACCAGTTTTCTATGCCGTTTCATGATTGTGCCAAGTTTGGTCGAAACTGGACTTCTGAAAAGTATAGCTGCCATAGAAAAGTAATTTTAGAAAAATAACCTTAGTGAGGAAAACTTTTTTGTTTTCAATGTAAACCTCTTTAAAATTGGCATATATTTATTTTACAAGCTTTCACACAATTCTTAAATGTTTTGTCAAAATCGGATGACTATAGGATATAGCTGCCATATGAATGATCGGTCGAGAAACTAGTTTTAGTGAGAAAAACTTTTTTGTTTTCAAAGCAAACGCCTCCAAACTTTGTATTTCTAAGTTTGCTATGTTTTTCCATGATTCCACTAAGTTTGGTTGAAATCGGGCATCTTTAATATAGCTGTCATACACAAGTAGAGTCAGAAAAGTAGTCTTAGTGTGAAAAACTTATTGGCCTACAGTGGATATGTCCTATAAAATAGTTAGAAAAACGTGCTGCAGGGGTATACAAACTTCGGCCAAGACGGAGTTAACTTTCATCTTCTTTTTAATTTAAATACATATATATAATAATATATGTGAAATCCATTGAAATGCTTTCGATTTTGTCTTGCGTTTTGATTTCAGTGCTGTTGTGAGCAAGTTGCCAGTGTTTCTCTTGTATGCACTGAGTCATGTTGACATTCCTCTCAAGAGAGATGGCTTGCTGCTTGCGCAGTGGATTTCGACGAATTCGATCTTTTACATGGGCTTTAAATAGCATTATAGTTACGATGATTGCAATCAACTGACGCCAAATACTTTTGATGCAATAATATAGCATAACACTCACTTGTCAAATAGTAGTCAAGTTGTAGTGGATCATTCCAATTGGTACTCGAGCAGGAGTATGTTCAATAGGTGTACCAAAACAACCGCAAATACAAGGTACAAAATCCCCTAGGGGTTCTGTTTTCCTGCATCTGCTTATTTGTAGAATAGTTAACTTGCATCAACCCTGTATACTCCAAACAGTACTCAAAGTAACAAACGTATACACCACTCATTCAACTATTATTGTACCACTGCAACTGCCAATTTCAGTCCGGTAAATGCTTAAGTGTTACGTATCATTAATTATTTAATAATCTCACATATTCGGATTATGCATTTAATTATTTGCCACTGAACATTGTTTGCAGCTTAATAATCTGGAATTCTTTGTATTCAGGTTAAAGTGAATGAGTGTGTAGCATACTTTGTGGCTGCCTGGCATTGTTTACTAAAGAGTCTTGAAACCTGGAGCTACATTTATAACCAGGCATGCAGAAGCTGAAATATCCATTGAGCGCCGACAGCTGGTGGTTTGTGGGCGTGCGGCGTGCGGCAGTGCGTGGAGGGCAGAGCATATTAGAGCATATTTGATAAATGTGCAGCAAGTGAACATGAAACGATGTGAAGGTGAAGAGGGGGAGGGACGGGGGTGGCGGTGGGGGGGGGCAGTGAACTCACACACATGTCAAATGCAGTGAGAGAATAATTTGAAGGTCTTAAGTTGGGGAAAAACTAACAGAAGATGGTTTTAAAAACTTCGTAAAGCTATAAATTTTACTTTCACTTTCACCACCAACCGAAACCACTGTACCAAGTTTGGCCTTAAAACTCTTCAAGAAATATCCTCAGTGTACCTAGTTTCATTTCATGCTTGCAGCTTTATTCCTTACACGATTTAACTCGTTGATTTTGTGGCTTACACTCATTAAGCCAGCATGGCCCCCCAATGGCATTGTTTAAGGGTCTGTGGGGCTAAATAATCCATGTGCCCCACCGCTCACCGCACTTCCTCTATTCGCTCTCAGTTTGACCATGGACCATCTGTACGCCATTCTTTTGTTCAACTCGGACTCCCAACTCGGACTTCAGACTTGATTCCGGACTGCCTCGCTTGTGGGCCCCCATAAGGATGTGCCCTGCATGTTGAGGCCTGATTTTTATGCTTGGTCTTGATTTATTTTTATGCTTTATGAGACGACGACGGCTGCCATTGTTAGTGCGGGAGAGTGAACCGCTCACTTTTCAAGAACTCAAACAACGCATTAAAAGCACAAAAGGCAACTATGGAAAATATTAATAATCTCCCTTCTGTTGCCAACGAATTTATTATGAATCGTCTTGTTATTTATTCCCCTTAACCTCATCACATATTCAAAGGTCAACGGAGAGACAGCTTTAAAAAAAAAATGATAAAAAAAAAGAAGCTGGAAAACGAAATCTCTTATGTTTCCGTGGTGGGCGGGCGGAGGGATCATAAATAATTCAGAAACGCAATTGCTTTCAATTTCCATTCAAATCGCATAATATTGTCAATTGTCTGACGATGGTTTGAATGTTCTATTTGATTGAATATGAATTTCAATTACAGCGATCCCAGTGACATAATAGATAACTATTTATGCATGCATATTTTATGTAAAGGCAAGCTATTTTTTCGCCATCAAAAAATAGTCAAGTTTTCCAGACCTTTAATGCAGATAAAGTTACGAAATTAGCTCTGACAAGCTTAAGTGGTACTAGAAATGATTTCGGTTTGAAATTGATTGGATTAAAGGGGTTTAGTTTTGATGGTGGTGGATGAAATGAAAAGAATGTATAAGGGAAGATTTGGTGACAAATACAGCTGCTAAGGTCCAAAGACCAAGGCATAACTTACTAACTGAAGGTTCGTAAGTCTACTCCATTAGTTCATAAGCAAAGTGTTAGAACCAGTTGAGAATTTCAGGCAATTTTTATACCCGTTATTCGAAGAGTAACAAGAAAGAAAGTCGGTCAAGCCCGGCTATAACATACTCTGTACCTAGAAAATTTGTCTTTTGATCATAACTCGAAAACCGTTCATCCGATCTTCTTCATTCCTTTGGCGGATCGATAAGTTATCCTAATAACTAAATATGTCCAGAAGGAACAAGCCATCTATCTTCAAAACAGTGGGAGATATGGCGTTTTTTTTAAATTGCGGGGGCGGCAGGGAGCGTGGCCAAAATTGAAAATAAACTTGATCTGCCTGCAGACATAAGAAGAATATGTCACATCTGAGATCTGTGCGTTCATACAGACAGACAGACGGACGGACGTACGGACAAACGGACAGAAGGACATGGCTATATCGACTCGGCTGTTGATGCTGATCAAGAATATATATACTTTATGGGGTCGGAGATGCTTTCTTCTGGATGTTACATACTTTTGCACAAACTTGTTACAATCTATGTACCTTTGGTACAGAGTATAAAAAGGGTTTACTATAGACTTGCAAATGTATGTGACACGCAGAAGGAAGCATCTCCGATATCATAAAGTATATATATTCTTGATCAGTATCAATAGTCGAATCGATATAGCCAGGTCCGTCGGTTCGTCTGTATGTATGAAGCCACCAAATTTTATATGTAGACTAGTTTTGTCTGTAGGCAGATCCATTTTGTTTCAAATTTTGGTCACGCCCCCACCCGCCCACGCATTAAAAAATTTACGATGTCTCCAACATTTTTTAAAATATCGAGTCGATAACATTAATTGTTTTTTTATATGTTGAGACCAATGAATGTCGATAGCTCGTTCATTTAATGGAAGAATCGTCATTAATATCCCAAATATTTAAGTCGATCATTTTAATTATCCAGACGACCAAGTCGGATTTCTTATAAAATAATCGATAAATCGATAAATTGAGAAATGGATATTTATAGCCAACATATTTAGACGTAGCTTACAGAATAACCTTTTAAAATAATGCATTCAACCAGAATATCAGCAAACAAATTTCAAAATCCAAAATGTCGTCTTAGAAAATATTCTATAATGTTATTAATATTATGTATCGTATTTTTGAACAAAAATATCGATATTATTTCCTACATCGATACTTTGGAACCACATTTTCTGAACTAGGGGTTCGATTTCCCCAAATTAAAAAATTGGTTTTAATTTTATCTGCCTTAAAGCCCTAATAAAATGTTCATCGGCTTAGGAATTATTTAACGCCCACATTTTCCAAGCAGATCTTCCAGCCAAAATTGCAATTCTTTTGGAAGTTTTTTAAATCATTGTCAACTGCCTTAAGACATTGCAAAAACAAATATCTTAGTCTTTAAATCGTTCAAAAATATTCCAAATTTCAATCGATTAATGAAACAAATCTAAGTGCTGATGAGTTTAGTTTAAAAGAACCTCGAAATGTTAACGTACTTTAAAACCATTTGCTATAATGTTCTGATATTTAGATTAAGAATTTAAAATTATCGATAATTTGCAGACTCGATAAATCAAGCATCATCTTTGCTTAGTTCATAGAATGGCGTTGCCAAACCCAATTTTTATGTTTTTGTTTTATTCTTATAGATTCATTTAATTAAAACAGCGCATTGTTGGGTTTTTGTATGCTTTTAGCGATGCAATAATTTAATTTCAATTATTTAATCCGACTAACAAAAATGCAAAATATAAACACTTCCCATTTTTGTCAGCAATTATTGTCAGAGTATTTATTGAAAAAAAAAAGCTGAAAAAGAATACTCTATTTTCCAGTTTGTAAAAACAAAATGTGATAATCAGTTTAACTCACTCATTAATTAAATGTGCGGAGTCAAAAACTTGATTGCCTTTAAATTCACCTTTTGTCAACTTTTAGATTGGCCTCATTAATCCAGCTGCAGCGGCTGACACGGCGAATAATTAAGCAATTAAATCACAGTTAATAATCAGACAGGATTCCAGCTTAGTCCCGCATCCTGCACATCATCGTCCTTTTGATGATGTGCAAAATCAGTTTTCACAGCAAATTAGGCAGTCACACATTAAAACTTTGACAGACGGGTCCAGACGGGCTACGACTCCGACCCAACTGCCAATCACCAGGAACCTAGACAGACACAAAGTTTGCCCGGCGGCTCTTAAAAGTACACATGTTCCCTATGTATATGAGAGCCGTAAAAGTTTTGAAGCGTTTCGAGTTGAAGGGGGCTGCCGGATTCCGCAAAACGACAAAAAGTCACACAAAAATGTCACAGGGAAACTTTAGCGGTCACAAAAGAGCATGGAAAAGCCGAAAAGAAAATTCAAACAAAAGTGCAACAACTTTTGTGGAGGACAGCGTCGCGGCTGCCATATACATTTTAAACAGCAAAGTTTCCTATCCTTATCGGGCATATGATAAGACAAAAAAAAAGGGGGAAGTCCCCCTCATTAATGAGACATGCTGCGAATATTAAAGCTAAACTTAATTCACACACAATTGAGAAGTGTTCTTTAATATTGCCCTTGGCCACAAGCTATTTCTGTGGAGTCCTGTTACTGCATTTAGTAACATTTTTATATTGTTTGGTCATAAAACCACATGCATTTATTAGCTCATATTCTAAACTGGCTTCTTCTTGTGGAAACCTCTTCTGGTCCAGATGATGTAACCCAACGGTTAGCAGGCAGGAAATGGATACGAAGTTGTTTCATGTTTCATAGCTTTTACTTTCGTTTTAAGGGCGTATTCCGTTCTCATTCCCAACTTGGCAGGTTTTGTTGTTGATTTTCTGTTTTGATTTTAAAAGGCAAACTGTTGCATGGCCGAGCCATCGAATGGAGGAACACCACTGCGCATGACTGTTCTCAGTGGAGGGCAACTGTTAACCGATTCGGGGGAGTCTTGGGTTCTCAGTTTTTGAAAATTGCATTTGAAATTTAAAGTGGAAATAAGCAAAGTTCAAGATGATGTTAGAATATAAAGCTTTATTTTGAAAATTGAATTCATCTAAGCAACATAAAAACTTAAAGATGTTTTAAAAGGTCTGAAGCAACTGTTTAATAGTGAACACAAGCAGCTTATAATCCCAAAATCAATGCCTATTGCGAATCGCACCAAAATAGAAGTGAAAAGAAACTCTCACAGCTCATTCTACACCTCTAAGAAGCGTTTTCCCAGCGCTCCGCAACAGAAGTGAAAATAAAGTCCTCAAAAACTAGATCCAAAGAATCTTCTATACAAATAAGTTAAGAACTATTTTTCTTTATTTTACAACTAATTCCAAACTGAGGTCCTTTGTGAGAATATGTTTCTTATGAAAGTATTTAGATTTGGAAAAAGTGAAATCTACGAATTCATCAAATTTCCAGTTTAAAGCTTAAATAAGTTCCGAGATTTTTACATTGTCTAACACTGACATTGATAACAAAACCACCAATTTTCCAATCGAAAGGTGTGAAAAGAAGTGGTTCAGCCGGTTGGTTCGGAGTCCGGGAAGTGTCCAATTTCATGGTGCCAACCTACAAGACAACTGTCGAGCTCTTTTGCTTAAATATCTTTTGAGCCAGTAAAATATACTGCTCCATATTGCCAATAAATACAACAAATTTCAAGCTCACTGCTTAAGTTACTCTAAAATACGGCTCTACATCACTTTTGAACCGCTTCACCAGTAAAACATCCATCTTCATATTACCAAACTGCAGATCAAATTTAAATTTAGCGGCTTAAATAACCGTTTTCGAACTGGTTTCATTTTTGAACCGGTCTGAACCAATAAGATTTTATACATTATATTACCATATTAATCGCAGCTTTTATGGCTTCAAATATATAGCTCTGAACCACTTCTGAACTGGTTCGAAAGTTCGAAACTGGTTCTGAATCAAGAAAATATACAACTGACAGACAGAGCAAACTTTTTTTTAAAAAACAATTCCATTTTAGAACCGTTTCTGAACTAGTAAAGTATGCAGCTTTATATTACTTTGCATACGATATCCCCTGCTCTCTGCTCCTTCCCTGGACGACTGGTATGGTGCGTTGGGAGAGGGACTATCTGTAGACCACAATATTCACTTATGACGTAATTGTGGTTATGGCTGATGAGAACAAAGTTCTCGAAAACATGATCAACCGGCTAGCAGAGTATTGCAGCAAATGGGGATGGGGGGTGATTTTGAATAAGTCTGAAATTATGCCATTCAGGAAAGGAGGGAGACTATCCACATCTGAAAGACTGAAAGATGATCCTAAAACTAGAAATTCTCCTATGAAATCCGTCCTAAGGCGATTCACCCTAAAATTAAGAAAAATATTTTCGCATTAATGGAAAATTTTCAAAGTTTCAGCAAAATTTTCCATAAATAAGAAAAAGTTTTTTTAATTTTACGGTGAATCGCCTTAGGACGGATTTTATAGGAGAATTTCTCATTTATAGGGCGAATTTTTTTATGAGTGTACAAGACTGAAGTGGTACAAAAAAAAACCACCTTTTTACATGTCGGAGAGTCTTTTTGAAGGCCAACGTTTCATGTGCTTTAAAAGAGATTTGTTCCATAAACAAATTTTAACGAAAAATGCAGCACTTTCATAAAGAGAATCGCCTCCCACACTACATTACCAATGGGAAAACATCTTCTGGGTAAGTTGTCTGGATGAAATATGCAAAATAGATCAGCATGGGAATGGAATTCTTTTCGTATAAAGCCATGCAGTACAAACATCAGCGACAGGTTAATGGCGCAACCCGAATTTATAGACCCTTGGACAACTCAGTGGCCAATAAAGTTCCAGTCTCTGACAATCGCCACAGTTTTGTGTTTATTAAGGCCCGGTTTGATATGATATGATAAAACCACACCTACAACTGGAGAAATGGATGATTTTGAGCATTTCCTAGAGAGAATATTATGTTATAGGAAAGTCAGATATAATGGGTAACCTGTGTGATAGAGAGCATACGTACTTGACAGACTTGATAAGCTTTATTAAGCTAGCTTTAAAATATCGAGCAGCTATTTTAGAAGCGTTTAGTTAGTTTTAAGTACGTGCAAATATGCTAACTTACCAAATACTAATTAGGGATTTGGGATGTGGGGAAGGCCCACATCTGGCTGTGGTAGTCGGATTAAGACTTTGTTTTACTTTTTTTCTTCTTTTAAAATAACTTTATTTCTAATCAGGGCTGCAAACCGGTTTTGAACCAAACTGGTTCAAACCCGGAATTCCGACTTTTATTTTACTTTTAACCGAATCTTGAACCGAACCTCTTTAGAAATTAAATCGGACCCAAAATTTCGGTTCGGTTCAACCAAACTGACACAAAAATTTGAACTCTGCCTACCGACTTCATTTGTTATTTGGTGCGACTGACTCCTAAAATGGGCAAGAGAGTGGGAAAAAAATCTGGCAAAACTATTACATTTCCTTATAAAATCCGTACCCATAACAGTCTCCGTTTTTAAAGCTCCTCGACTCTAAAGCTTCTTGAATAATTCTCGAAAGCAAAAGTCTAATATTATTTTGGTAATATTTTTCTATGTTAACCACGAAATGGAATTTCACTAAACTGTAAATAATATAGTGCATTTTTTTGAATATTTATTTTTCTACTAACCAATTCTGACCCAAAAACCACTCGGTTACCATACAATTTGGGGAGTTTTTAGGTCGAATGCTGTTTTTAAAACACAAAGAAGACAAAAATTAGTAATATTGTATAAAGCATGGACTGAACCAAGGTTCGAACCAAAAACTTTCTTCTAAAAACCTCGAACCAGAAATTTCCGAACCTTAACCATTCTTTAATTTGGTTTCGAACCAGTGTACCGGAGATTCGAGTATTTTTTTTTTGGTTTGCAGCTCTGTTTCTAATTCTAAACTACAATTATACAAGACAATATTCTTAATTGTATGCTTATGAAATACTTACTTATAGCATGTAGCTGTCATAGGAACGATCGGTCGAAAAACTTGTACTAATGAGGAAAACTTTATTCCACATATGGAAACTAACTGCTTAAACGCCATTTGGCCGAGTTGAATGAATTTCGGATGTACCTATTTTGTATATTTGTCATATAAAACAAGAAAGAAAGTCGGTCAAGCCCGACTGTAACATACTCTGTACCAATCATAACTCGATAACCGTTCATCCGATCTTCTTCATTCCTTTGGCGGATCGATAAGTTATCCTAATAACTAAATATGTCCAGAAGGAACAAGCCATCTATCTTCAAAACTGTGGGAGATATGACATGATATGATATGATATGATTTTTTCTAAATTGCAGGGGCGGGAGGGGGCGTGGCCAAAATTGAAAATAAACTTGATCTGCCTGCAGACATTAGAAGCATATGTCCCATACATGTCAAACCTCTATCTCTTACCATCTCTGAGATCTGTGCGTTCATACGGACAGACAGACAGACAGACGGACAGACGGACATGGCTATATCGACTCGGCTGTTGATGCTGATCAAGAATATATATACTTTATGGGGTCGGAGATGCTTCCTTCTGGATGTTACATACTTTTGCACAAACTTATAATACTCTATGTACCTACGGTACAGAGTATAAATATTAACCGCAAAATGATCACGCACAATTTCGCTGCTCACGTTAGCCAGCAGTTGCGTTTTCCTTACCTTATTTCCGTATATGGAACATTCTTAGATCCTTCAACCAAGTGAAACGAGTATTTTCCCTCCCTCAAAAACGCTACTCAATTATTCAAGGCCTATCCCAACTTTTAAATTGCTAGCTTTGCCCAATAAGCATTCAAACGAAAAGCTAATAAAATCGTTTAATGATTTTTCCTGTTCGTTTTTCTTTCATTTTTATTTTTTTTTTTCCAAAGTGCTTTTCAGCATTTAATATTGAGCTGTTTTCGCCACTTTACTAATTAAACGAGAGTAAACCGAGCCATGTAATGCATACTTCTTGCAGCTTCACCTGTTTATAAGTACTTGGCATTTGCCACGCCCCCGTTGTCTGGCCATGAATGGAACTGACAATAACACAAGGACGCCCTTTAGTCAGTTTGAAAAGTGGGCGGGGTCGAGCTACTTCGTCCTTCGTCCCACGTCTGTCTGCTGGTGTCTAATCGCATTCATTTTGAATAAGTCAACTTGAAGTGTATTTTCTTCGAGTTGTTGTGTCAACACAATCCAAAGTCAGTTTCGAATTAAAAGCCGAGTGTGTTTCTAGGCTGCTTGACAAGGTGGGGACAAGACGGTGAAAGTAATTAGAAAAAATTCGTCATTTTGACAGCAGGTTTTTGTGGGCGAAATTAATCAATTAAAAATTGTATGAAGTGGTTGCGATTCTTTTCAATAATATTTCCAGATGTTGCCAGGCAACCAAAACTGCTGCTGCAGTTGGGCCCCTTTGATTTCACATTTATTTCCTCCTCCTTTTTTTTTTTTTGGAGTGTATTGACTTTTCGCTGCTGAAAATTGGGTACGTGACTTGACAATATGGCGACGACAGGAACCACCAGGACACAAGCAGGATGTAGGGCAGAAGAAGCGTCGCATGAAATGCAAATTTGGCAACATTAACTTTTGGGCGCGAGGAGAAGCTGCCTGCAGCCAAAGGAAACTTTTTGGCTTAATTTCGTCACAGGCAGCTTGTTTTCATTAACTGGCCCCTGATGGAGGTCATAACATCATGGTAGTTGCTCCTCGTTAGTTCCATCGATTGAGGACCGTACAACAATCAGCATTTAAAGCATTTCGCTGGAATTAACAACAACGCACTCACAAAATGCAGTTGATTATAGAAGAGTGAGTTTCGCATTCATCCCTTGCTCCTGCCTCAGCTGGAGCTTCGTTATATCCTTATTGCTTCTGTTGCTGTTGTTGTTTATGTCTGTCTTTCTTTATTGCACATTTATTTATCACTCGGTGCCTGTTTCAACATCGTTTACCGTTTCAATTTATCGACTGCATATGGCGGAGCTGGCGGTGGTGGTGGCGCTGCCACCGTTGCAGATGAGGCAGGGCAACAATTGCCGGAAAAATCTTCATCCTTGTTGGTTAAATAATTCATATACCGTACATACTTATATTTGGCGCAGACAACTGAGACGATGAACTGGCCCATTATTCTTATCGGGACTTCTTTAGTGTTTGCCGTGTGTTTTTGTTTTTAAGTGTAATTTATGCGAGGTAAAGTTGAAGGTGACTGAAAATAAAATATACCATAATTTAAGGGCAGTCTTTTTGGTCGAATTATGTTTCTTTGGTGCGTTTCGTTCAAGTTCGAAGTGTGGTTAACAGCAAGCAGTTAGAAAAAGCGAGCGAAGTTCTTAAAGAGGGATTATCTGGTTACTCCCGGAACCTACATAGAAAGAAAAAAAATCAGAAATCGGGTTTGACAACAGGGTAATCCCGCAGCAGGCTTGAAGTGATCCTGTTTTTCGGGATTAAGAAAAAAAGTGAAAGTGACGTCAATCTTTTTCCGGCATCATCCCGTTTTCAATCCCGTTTCGGATTGTTTTTTTTTGAGTGTACGCTCTTTTTGGTATGCCGGCTCATTCTTCATTATGCTATGTCCGAATTCGTATATTCCATAACTCTGTTACAATGTAGTCACTGTTTTGGTCACTGTTTCGGTCACTGTTTGGTCACTGTGAAGCTACTATGTCGGTGACTGTTTCGATAACAAATTTTTGCACTGTTTTGGTCACTATTTTGGTCACTGTTTTGGTCACTGTTTTAGTCACTGTTTTATTCACTGTTTCGGGCACTTTGTCGGTAGCTGTTGAGGTCACTTTTTCGGTCACTGTTTAGTTACTGATTCGGTTACTATATGGTAACTATTTCGGTCACTGTTTCGGTCACTCTTTGATCACTGTTTTAGTTACTGCCATGTCTCTGTTGTGGTCACTTTTCCGGTCACTGTTTAGTTACTATTTCGGTCACGTTGTCGGTAGCTGTCTTGGTCACTTTTTCGGTCACTGTTTAGTTACTGATTCAGTCACTGTATGGTAACTATTTCGGTCACTGTTTCGGTCACTCTTTGATCACTGTTTTAGTTACTGCCATGTCTCTGTTGTGGTCACTTTTCCGGTCACTGTTTAGTTACTATTTCGGTCACTTTGTCGCTTGTTGTTGTGGTCACTTTTTCGGTCACTCTTTGGTCAATGTTTTAGTTACTGTTTTTCACTGTTTTGGAACTTTGGTCACAGTTTTATTCACTATTTCGTTCACTTTGTCGGTCGCTGTTTTGGTTACTGATTTGGTCATTTTTTGGGTCACTCTTTGGTCACGGTTTTGGTTACTGTTTGGTCACTAAGATGGTCACTATTTTGCTCACTGTTTGGGCACTGGTTTGGTCACTCCCTAGTTATTGTTTTAGTCACTGTTATGGTTACTTATTCGGCCACTCATTTGGTCACATTTTGGTCTCTGTTTTCTTCACTTTTTCGGTAACTCTTTGATCACTGTTTTAGTTACTGTTTTGGACACTTTTGCGGTTAGTGCTTGGTCACTGTTTGGTCACTGTTTAGTTACTACTTCGGTTACTTTTTCGGTCGCTGTTGTAGTCATTTTTTTGGTCTCTTTTTCGGTCACTGTTTAAGTTACTGTATAGTTATTATTTCGGTAGATTTTTGGGCACTGGTTTGGTTACTGTTTTAGTCACTGTTTTGTTCACTTTGTCGGTCACCGTTTTTATCAATGTTTTGGTCTCTGCTCTGTCACCTTTTTGGTCACTGCTTAAGTAACTTTTTCGGTCACCATTTGGTCACTAGTTAATATTTCGGTGACTTTTTCGGTCACAATTACGTTCACTGTTAGGTCACTGTATAGTTACTACTTTGATCACTGTTTCGGTAAGTTTTTTGAGTATTGATTCGGTCGCTTTGTCCGACGCTATTGTGGTGACTGTTGTGGTCACTGTTTTGGTCACTTTTTCGGTCACTCTTTGGTCAGTGTTTTAGTTACTGTTTCGTCATTGATTCGGTCACTCATTGGTGACGGTTTAGCTACTGTTTTGGTCATTGCTTGGTCACTGATAAGTTACTATTTCGCAACATTTTTGGGCTCTGTTTTGGTCACTGTTTTAGTCACTGATTCGCTCACTTTTTGGTAACTGTTTTGGATATTGTTTGGTCACTGATTTGGTTACTTTTTGGTCACTGTTGTTGTCACTGCTTAAGTCACTGCTGTCACTGTTTTGGTCACTGACATAGTCACAGTTTGTTAACTGTTTAGGCACTGTTTTGGTAACTCTCTGGTCTTTGCTTAAGTCACTGTTTTGATTACTTTTCGGTCAGTCTTTGGTCACTTTTTTGTACCTGTTTGGTCCCTGTTTTGACCTATGAAGCGGTCCGAAAAAAGGAGCTTAAAGTTTTCTGTTGTTAGGATTTTTGGATCACCCTCGGTCACTAGAAGTACTTTATCTCCAGAAGGATTGAGCTCATACAAGCTAAGTCTCGACCTAGCTAAAATATGACCCTACAATAGAAAAATACCACCAAACGTCTAACGGTCGCACTGCAATCAGTTTGGTTACATTTATATTTCTTCTTCTACCTTCTTTTCTACCCTGTTAAAGTCAATCAGCTGTTTAGCTAGTCAAGGTTGCGGGGCCACGAGCATTTAGCTTGTCTGAGAATTGTCCAGTCGGCATCTTTATCAACACTTTTATTAATATGGAGTTGTCAGCCAGCTCAATTTATCTTGTCTGAGTACTATGCTTAAATATTTAAATTTTTGAAATATCTTTTTGGGAATGTATTTTGGAATATCTAAGCTAATGAAATATGCAATGAAAATAAATTCAAAGGCAAAAAACCCTCTTAATTGGCTTTTTATACATGACCTTGTGTACCGGCTGTGGTGCAGCGGGTAGTGTGCCTCAAACATAAAAAATGTCGCGTTTTGAAACCGGTTTTTCAAACAAATTTGGTCTCTAAATCAGAAAAACTTCACGAAAGGAGCACTAGAAACCAGGCTGAATGAATTTTTAAAGGAATATTAACTTTTCTTAGTCGTAGAGCTTTTGAAAGCTCTAAAAAGGTAAAAGCATTTGAGAGGAACTCTATTTTTAGGCAGCTTTAAGCTTTTGAAAGTTTCTCAATTTTGGTTGAAGTATTCAACTGCGCTTCCCTTATCACTTTCGCAAAAGCTTTTCGATTTCGAACCGATGTGTGGACCAAATTTGATCTCCAAATCGCCAAACTTTGGCGGAAGTGAGTATGGATGCGTGACTGATTATGTCAAAATATAAGTTCTTTGTTCTGGCTGGTTACGGACTCCCTCTATCCCAGCTTTACTCCGTAGAAAAGTCGCCCAAACGGTTGGTACATAAAAACTCTATTTGAAATTTTGCACATTTTCGTATCACAAGAATTACACAACAATTGATTGAACCATCTTACAACCGTGACTTTCGCTACGCCACATGCTTGACCTTGCCTTCCAGTCCAGCCACCAGTAAATCCTTACTATCCACTCGTCCCTCGTTAGCTCTCACCTCCAAACGATCCGCATTGTGATTAACATTCCACAATTGAGGCAGAAATTTGGGTTGCATGGTCTGCAGGAAATGTTCACGCCACAGGCGTTCCAGCTCTATAAGTCCCCCAAACTGATCTCGATACATTTGCACCACCTTTCCACCGTGCTGGCAATAGTCTTCATTCTCCACTCGATAGTCAATGTTTGCTGCCTGCTGCAGCAGCTGGCTGGTAACCTCTGTGTAATCTTTGTAGTAGTCCAACAGAGTCTGTTGCATTTCAGCCACCTTTGGGGCAGGAATACGTTCCCCCTGATAGAGCAAGGCCTTGCCGGCAGATTTGACACGTCTTAGTAGAGGATCATCATGATATTTGGCCATGCCATCTGTGTGCTTAAACGGTGCCTCACACATCTGGGCCAATTTGGAGCGTACCCGCAAATCGGAAATGTTACTCAACTGATGGCACGTGGGACACAGCAGCACCACATCGTGTGATGTATGCGATTTCATGACCAATGGGAAATGCTTACGATATTCTCGGGGCACCACATTCTTGCGTATGTAAGCATCACGCCGCCCACACACGACACACTGATTCTCCTTGGGTATTTGATAGTAACGACCCACATCGCCCACAGCACGACCAGCGGGCTCGAAGTTCAGGCGTACCGTCAAAGGTTCTTGTGACATTTCAGTGCCCAGGTTTTGTGCCACATACCAGGAGGCCTTGCGGCGATCAATGGTGCACAGTAGTTCACCGTCTGGCGCCTGCAAGAAGCAATTGTCATAGAAGGCTTTGGATTGGGTACCCAAGAAACGGCACTGCTGCTTTAGCTTCTTGGGCTTTAAAGGAGCAGCGCCACGACTCTTCTCCGAATTCAGGCCTTTGGCAAATCCCTTGGTAAAGTCCACATCCAAGAAGGGCTCCACCTTCGAGCGTACATCTGCATACTTCAGTGGACGCAAATCCCAGAAATGTCGGGGTTCCAGATCTCTTAAAAGCTTCTGAAATATGGCCACAGCTGCCAAAGCATCATTGGCCGCATAATCCAATTGGACGGGCTGCAACGTTTTCGCCTCCCAGTTGGAGCAGGCGAGTCGCCAACTTTTGTCCAAAACAAAGTTTAAGTGTTTTTCCGACAGTTTGCCCAATCCCTCGGCGGGGTGGCCAGCCATCACCGCCAGAAATCGCAAGTCCAGCGTGCTGGCCACACCCACGCCATAGTCATGGGACAGCTTGATGGCATCATCCTGCGGCGCCACGCCTACTTTGATAATTAAGTCATCTTCTAGCAGCTCACGCAAATCCTTGGGTATTTGTTTCATCTGACACAGCCGAAACAGGGCGCACAGACCCTTGTGAGAGCTGAGCTGAAGTAGGGCCACCGGCCGGCGGCTACCACCCACGGTTATCCATTCACAATCAAAGCCCAGCACCTGAAAACTTTGGCAGTCCCTGAGACAGAGGAGGAAAAAGATGGGCAAGTGGTTTGAAGTGTTGAATTCTAATTAAATACCGTTTTAACTGTCTTAAAATGTCCAGCCCGGCGGGATCCTGTATGGAACTGATGACTTCAATGCGTCGATTGTGCAGGAGATTGCCGTAGGGCCAGCTACGACGCAGTGAACCCAAGAGGGAGCGGCGGTTACGCACTAAAACATACACCAGGCCCACACTGGCTGCGAGCAGAGCCCATTTCTTGGCGGTGTGGAGTTCAGTGGATGGAGGAGTGCTCATTTCTTCAAAAGAAAAGTAAATAAAATGTTGTTTTGTTTTCAACTTGTTTCCTTAGAGATGAGCCACTTACAGGGTTGCTAGTTTAGCTTTTTTTTTCCCTCTAGCTAAATGAATTTCTAGCTAAGATTAGAGAAGATTAGGAGAACTTGTCATGCTGCAGTGATACCGATATTCGACGCTGACTTTTTTTTTGGCTTGGACCGACATGCACGGTATCCCCAGCTATTAAGAAGGCTTCAATTAGTATACATGATGAGTTTCAAATAAATTGATCCAGTACAATTGGAGAAAATTGAAGTTTAAATTATATTATTTCGATTTGTGTGATCAATGGTCATACTGCAATTTGGGCCACTGAGTGCAACACAACCTCATTCGACGCTAACTTTTTTGAGCTTGGACCGACATGCACGGTATCCCCAGCTATTAAGAAGGCTTCAACGAGTATATAATGAAGTCAGTTCAAGCTCAAAAAAGTTAAAGTCGAATATCGGTAGCTTGACTAGTTCTCCTAACTACTTCCGGATGGGGAAGCAGCGCACAGGGCTTATCAGTAGTGACACCTTGCCAAGGTGTGTCCACTGTTAAGCAAGTTTATCGAAAACGTATGGATTAATTTTGATCAGATTTTGAGGAAAATGTTCTTGAATATGTGCCCTTTTAGCTCACATACCGTGCATGTCGGTCCAGACTCTGTGAGCGGAGCAATTAAGAATGTTTTGACAACATGATTTTTTTGCTCGATTTTGTATGGCAGAATTGTGAGGTTGGTTCACTGTTAAGCGAATTTCTCAAAAAACGTATGGATTAATTTTGATCAAATTTTGAGGGTATGTTCTTGAATATGTGTACTTTAAGCTATTATATCGTGCATGTGGGTCCAGACTCTGTGAGCGGAGATCTGACCGATAATGTGAGAGGGTGATTTTTCAGTTTTTTAACACCTGCAATGCATTAATTCGCCCACAAAATAATTTAAACAAAAGCTTATGAAATTCTCAACAATTTTGCATTTGAAGTTTTCTAATTTGATTACTTAATACGGTGGAAATTCAAAAACAAAACATGCTTCAGTGTTTCACATTCCATCGTTCTAAATTCGACGCTATTTTGACGGACATAAGAAAACGGCTAAATTTTGAGATGTCAGCACTGACCAGCGCAGCTGTTTACCTAAAGATGACACTATCGTTAAGTCAATGTTAACAGTGGCAGAGCGAGAGAGACAGCCTGTAAGTGGTTGCCATTGCCGTTACTTGGCCAAAGTTTGAGAATAAATCAACAAAACCGCAATGAAATGTTTAAAACTAAATAAAACAGCTGTCCAGGCCTTAATTATGTTGAAGTGAAGTGCCAGAGCCGCCTTAAAGCAGCACAAGTCGTAGCAGTGCGAATCTAAATCCGGCCAAAGAGGCGAAGCCAAAGCAAAGCAACTAACGGTATCGATTTTTCTTCCCCTCCTCCTCCGACGACGCAACAAAATTGAATTCGAATGAATCTCTAAAGAAAAATAGCTGGACACACACCATGCCGGAGAACTTGGAGCTACATCAATTCCAGGAGGGAAAGCCACCGGGCGACACCTCCAATCGTTGGCTGGAACGCCTCAAGATGCGCCTCAATTGTCCATATTTGGGTATTATACTGGCCACCCTCTCCTCGCTGTTCTTCTCCCTGTGCTCGGTGATAGTCAAGGGTCTGGTCGATGTCAATCCCATGGAGCTGGCCTCGTTCCGTTTTGTGGGCGTGCTACTGCCCACCATTCCCATCTTGATTTACACCAAGCAGCCGGTGTTTCCGGAGGGCAAGCGGGTGATACTGATGCTGCGCTGCTTTATGGGCACCACCGGGCTAATGCTGAGTTTCTATGCCTTCCGGCACATGCCACTGGCGGATGCCAGCGTCATCATCTTCTCCACGCCCGTGTTTGTGGCCATCTTTGCGCGCGCCTTCCTCAAGGAGCCGTGCACGCTGTTCAATGTGGTGACCATTAATATGACGCTGCTGGGCGTGGTGCTGATCACCCGCCCACCGTTGGTGTTCGGCGAGAGCTCACCGACGCTGGCCAGCGAGGAGAAGTATCTGGACAAGACGTACGATATCTGGGGACCCGTTGCTGCCATATCATCCACACTGTTTGGAGCCAATGTCTATATACTGCTGCGTGCCCTCAAGAATCTGCACTTCTCTGTCATCATGACCAATTTTGGAGCCGTTGCACTGATCTACACGCTGATTGTATGCGGTTCCATAGGCGCCGTCTGTTGGCCCAGCTGTGGCCGGGATCGCTGGCTGGTCGTCATACTGGGCATCTTTAGTTTTCTGGGACAAATCCTGTTGACGCTGTCGCTGCAGGTGGAGCAGGCGGGTCCCGTGGCGATTGCACGCTGTGCGGACATAGTGTTCGCCTTCATTTGGCAGATGTTGTTCTTTGGCGAGGCACCGAATGCCTACTCGCTGTTTGGAGCACTCATGGTGGTCAGTTCGGTCATATTGACGGCGCTCAAGAAATGGGCCATGACCCTGCCGCGTGAGTCGACGCTGCGCAAGCGTTTACGGGTGATTCTATTGGAGTAGGAACTAGCTTAATGGAAGTGGGTCATTCAAGTAGACTTAGTATAATCCAACAACTACCAAGAGGCACCAACCAACATACATACATACATACATACTTACATACATCTATAGACAGTTTTTCAAAGTTTCAAGCGTGATAGCCATTTGCATAATGAAAATAATAATCATAACTCTGGATAATATTTAATGAGAAACAAAAAACAAAAACAAAAACTATGTTTTAGTTTAGCCAATTTCATGGATCTGTTGTTTTGTACATTGTTATACCATGCTTAAAATATCATTACATAAATAAATACAACTACTTACAATTCCCGAAAAACGAACAATTTTGAAGAACAGTAGGAACAGTGGGCTGAAATCATTCCAATCCATTCCATTCCCACACATAGTGTAACATTTAGGGTCACACTAAAAGACATAAAAGCTCTAGTACACTGAGTTCGAAGACTATCTTTACCCAAAATTGGGTAATTGTCCAAAATAGGGGCGTGTATCCAGAAACTAACGCCCACACTTTATACATTGAGAAGCTGTGCATTTTGGTCGAAAAATAGAAAATTAATTTTATTATTTTGCGAAATAAATAGCGCGATTTAAAAAAAAGTAAAAAATGTATGGGCTAACCTCCAAGAATTAACCATAATTCTACGTAATCTACTTCTCAGAATTCCGGTGAATAGCACCATGTCACAAAATTTAAAAATTTTCTGTATCCGGAACATTTAACAATTGATTCTAATGCAGAATTATAATCTGAAATATGTGGAAAGTCGAACAGGTTTTGAGATATAGTCAAATTTTAACTTTTAGTGTTTCGGGAAAAGGTAGGTCTACTGAAATGCCATTTTCTTTGGTTCTAGTCCACCCATGTTGATAAGTTTTCATAAAATTCATGATAGTAAAAGAATTTCTTAAAAAAACAACAGTTTTTCAAAATCCAATCTCAAATGACAAAGTTATGGCACTTCAAAGTTGGAATTTAGAAAAATGGTTGATGATTTTTCAAGTTTTTGCTGCCTTGTATTAAGTTATTTTCAAACTTACCATAAAAAGTTCAGAAATTGACAGGATGGGGTAATCTTTAACGAAAATTTGTTGCACTTGGTCATCAAAATCGGATGAAATGTAAACTTCACAATTAAGTAAACATACCTCTTCTTGAGAGTATTATTTAATGTTGTTTGGCATGCTCTCCGACCCGTTACTCTAGCTCAAGATGGTATGGAAAAGAGTTTTAAAGTATCTATCCACAATCCGAAAAACTGGAAAACCTGAACCTCGCATCAAGAAAGCCGAATAAATTGCGATCGAAAGATATGCCATATTCTTTTTCCAATATTTTTTCAAAGCTATAAAGGGATATGGAATATATTTATGTAATATTTTTGATTCAGCTTTTCGAGTGCTTTATATTGAAATGTGTAGAGTTTGATTTTCTCTATGTTTAAAAATGTAGCTGAAATTGCTACCTGCTACATCTAAATATGACAGCTATAATGGTGCTTCAAATCTATAAATTATCAAAAACTGTAAAAAAAATTGAAAAATTTCTTTTAAATACATTTAAATACATGAACAAGTTGAAACTTTTTATGTCTAAATGATTTCGACTTGGGGTTTTGGGTTCATTAAACTAGACCTAGATCACGTTTTTTTAAGTTGATTCTCTGTAGAAACATTTTAATAAGAAAGTAACAATCTGGAATCAGTTTCAATGGGAAACAGCGCTGATCGAACTGATCTTCAAATTAAGACTCACACAGAGCTAAGTAAAATGTGAACTTCATTAAGGCCAATCGGATCTCTAGAACCTAAATTTAACAAACATCATCCATCAGAGATACAAATCCGAGCTCCGAAGCTCTTCATTCGTCACTAATGTAAAGAAATTCCAAAAATTCTTTTAATTTTACTAAAGCTGTAGAAATCATCGCTGGCGACCACTGTACCTGTGCTACAGTTAACATGTAGCAGTTAACAGTTTTTGGTATTTTCACCGCCTACGGTCACACTGCCACGCTGTGAATGGTTTGTTTTGGTTTCTGTTTGTTTTTTTGGGCAATCTACAATTTTATTCGTTTTACACTCACAAAATAGAAAGGAACAGAAATAGAAAACAAACACGTTGTACACTCGATGAATCGCAAATTGATTGTCGCCAGCTAGAAACCCAAATCGGCAATAACCGCATCCAGTTCGTCCTGCAGATTCGTGGCCCGGGAGCGCACCTGTACAATTTGATCCTGCAAATTGTCGACATTGGCCTGGAGCAGCACATTGCATTTCTTCATAGCGGCAAAGCGACTGTCGTGCTTCTTCACGCGCGGCTCCAGATTGGCCTTCTTGGCGGTATTCGCCGAATCCTACCACAACAAAACCGGGTGAGTAGTTTCCATATGGATAATTAAGCCCCACTTACTTCTGCCTCGGATTCGCTGCCCGTTTCCTCTTCGCTATCTTCAGATTCCGATTCCTCAGACTCCTCCTCGGACTCTTCCTCCTCGCTGTCGTGCCCCTCTTCGGCCTCCTCCTCGTCATCCTTGTCCTCGCCATCGACTTCGTCTTCTTCCAGTTTCATGGAGTTGGCCATTTTCTGCACTTCCTTCTCCAGTTTCTTGAACTTTTTCTTCTCCTCCCTGCCGGACAGAGGCAAATCTTGTAATGGAAAATTATGAGAGCTGCAATGGCTTACTTGAGTATGACATGGTTCTTCTTCATGGCCTGTTTGAGAGCATCCTTCTCCTTCTTGGCCGCCTCCTCCTTAACCTTCAGTTTGGTCAACTTGCTGCGCAGCACCTTCACCTCTTTGCCCACTCGTCGCTCCCGTCTCTCGGTCTTTTTCTCCTCCGGCTCATCTGGATCACTTTCGCTGAGCTCCAATTCGAATTCGGGTGAACTGTCACGTCCGAAATGTGCATCGCTGGGTCGTCGAGAGCCATCCAAAGAGCCACCACCCTAGAGTATAGATAATACAATTGTCAGAGGAAGGCAACGCAAGGAGGTGACTTCTTTTCAAGCGGCATTACCTGGCGATTACCCTGGCCGTTGTAAACGTCGTCCTGGTCGTCGTCGTCGTCGTCGTAAGCAAAGCGATAACTAATATGCGATCTGTTAGTGCTTGGTGTCGCATGGCCCTTATAATGTAGCGTTAATGGGTTAATTGGGATTAGCAAGCAATAAGCCTTAGGGAATGGCGGCAAGTCTGTCTGTCTGTAGATAAATATGTGTGCATGTGCCGAGCTATAACTCCAGTTTTGAGGGAGAGGGGAGCACTGGGTTGGATGGAAATGTATAGATTTGCCCTAACTTTAATTTTTATCCACGTACCTCAAGTTTTATTACCTCTTTAGGCTAGGAAATGGTACCTTACTTGACAATCTTTGGAAAAATTGAGTTAAATAAGTATAGTTAAAACTAAAACCGATCTATAACTCCCAGTGTCTTCATCCTTCTTAGATATTTGTCAATGTAAAAGGCAGATTTAGGTCATATAGTTAAAATTTAAAGTTCGTTTTGGATGGAACTTTCTCTTGAAGCTAGGAAATGGTACTTAACTTGGCAATTATTGGAAAAGGCGGGCTAAAGAGGTAGAATAGGGGTTAAAACCCATCCATAACTCCCATTTCCATCTAGCTAAGTCCATATTCGTCAATTCTAAGGGCAGATTTAGGTCAAATAGTTCAAATGAAGTTCGATTTTAATGGTCTAACTCTTAGGGCTATAAAATGGTACCAAACTTGGAATTTTTTTTTTTGAAAATTCGGCTAGGAAAAGTAAAGCAGAGGTAAAAATCAACCCAAAACTCCCAAAACTGATTTTAGATTCGGTTGGTACCACCTCCTAAGCGTAGGAATTGGAGCTTACTTCGAAATTTTTGGAAAAGTCAGGTTAGTGAAGTGTAATACAAGTTTCAATTAAACCATGACGTATGAAATTCTGTCCAATCTCTGCACTTAAAGCCCATTCTTAAGTAAGGGGACCCAATTTTTCATCAATCTATTCGGAAAGTTAATTTTCAAACTTTTGAAGTCAGGGCAAATATTAAAAAAAATTTCAAAAAATTGATTTCGGTTCTAAGATCGCCCTAAGTTTCGCCGAACCTCAACCCTTAAATCTTGTGCTTTATTAAAACATCCGAATTTTGGCTTGGAAAATACATTTTTGTGGACTTCTGAAGCTAAGTTAATCCAAAAAGTTTGGGAAATCGAATTTTTCTTTAAGGTTTGTGCTTGATTTTGTCCAATTCTCAAGATTTTTGAAGCGACATAATTCCGCCGACCTAGTTTTATTTGAGATATGTCATAAAGAATTTGTTGTGCGGTGGTATGCCGTTTGTAAAACGAATCTCGCGGACAAAAATAGTCCCGCCGAAGCATATTTTCCTACTATACTTAGCGACAATATTCCGCCCACTAAATTTACTAGGAGAAGATATGTTGGCGGGGCTATGTAGATGTGCTTGGTGAAAATCGAAACTCGACATAAACGCGACATAATTCCGCTGACCAAATTAGCTAGCCGGTGATGCGTCGTCCAAATGAAAGGGATTTTTCTGCCAACAAAGTATTCCACCAGTTGCTAACGACATATTTCCGCTATGATTGGCGACATAATTCCGCCGACCAATTATAATAGGTATATATGTCAAACAGAACTATGTCGCTTTGCCTGATGGAGTTATGCTTTTTGTAAAACTAATCTTGGGGTGATCATGGTAGAATTGAGTCGTTGGAACAAGCATAGCTCCTCGACATAATTTCGCCTACCCATTATCTACTAAAAGGAGATAATGGTCGGATTGAAGCCGCTTTTTTATGCCTAAACTGAGTTCCACCAGTTATAAACGATATTATATTGCCATATTTTACGACATAATTCCGCCGAGCAATTTGACTAGGTCGAGTTAGGTTGGCGGAATTGTGTCGGAAATTTGAGGTTTTTAAATCAATTCTTGCTGTAACCATGGTGGAATTATATCATATTGAAACGACACAGCTTCGCTAGAATAAAGAGACATAATTCCGCAGACCAAATTTCGGAT
Organism: Lordiphosa andalusiaca; assembly: GCA_035044965.1. Taxonomy (NCBI): domain Eukaryota; kingdom Metazoa; phylum Arthropoda; class Insecta; order Diptera; family Drosophilidae; genus Lordiphosa; species Lordiphosa andalusiaca. The sequence goes on from JAWNNM010003056.1 coordinate 278,160, forward strand.
TTCTGACTTTTCATCCAAATATGAATCATAAACAGGCCTCAGATAGTCTAAAAATGGCAAATTTGTTCAATTATCAATGGCGGAACTATGTCGCTTGACTGGCGGAATTATAGCAGTGATGCATGGGGGATTTAAAACGCCACAAAACGGCGGAATTATGTCGTTTTGCCTAAACTAAGTTGCTTAATGTGCCTAAAATAGGTTCTCAAATTAGTAATTCTATCATTTTCCATCCTCTTCCCAGTCCACCCCCCCCGCCTTCACTTCATTTTGGTGTATGTAAAGTGTTGTCAGCTGATCTGTTTAAAGCGGCCATCTAGCAAGTCATGTGTGTGTACAACTAACTCTACAATTACACTAACTGAAGCGACTAATTGCGACTGCTTCGTTAGCTCCTCCGTTTTTAATCTTTGCACTCAGCTGTCGCCGCAGCAGGACGAAGCAGACGACGCTGAAAATGTTCGAGAATATGTGACCCCAACTGACTTCAACTGACAACACTTTGCGCTCGCCTCGCCCCGTCCTTCCCCATCCTCACCACCCTCGTGTCACGCGTCTTGTCCCTGTTGCTCACCTGCAATGCCACCGCCAATTTGCGCTCGAGCAGTTGTATCTGTCGCTTTTGTTCTTCGATTTCCGTTTTGGCCTCGACCAGCAACTCGCTGGTACTTTGATAGTTTTTCTCCACCTCCTTGGATACGGTGCGGGCATCCTCCACCTCACGCTTGAGCGAATTGACGTAAGCCTGCTCTGAAGTGGGTGTGGGATCCATGGTGGCCACAATTACATTGGAGCCATATTCGAGATTCTTTTCGCGCGACTTTTCCCGCTCCAGTTCCGTTTCCAGGGTGCGTATTTTGGCCAACAGTTTCTTGTTTTCACGGTCCTGCGCCTCCCGGTTGCGCAGCTCGAGTGCTAACATTTGCTTGGTGCTCTGCAGATCATCGCGTATCTTGTCAATGTCGTCCAGCTCATCGGGACTTTCTTCATCAATGGACATGGTCGAGACGATGCTGGGCCTAGAGCTGCCGGCACCCAGAGCACTGTTGGTACTATTGGGTCCCAGTGCATGACTACTGGGTGCCTCACTTAGCATATTGACTTTCGATTGCGACTTTTGCAGCTGCTCCTCGATGGTCATTTGGCGCCGGAATTTACGCAAACCACCCAGAATGGGTTTACTGCGATCATTTGTCTGTGTGGGCTTCAAACGGATGCCGCCTTGAATCTGCTTAAGCAGTTTGTTGTGCGAGTTATCCTTCTCTGTTTCATAGATGAATTTGTCATCCACTTTGGTCATCGATTTGCACGTCAATATGGGCTGAGATCTATAGAAAAGGTAGGGGAAGGAGGAGAGAGAGGTGAGATGAGTTCACTGCTAAAACATGTGGAAAATGGGGAGACTAAATGGGGCTGCTAATGTTTGCCAAAACGCTAAACCCATTGGATAATCCCTCAGGTTATTTTGAAATTCATAATACTTAAAAGTATTTAAAGTCTTTCAAGGCTTAACCTGATATCACTAAGGTCATTTGTGAGTCATTTGAAAGCATTTAATTTAGGTTTCAAGGCGGTTCGAAAGATTTTCCTGTAGTTGATGATTGAATTTGAATCTTCTTCTTCATTGTAAAAATACCAGTTAAGGGTTTCAAAACTTTCTAAAGCTTCATAATTCACCCCAATTCTGGTCTTGGCTCTGGCCCTTCATAACTCTTTGGTTTCTTTTCAATCTCTCTCTCTTATACTTGGGGTCTTTAATAGTTAATGGATGGAGTCTCAGATCATTCCTATCTAAAAACAAGTAAGAGCGCTAAAGTCGACTGCCATGACTGCAAAATACCCTGTAACCTTGATTTCGTGTGATTTCATTCATTTTCTAGACGAATGTACACACGCAATCTCACAAAGACCCAAAGTATGAGTAGCTTGCTCTTGGTAAAGTTTTTTAAAGCGGGCGACAATAGATTGTGAAGGTGAACTGGTATTTTTGAAGAAAACTTCTTTTTATTAGATGTCCTCAGGCGGGATCGTACCCATAACCGGTTGCACAGCAGGCACTCACAATACCCGCAGCACCACACCCGGCCACTTTTTCTTCCTTCATTACTAGGTGCTTATTTATCCATCCCCTAAATAAGTTTTTATACCTTTGCAAAGGGTATTATAAATTGGCCCAGAAGTTTCCAACGAATAGAAATATTTATTCAAATATATTCCTGATCAGGGTGACGAGCTGATCCCATTGAGCTTTGTCCGTCCGTCTGTCCGTCTGCTTCTATGCTATCTCTTCCGTCAGTTTTTAAGCTATCGCGACCAAACTTTGCAAGAAGTCTTTTGTTACATATACGCTGCACATTTGTCGGAACTGGCCGGATCGGATGACTATAACACATAGCTGTCAAAGGAATGATCGGTCAAAAAACTAGTTCTAGTGAGAAAAACTAGAAAACAAACGTCTCCAAACTCCGTATTTAGTAGTTTTCTATGCTTTTCCATGATTCTGCCAAGTTTGTTCGATATCGGACATCTATATAGTATAGCTGTTATAGGAAAGTAAGGTTAGAAAAATAGTCTTAGTAAGAATAACTTGATGGTTTTCAATGTAAACCTCTTTAAAATCGGCATATTTTTATTTTATAAGCTTTAACACAATTTTTGAATGTTTTGTCCAAATCGGATGACTATAGGTTATAGCTGCCATAGGAATAATTGGTCGAGAAACTAGTTTTAGTAAAAAAACTTTTTTGCTTTCAATGCAACGTCTCCAAACTCAGTATTAACTAGTTTTCTATGCTTTTCCATGATTCTTTTAAGTTTGGTCGAAATCGGACATCTATATAGTATAGCTGTCATAGAAAAGTAAGGTCAGAAAAATAGTCTTAGTAAGAATAACTTGATGGTTTTCAATGTAAACCTCTTTAAAATTGGCATGTATTTATTTTATAAGCTTTCCCACAATTCCTCAAAGTTTTGTCAAAGTCGGATGACTATAGGTTATAGCTGCCATAGGAATAATTGGTCGAGAAACTAGTTTTAGTAAAAAAACTTTTTTGTTTTCAAAGAAAACGTCTTCAAACTTTGTATTTCTTAGTTTGCTATGTTTTCCGATGATTCCACTAAGTTTGGTCGAAATCGGAGATCTATGTAGGATAGCTGTCAAACAAAAGTAGAAAAACTTGTTTGTTTTCGGTGAAAATGTCGTTCAAATTTGTTCGAAAAACGTGCTGCGAGGGTAAACAAGCTACGGCCGAGCCGAAGTTAACTTTCCTCTATTTTTTTTAGTATGATAGAAGTTGAAAAATCTGTATGAAATTGTTACTACATTCTTTTTTCATGTGTTTAGAAGGTTAAAAGTCACTTTAAGCTGAAACCGTCCCTTCTCTAGGTTGTGCTTTTGGTATGTGTAACCAACAACAAAGATCGTTAAAAGCAACAACAAAGACCCATAAGTACTCCAAAGAAACATTCTTTAAGGGGTTTCACCCCTTAACAAAAGCGAATGGAACGTTGTTTTAGTGCAAAAGAAGTATGAAAGGTGTGCATATTTCATGGTGTCAGGTACGACTGGGAAGCCACAAGAAGGATAGAGAGAGATATTGGCCATCATGCCATCTCTTTTACTCAACATTCAGTCTGTTGATTAAGCAGAACTTTGCATCTTATTACAATTCTCTAGATTAGTGATTTTACTCTGAAATTAGTTCTTCCATAAATTTCCTCAATCTTGCTACCGATTTTTAGGACCTTAAATTATATTCTTTGGATTACTTTCTCTTGGTGTTTGTAATTCTTGCGCTTGTATTAGTAAATTTCGTGGGCTTCAAACAGAAAGAGAGAGAGAGCGGCAAAGTGAGAGCAGACATGCACAATGTGTGTGTGTGTCCGTGTCATCGCGTGCGAGAACAGCTGTTCTGAAAAGCCTCCCAGCAGCTTGCAAGAAATTTTTAGTATCGACCACAACCACTTTGCTGCACCCGCTTACCTATCGTTGCATGCCACATGTCGCAGCTTCTTGCCACTCTCCACCTCTTTCATCATTTCGGACCAATCTGGACGTCGTCGTGGTCGAGTTCTACAAAAGTGGAATGGAATCAAATGTTAGGGGCGTTCATCCTTTTGTTAGTTAGGCCACTGCCCGGTTGCTTACCTCAGCTTGTCGAGTGTTTCCTTCTGTGTGCTGGACAGAATGCGCTTCTCGCCAGGTGCCAGCGGCGGTGGTGGCGGTGGCGGAGCCTTGGGCACCAATGAGGGCAGCGGCGGTGGTGCGGGAACTGCCGGAGAGAGAAATAACACACACACACACACGTCGTATACAGAAATGGGTAATGGAGTAGATTGAGATTGGTGTTTGGACGCTGCTGGGGCATTAGAGCAAATCGTTTAGCGCTGCGTGCACTCGCGGTTATTAAATATAAATTTTAATTTAATGAGTTTGCAATTTGTGGCAGTTGTTGGTTGCACAGTTCCGCCACAGGCCATACATATCAATCGGGGTGCGTCTGTCTCTGTCCAAACTTGCAGCAGAGATTGAAAAGTTACTGCCTGACTGCCTGACTGGAGACTGGCTTTGATGGTGTTTTATTGCTTTAACACCCTCGATCCGGCTCCGGCACCGGCACCGGCTACGGCACAAAACTTTGATTGCATTTTTCCCGTTGCGCTTGGCCCGTCTTTGGTTTAGTTAGTTAGTTTAAAGTCTTCCTCTTTGGGGGCCCTTTGTTAACGAGGCCAATTAGTTTGCAAAATGTGTTTCTAATAAATTTCCGCTTAAATTGTTGGCCTAACAAGTTGTGAGTTTGCAGGCAAAATGCTGGAGGTCCTGTAATTAGCAATTGAAAAACTTTTGACTTTGTGTCTGTACTTTGATTTTCACCAGGAATACTTTGCATGAGGGAAAGCTTCTCCCGTTTTTTTTTGTATTTTTTTTGGGTTTCCTTTTGTTGTTGGTGGAAAAGTGTTAAAGTCAAAACAACTGCTCAAGACAATGGCTGCTGCTGCCGCCGCCCGCCAAGTGATGAAAAGCTGACAAATCTGTTAATTAGCTTTGTTTGAATGAACCCAAACCCAAGCCACGCCACATAGCTGGAATAAGTCCTTTGTCCTCCACCCCTCTCCCTGTGTAATATGCCCGTCTTTCTCGTTGTTGTTGTTGTTTTTATATATATATATATTCCTTTTTTGCTGTGCTGAGCTCAGCTCCTTCCTTTTTTTTTTTGCCAGTTGCGCCTGGCTGAACCTGCACTTAATCTTTAAGTGGTTGGCTGCTTTTTTGCGGTGCATTAGCCTCTCCCTCCTAACCGCACCTGAGCCAAGAAACTAATCCAAACTTGTGTTACTTTTAGTGAATGAAATCGGTGACTTGCTTGCATGCTAATGAGCTGTCTGTCTGGGAGCACTGATTAAAATACGTGGTCAACATTTTGGCGCGCGCGTTAAGTAAGTTTCGCTTAATTCGGTTTAGTAATTTATGGGAGACGAGAAAAACCCCAGCACTCCCCCCCGGCAGATAAACTCTTCATTCATTCATTCAAGTCGACGAAATGATTTCTTATTTAAATATATAAAAAAGAAGGAAAGCAGAGCGCAGCAGCATCTCCTGCTGCTATCCACTTAATAAACCGCAAAGCCCGCACTTACGACGGCGCAAAATGAATAGCGGGGTATGTAAACATAAATTTTGCGAGCTCACTCAGTCCCCCCTGTTTGGGGTGGGTCCTGGTCCTGGTCCTGGTCCTGGTCCGGGGCCATTGTGTTATCATCAACAGAATATTCTATGCATGCACAAATGTTGCCGTTGTCATTGAATCAAGTTGGACTGGTACTTGCTTTCTGTTGCTGTTGCTGTTGCTGCTGCTGACTGACTTTCTGTTTCTTTTGTCTCTGGCCATGATGAAGCACTAAGGAGCTGCCCATATTTTACAGTGCGCTCTGCCACTGACAAGCATAATCCATGTTAAATTGACATTTTTAATATGGCTAATAACTAGTTTTGTTGTAAGCTAACGACATTAGAGCATGTACCGTGACCCCGAGGGCTGCAAGTGCAAAACGATCCATACACCCTGGCAAAAGAGTATATTGAAATTGGTCTAATGTTGGTGGGGCATAGATAAAGCACTATTTCAGAATTTAATTCCCTTTTGAACTTTTCAAAAAACATTGCAGTACATTTCCAGAGACTTTGAAACATCTGATTCTATTCATGATTATTTCGCTCCCCTCTAACAGCTAATAACACTTTATTCAACCTGCTTTGAGTTGCTAATTGGCGTTCTCAATGGTTTTTGTTCAGCAAATGCAATAAGCTTGCTTTTTTTTTTGCTTTTAAATGAAGAGATAGGGGCTTAAAAGTGGTTTTAAAAAATCAAAATTTTCATATTCCTCCCAAATCTTTAAACGCCCATAACTCCCTTAAATGAAGAGATAGGGGCTTAAAAGTGGTTTTAAGAAATCAAAATTTTCATA
>JAWNNM010003059.1:0-25062 GCA_035044965.1 Lordiphosa andalusiaca
TGGCAGAAAGAATAACGCAGTTCCACTCTTTATAATACGTGTGCTTTATTCAAGTGATCCACACAAACTGCCGCTCTGCTCCCAGACCGACTCACATCAACCCCCGTTTCTCATGCTGAGAGTCACATCAGAGAGCAGAACTCGAAAGAGAGTAGTACTCTCGAGAGAGTGGCGGGGTTCTCTCATGGTCCGTTATGTGTGTCTGTGTGTGGGTTTGTGCCTCTGGCCTACTACAACTCGGCCATCCTGACCATGAGATAGTCCTCGATCTCACGTGCATACAATACTTCTATCTTAATCTATAACAATGGTTTTACAATAATCTTAAGACTATTTACAATATTTACAACTTATATTACCAACAGGATTTATCTTTTTATCCAATGCTTTATGTTTTGAAGGCTCCATACGCCCTGATAAGGATTGCGAGACAGTTGAAAGCCTTCGACGTCTTTTAACACAAACCTGTCGTTCTTTAATGCCTTTTCTATTACGTAAGGTCCTTTGTACTTCGGTAATAATTTCCTAGAAATCCCTGCGGTGCTGTCAAAATTCTTTACCATTACATAGTCCCCTGCCTTGAATTCCTTTGGCATTTTCTTTTTATCGTTGTACTGTTTTTCATTATATGTTTGCGCTAACGATTGACTGGCTTCCGCACTTCTTCTAATCTCTTCTAAGTTCCTTTCACTAACTGTATCTAACTCTGCTATTTCTTCTAATTTTTCTCTCAAATCATCGCTAACCTCTCCTCTTTGCGCTAACCCAAAAAGCATCTCACTAGGAAGCTGCTTAATGCTTCTATGTATTGTATTGTTCATGGAATGCTCAACCTTCTGAATTACTACGTCCCAATGCAGACCATTTTCTGGTTCTGTAAGTTTTGCGATCATCGGCCCTAAACTTCTATTGACGCGCTCCACTTGCCCGTTCGCCTGTGGCGACCCTGTTGCGATCTTAATATGTTTCACGTCATACTTCTCCGTAAAGTCTTCAAACTCAGATGACGTAAAACAGCTACCCCTATCTGAAATTATACATCTGGGTTTGCTGTATGCTCGAAAGTAATCCTTTAATGCTGTAATCACTTCTTTCGTGTTTGTTGTCTTCGTGGTATATAATCTTACAAACTTTGTGAAGCCATCTACTACCGCAAAAATGTGCTTCTTTGACCTTCCTTTGTCTACCGGGCCATAGTGATCTATGTGTATAGTATCAAAAGGCTTATTACCCTTGGGTATGCTGTGAAGCAAACCGTCTCCCTTTCCAGTTTTCGGTGAGAACGCTAAGCACTTCAAGCAATTCTCTATTTGATCCGTCACTTTTTCCTTCAAGTTTGGGAACCAATACGCTTTCCCAATCGCGTTCATCATCTTGTCCCTACCTATGTGTCCTAACTCGTCATGGTATCTGTACAGTACATGCTTCTCCATGGCTTCTGGAACCCAAAAAAGTACTCTTTCGTCATTAGTCTTTCTGTATACAATTCCGTTTCTCATCTCGAACAACTTGTGCTCTTTTTCCTCTAAAATCTCTTTGATATCCCTTAGCTTTGCATCCTTGTTTTGACAAATAACTAAATTATTCTCGAAACTGTTTGCTTCCGTGATCATGATGTTTGTGCATCTGCTTAACGCGTCCACGTGTTGCATTTGCTTACCTGCTCTATGTATTAGTTCATAGTCATACTCTTGGAGCTCTAGAGCCCATCTCGCTATTCTGGGATTGAGGTCAATTTTGTTCAGAGTCAGTGTTAACGAGTTGCAGCCTGTCACTATCTTGACGCGTTTTCCTTGCACATAAATCCTAAACCTGCGTAACGCATAAATTATGGCTAACGTTTCAAGCTCGAAGCTGTGATACTTCGCTTCTGTTTCTGTTGTACGCCTGGAAAAATAAAAAATTGGGTGTAATTTCTTGTCTTCCTTCCTTTGCAGGAGTACTGCTCCGAATCCTATTGCACTGGCATCGCAGTGCAATTCAATATCGTCTTTATGATTGTATATCGAAAGGACGGGTGCTTCTAACAGTTTTTCTTTTAAGTTTAGGAAACAACTCAGTTCCTCTTCTCCAAACTTGAATTGCTTATCCTTCTTTAAAAGATCGTACAACGGTTTCGCTTGTAGGGAGAATCCCTTGATGAACCTACGAAAATAAGAACATAATCCCAGAAAGCTTTGTACCGCTTGCGTCTTATCTGGGATTGGGAAGTTCTTTACCGCTTCTAGTCCTCTATCATCTGCTTTTATGCCTTCTCCTGTTATCAAAAACCCCAAATACTTTATGCTGGTCTGCATAAACTCGCATTTGTCCATCCTTAGCTCTAACTTGTTCCGTATCAACCTGCTGAATACTTCGCTTAACGTTTCCATATGCTCTTTTATGTTTTTGCTGGCGATCATTATGTCGTCCATATATAAAATGATCTTATTATCCCGAATCATGTCAGCAAATATGTTGTTCACGAACCTCTGAAACACTTGAGATGCGTTTTTCAAACCCATTGGCATCCTTAAAAATTCGAATTGCCCTAATGGGGTGACAAATGACGTGAACTTAATCGATTCCTTTTCGACAAACACATGAAAATATCCATTTTTCAGATCAAGTTTCGAGAACACCTTCATACCTACTAACCTATCTAATAAGTCATCGATCAAAGGCAATGGATAATTATCCTTTATCATGTACTTGTTCAAAATTCTAAAATCAACACACAGTCTTAAGTCTTTCGTCTTCTTTTTAACAAGTACCACCTGTGACGCATATTCCGAACTGCTTGGCTGAATAATGCCTTCCCTCAAATATTCATCCAACATTTGCTGTAACTTCTCTTTTTCTGCGTAAGACAGCCGCCTAGGCGAGCAGCTAAACGGTTTCTCTTTTTCAAGACGTATCTTAATTTCACATCTGGTCTCTGGATTTTCTGGCCTTTTAGCATTTATATAGTCATTTTCCAGCATTTCTGTAAATGTACATCGTGTCTTATAATCAACTTCCTCGCCAATGTTATATACATTCTCTGCTTTTCCATTATCCAAAACATTTATCCTCAACATTTCCCTTTCGAAGTCATCTTCTAACGATTTTCTAACTATTTTCTTTGCCTCACTAACTGTTTCCATCTCGCCTGCTTCTAACAATTTTACTTTTCGCTCACTAACTGTTTCTGTTGCTAACAATTGTCCATTTACATCTTCATTCGCTTTTGTCAATTCCACCTTTTCTTCACTAACTGTTTCTGCTGCTGACCATTGTTTACTTGCATCTCCAATCGTTTCTGTTTCATTTTCTCGTATGCCTGAATCATCTTTACAAATCCTTTCTTGCTCACAGCTTGTCCTCTCGTCTTCTAAACTTTCCGAACCGGTGTCATCTATTTTCTCAATCGTTATCATTTTCAGGGCGTCAAGATTAACATTCAAATCACATGCATCCATGAAGTTTCTACCCAGTACCACTTCGTAACTCATAGACTCGTCAGCCACCACAATCAAATTAAAATATATCTTTAATGAATTTCTCGTAATGTAACATGATATTTCTCCAATCGTTTTTAATTGGCTTTTATTTAGCCCAAAATAAATTTCACAATTCGGGTTTAACTTCAATCCCTGTGGAATATGTGACTTGTTTACGAACGAAATGGGGCTGCCCGAATCTATGAGGCACTCTGAAATTAGCGACAAACTAGTGTTATCTCTAAAAAAAATCTCGAAGTACCTTACATAATTATTTTTATTCTCCGTCTTCTTCTGGGAGCATTGCGATATAAAATGATCCAATGAGCCACACCCATAGCAGGATCCTGGTGGTCTCTTTGGCTTGCGACAGTCTTTGGCCCAGTGCCCCTTTGAGTTGCAGTTGTGGCACCGCGATACCCTGTCGGCACCTCGTTCTGTGGATGGCTTACCCTTGTTGCCCAGCACATCTCGCCCTGGTAGACGTACCTCTGCAAAGGCACGCAGCATCCCCGTCGGATCGCCAAAGCATTGAACACGCGCCTGAACACGTATGCTCTCCAATGGGATGCCTTCGATGATTCCATCTAGCAGCTCGTCGTCATCAATTTTGATGTCTCGGGCCAGCATGGTCTTCTCCTCAAAGTAGACTGCAAACCTTTCAGCCGATCGCCAGGTCCGTGCTTCGAAATTGCGCCGCCTCTCAGCCTTTGATAACTTGGCTCCGTATGCCAACTGCAGGTGCTCCAATAGCTGATCCACCGGTTCTACAATGCGCGCCGGATCCGCGTGAAGCCATTGCAAAGCGCCGCCCTTCAATTTGCTCACGCAGAGCAAGTGACGCTGAGTTTCATCCAACTCGTACAATCCTGCCACATTGCCCAGTTGAGCAATCCAGTTGCACACGCTCGTCGATCCACTGAAATCCATCAAGATTTCCTTCGCCATTTGAAATGCTGGTGATGCCCATCCGCCACGTTTTTTCTCTGCAGGCTCATCGAAATTTTTCTCAGCATTTGCCATCTCTACTTCTCGTTGTGCGGCCACACTGCTGGTGACGTCATCAGTGCTGTTGTTCTCTGCTTGTCTGTTTTCGCCGCCGTCTTGTTCGGCATCTTCATTTACTGCGCCGCCGTTTTCTGTGATACTGGTGTCGTCTCTTTCTAGCTGACGCCGAACTGGCGCGTTTTTGCCTTCGCTTTGTAGTTGCATTGACTGTAGAAAAATTTTGGTGGCTTCTATTTCATCATGCAACGATTTTAGCACGATGGCGTTTTTGGCCACTTCCTCCTTCTGCTTCAGGATTGTCCAGTTTAATGGTGCGTCTTCTGTGTACTCTGCGGACGTTTCAGGCTGTGCTGTGTTGTCATTGTAGTCCTGGTCGAAGCTGGGTACGCTGCCTCGCTTCTCGACCGGCACTTCGTTTAGCCTGGCCACTAACTCCGCTTTAGAGCCTTTTGTGTCCATTGCCAAAGCCGATAGCCACTTTTTTAATGTTTGCACTGACACTTTGTTAATGTTTATGTCGTTGTCCATTTTGCTTTTGGATTTTTTAACCACTTCTGATTTTGTGGCAGAAAGAATAACGCAGTTCCACTCTTTATAATACGTGTGCTTTATTCAAGTGATCCACACAAACTGCCGCTCTGCTCCCAGACCGACTCACATCAACCCCCGTTTCTCATGCTGAGAGTCACATCAGAGAGCAGAACTCGAAAGAGAGTAGTACTCTCGAGAGAGTGGCGGAGTTCTCTCATGGTCCGTTATGTGTGTCTGTGTGTGGGCTTGTGCCTCTGGCCTACTACAGAAAGGACGTTGGAAAGTTTGCTCCTAAGAAGTAAGTGTATTTAATTGGCCTCATTAGTTTTTGTATCCTTGCAGAGGATGCATTAATATTGTTCAGATGTTGTGTTGAGTTGATTTAGCCATGGCCGTCTGTCCGTTGTCTCCTAAAAAAAAGCTATCCCAACCAAACTTTGCTCGAAGTCTTCAAATACATGGGGCTAGTTTACTCTCCCACTCTTCCTAGTCATATCTACCACAGTTGTATAGATAGAACGTTCGTACCTTCTGGGCATATTTAGTAATCAAAACAAGAAAGAAAGTCGGTCAAGTCCGATTATAACACACTCTGTACCAACGAAATTATACGCTTAGCATAAATTTTGATGCTGCAGTAGCAGCTGAAACAGGAGCGAACAGTCTTTTGATCATAAGTCGACAAACGTTCAACCAATCTTCACCATTCCTTTGGCTGATCGATAAGTTATCCTTATTACTAAATATATCTACGAGGATACAACCCACCTATCTTTAAAACTGTAGGAGATATGACGTTTTTTCCAAATTGCGGGGGCGGCAGGGGGCGTGGCCAAAATTGAAAATAAACTTGATCTGCCTGCAGACACAAGAAGCATATGTCCCATACATGTCAAACCTCTATCTCTTACCATCTCTGAGATCTGTGCGTGCATACGGACAGACGGACATGGCTATATCGACTCGGCTGTTAATGCTGATCAAGAATATATGTACTTTATGGGGTCGGAGATGCTTTCTTCTGGATGTTACATACTTTTGCACAAACTTATTATACTCTATGTACTTTTGGTACAGAGTATAAAAATGACGCGTGTCGTCCGCACTTCATTACGCAATGTACAATGGCGCTCGTATACCCTTTCCAAAATATTTAAAAGACTTAAGCTAGTTTAAAGTTATATTTTTAATAAATATAAATAATATGATTCACGAATAATTGCAGACCCCGCCTTGTAAAAAAATATGTTTCAAACAAATGTAGTAAAATAATATATTCAACAATTAAGCAATTATTAAATAATGTTTGCAAGAGTATTTCAACAGCGGCTCCTTAGCTACCTTTTGCTGCATTCTATTTGATGTTTATATAATATGATATATGGTTTAAGGGATATCCAAATGGATAAGCCAGCAAAAAACTGAAGGTGTAGCAATTAATTTACAACTTAAAAAATTATTGGTAAAATTAAATAATATATTTTGGACTTTCGAATTGGTGGAAAAAAATGGGAAAATTTTTTTTTTTAATTGTATTTGGGACACTTACAATTAGGGTATTCACTGTGGTCAGGCACTTGGGCAGTTGGACAGAAGTGCCAGACTAGTATTGTGAGCAGCCCCCTTGTACACAATCAGCTGTCACAACTTTTGACATTTTGCCTGCTAAGTTTTTGGGAGTTTAATTAAAATTATATACAAAATAATGCCAACTAAAAGTGCAAAGATGTTCTTTTAGAATGGAAAGCAAAAGAATTGCATCGTGAAGTGGAACTGATTGAAGGTGCGTATACTGCAACTAATAAACTGCTCGTTTTAAAGCTGTTGACATATGCAGATGAAAATCCACCAGACCAAGTCGACTTAGCAATGGACGAATTGTTGGATGACTTTATGGAAGATGTCGTTCGCATTTATTCTTGCCGACGAGGAGAAATCTGTCACGTGCCCAAATCCATTAGTTGGCGAATTGACATCCTCTATTCATTTGATGAGAGGCGTTTTAAGCAAATGTTGCGTGTGTCTAAGAGCCAATTCAGAATGTTGATGGATCTGATAAAGGAAGACGAAGTATTTGCATCGAGTGGTTACAAACCGCAAATGCCAATTGATATGCATTTTCTTTTCGAAAAATGAGTACAATATTTGGAGTCGCTGATGGTGGAACTTTAACCAAGATCACGAAAAGGATATTTATTGCATTTTTACGGCTTATCCCACAGTACATAAATTGGCACGATGTAGCTGAGCGTCATGAGCTTGTGAAACGCACTTTTAATGAGTTGCCCCACTGTATTGGGTACATGATGGCAGCGAGATCAAACTATTTGAAACGCCTGCTAAAATCCATGAAGTGTATTTTTACGCATACGAGATGCCGTTGTAGAAAGTCCGGGCAGTTCCCACGCCGCAAAAGTTTATAAGAACTGCTTACTTGGAAAACACATCCAGCGTTATCTTCCAGGAGAGCAGTGGATTGCGGCTGACTCTGCCTACCCTCAGTCGACATTTTTAATTATCCCATTTCGCAGCAACTATCGTGTGATGGATTTAGACAAACGAATAAAATTTAACAAAAGACACTGTCAATTCCGCCTTCGAGTTGAGAACTGCTTTGGTGTTTTAAAAGGAAAGTTTTGTAGTCTTAAAAAATTACGAATTCGCTTGAATGATAATGAAAGTCAATCATTTATATGTGATTGGGATCTGGTATGCTGCACACTTCATAATATTTAACTCGACGATGAGAGTACAGGGTTGTCCATATTCGACGGACCCATCTGGCAACGCCATAACTTTTGACAGAGATGTCAGATCGCTTAATGACATACCGCGTTTGAAGCGTCAGTCCAAGCAGATTTTTACCATGGAACAATACACGCCACGCGAGCGCTCTGAAATAGTTGAAATTTACATTCAACAGAACAAGTCAATTGTGAAAACTCAACGTGCTTCCGATGAAGCCCATTTCACATTGAATGGGACCGTAAATAAGCAAAATTGCCGTATTTACGCCACTGAAAATCCTCAGGAGATTCAAGAAGTGCCTCTTCATGACGAAAAAGTCACAGTTTGGTGCGGCGTTAGTGCGAAAACGGTCATTGGGCCGTTTTTCTTCCAAATTGAAAATGGCCATGCTGTTACCATCAACCAGGAGCGTTATCGCGACATGATGACCAATTTTGTGATGCCAATTATTCGTCGAAAGCGTATGAGGCAGTTCTGGTTTCAACAAGACGGCGCTCCACCGCACACAAGTCGCATAACAATCGATTTTCTGAAGAAATTGTTTCCGGGCCGTTTGATGTCGAAAAGTGGTGATTTGGACTGGCCACCGCGTTCGCCCGATTTGACGCCGCCTGACTTCTTCTTGTGGGGATATTTGAAGTTAAAGGTTTACGTTAACAAGCCAAGGACCGTAGAAGAGCTCAAGGACAACATTCGTGAAGAAATAGCCGCTATTTCGGCAGAAATGTTGGCGAAAACGATGGAAAATGCTGCAAAAAGGGCACAATACGCCATCAACGCCAGAGGCGGCCATTTGAGAGATATCATATTCAAAAATTGATGTAAACCAATCTACTTGGAACAAATTAAATGATTAAGATTGCCAACCGCCAAATTTTTATTTTTTTCTTTGATTTTTTTAAAAAAAACATGGGTCCGTCGAATATGGGCAACCCTGTATACAAGATCTTGACTTGCACCAAGAATTGGAAATTGATCACAATGAATCTATTGAGGTTGCACCCAACAATATGCAGTTCTCAGAGTCTGAAAGCAAAAGAAAACATATTTATAATCTAATTTTTAAATAAATTATCATATAATTATTTTTATTATTACATTTTATTTATCAGTTTTATTTATGGTTTATTTTTTAGATTTAAGCTCTAATTCTAGTTTGAAAATTCGTTATTTTTGCTCCAGCTGCATATGATTTATTTTCAAATCATTTTCTAACCGTTTCTCCTCTAATTTTAATTTACGTTCCTCCACTTCTTTGGCCCATAAGAACTTCTCAGTATCTAATTTTAGCATATTCTCTCTATGCTTTTGTCTCTTAGCTTCCATTTCGACAAGTTTTGAAACTGAAGTGTTTTCGGCCTTTCGCTTTATATTTTTTGGCATCGATATGTCGCATGAATCGTCATTCTCCGATCTGGTGGCAATGTCAGTCGCTGACTCCTCTTCAAAATGCGGCGTGTCCAAGCTTGGCGCTTGACTTGACTCCGGGTGCATCGACTCACGCACAACCGCTTCTATTTCTTTTCGGCCCGAAAATATGTCGCTGAGCTGTCCGTAATGAGCTTCAAAGATTTGTCTGTTAAAGTTTTATATAAGTAAGCAGTTAAATTAATTTGATTATTCTAGTTTACCCTGCATGGTTCTTTCTGAGTCACCTCCTTCTATCCCATCACCCATACATTTAATAAAATCCTCAGCCTTTTTCAAGGTGCTCTTCAAATGGCGTACTTTAGACTTTAAAGTGCTCTTTGTATGCTTTTTCGGCTATGCCCTTTATAATTTTATTTGATCAATAACAAACCTAGTTGCAGCAGGAAAAGACGCCCAACGTCGATACGTGTGGTCTGAATAGGCGACAAATCACCTGTTGGACCTCTGGTTGGAGAATATTGATGGTTTGTCCCACATTTCCACATATATAGAGAAATGGCTGCCGAACTTGTTAAATGTGGAATAACCTCAAAGGAAGTGAACAGCAAAATAGACAACCTAAGCCGAAAATACAAGTATGACCCGTAATTGATTAAGCAAGACTGCGCCCTAAAAACTTGTTTCCCATTTCAGACTGGAACGCGATAAGGTAGGGCCAAGTGGAGGCGCTCCGTCGAGATGGAAACTTTTTGATCCTGAACAGAGAAAGTTGTCTGTGTCCCAGGCGGTGAACTTCCAAGAACTTGTCGTCGATAGCAATGGTATGTCAATCTAAATCTCTAAAATTTGTGGGAAATCTCACTAATATCTATTTTGATTTAGATTTCTCATCAATCCAAAATGATTTGGAAGATTTGGATTAGTCGACCAACTCGGAGTTGCCCTCGACTTCCATGGTAGCACCTAAACGGCGGCGTCTGAATCCACAGAATTAGAAGAGGCAAGTTGCGGCCATCGAAAAATCGGCAGAACAAATGACACAAGGATTGCAGGGTTTCCATGGAGAAGTTCTCCAATTGATGAGGGAGAAAAAGTAGGTATAAGTTTAGTTTATATTATTATTAAAAAAAATTAAAGACGAAAAATAAAATATATCAATTTATGCTGATAGGAGAAGATGTTTCGTGTTGAATGAAATAGTTCGAAAGGCCACTTCGAATTGATTCAGCAACCTCATTGGTGTTTCCAAACTCATACGCCCGAACTGGCTGCTCTTGATGTGATGGAATCTCCATTTCCCAACTGTTTTGGAACGATCACTTATGGTTATTAAAAACGTTTTGCAAAAACTAATAATATTATTGGTATTATTTTGAGGAGCGTTGTCTAGCCCCTTGCCTTAGCGGCGGAATCGTGCTTTCAACTGTCCAAACACATACCAATTTTTATAATTATAATAATCAACTGCGAGAGCTGCTGGCGGTTTTACTTCGATGAGGCAACCATCTAAAAAAATACAATAAACACAAACATTCCAGCTCATTGAGGGCCTAAAATATACTTGGCTCACCCATTGCACCAAAACAGAAATCCAAACTTTCTGGGGGTTGTCCACACACTGAGATGAATTCCGGCGCCTGTTTTCCACGAACACGCTGGAAAATATGGACATGGATGCACCCCAGACTCTCGCCAACATTAAATATTCTGTGTCAATCATCGAAATAATGTCCAATTGACTATCCATTTTCAATTTGTATTTTTAATTGTCAACAAAGAACTGATGTTCTTAAAATGCAAATGCTGAAGCATCACAATGAGGACAGCAAACTACATTTTCCGTGATGACGATAACTTTTTTGAAAATGTGCCTCAGTGAGGAAGGCATATTAGTTGTTTCAGTTGACTTGACTATCAACTGAGAAGTCGTTTTAATACATGTGACTAACGACAACGGAAGTCTGAGAAATAATTTGACATTCAAAGACTACTAAATAGTAACTGTAAACCAAACTAGAACCTACTGTGTCAATGAATATATCGTGTCATAGTAAATTACCTATGTAACAACAATTAGAAATGAGTCGTGTTACTTTGGCACTTAGAACTGTTTACTGATTTAGCAACACTGGAATGTCAAATTGGGGCTACGTGGCCTTCAGCAAAGAGAATTAAATACCAAGAGAGGAATTCGCTCTCACTGTTAACTTAACAGAAAAAAACCATGCGGCTATCGAGGCGTTGTTAGTTTTCGGAGTCTGTAAAGACAAACAGCTGATTTGCAAAGTAATGAAGAGAACGAAATTCAATGGTAGTAATGGCTGCATGGAAAAATGCGAGGTTGACGCGTAAAGATTTTTTAATTCTGTTTGTTGTATTTGGTAGGGCGATTTGTTGAGAAAAATACAAGATTAAAGAAGTAAGGGCGCTGCAGTCGAGTTTCCCGACCACAAAATACCCTGTTCATTTGTTTTCATTTAATTGTTTTTGAATTTAACAAAATTATCCCAAATGTAGGCAACACTTTTTTCTAGTCCTGACCAACAAGTGGGGGGGTGCTCTTATCAGCTCAACTGTTTCGCTTATAACTCCGGTGTTTTTTGTCCGATCTGATTGTACTTTTCAGAATAGATAGATATTGGGCCTAGCTTGATGTATACTAACCCACGAGGCTCTAAAATTGTGGATCTGACGGCTATTTAGGTCTAGGATTTCTAGAGGAGGTCTAGGTTTTTTGGGGATAAAAGGGGGAAGGGGTGGAATTTTTCAAATCTGAAACAAACTTGTTCTGCGTACAGCATAAATCTACCTTCGTGCAAAAATTTGTGGCTCTATCTCTTATAGTCTCTGATATCGACGCGTTCATACAGACAGACAGACCGACGGACGGACAGACGGACATGGCTATATCGACTCGGCTGTTCATGCTGATCAAGAAAATATATACTTTATGGGGTCGGAAAATTTTCCTTCCCCCTGTTACATACATTCGCACAACTTCATGATCCCCCTTTTCCCATTTTCAATGGGAACAGGGTATAAAAAGACGGAAAATTGTAAGAAACGCGTTGTTCTATTTCCGAAAGAGCATAAGTACATTGTCCCAAACTTTACGAAGCGCGACAGGATAGCTGAGGCTGAGGCTCCTATGTCATGCGTGATTTTTAGGGCTAACGGGAGTGGAAAAAATAGAAACTATTCATTAAAAAAAATGGCAAGCAACAAAAAGAGACCAGAGCCACTGGAGCCGGACCGTTAAAGCAGGTGCCCCTTATCGTCTCAGAGGAGGTGGCCGGTGCCAAAGTATTTGGTACAACCGAAGATGAGGACAAAGACAACAAAGAAAATAACAATGGCCAAGGAGACACTGCTGACGTTGGTAAATAACTAAATAGTTTGTACACGTATATTTTACATATAATATCACCAATTTGTATACACGTTTATTCCAGATTTTATTCAATCCTCTTCAAAGCTGCCAAGGTTGAAACCAGAAGCAAGGGCCACTTGCACTAAAATTCCGCCGCTAAGTTAAGTTTTAGATTTCGAAATGAAAAATTTAATATTGAAAATTAAAGGAAAGATAATTTCGTATACTACTAAGTTTGTATACCCTTGAAACCAGGGATGCAAACCACTCGAAAATAAGGACTGGTTCGGTTCAGTGGTTCATACAGTTTCTGAACCGCCGGTTTGGTTCATTACATGGTTTTTGGAGCTGGCTGAACCGCGGTTTCGGTTCGGTTCAGTGGTTCACAAAGGCACATTATGAAATATATATTATGATTGTTGTCGAACACTTTTGAAATTTAATTATTATAATCCATTTAAATATTTTTAAAATCCTTAGAAGAACTTCCAATGCTTATTATGTCGGATTTCCAGGAGTCGTCTATAAGTTCCTAGATGAATACTCTCGAAAATTGAGAATGTTTGCTAGAAAAGAATACTTACCATGCATCTTAATTGTTCTATTTATCATATCCCTTAAGTTAGGCTCAGAACTGAATCATACCTGAATCAGCTCAGAAATGAAAGGGCTGGTCCTGAATTCATGACATCATTTTTATGAATTTTAGCCATGGATTTTACTCTGACATGTCCTACTACGTCATGACCTTAGTTGATTTTAGGCATGATTTCAGTCAGAGAACTGAACCGAACCGAACCGTTTTTATTTGTGGTTTTCGGTTCGGTTCAGCAATTCAGAAAGGAAGCCGGTTCGGTTTGCGGTTCGGTTCACCGGCTGGAACCGGTTCAGAACCGGTTTGCATCCCTGCTTGAAACACGTTTGTCAGAATGAACTGAAACATGAGAAGCAACGCGACTAACGGAACAACATTGTCGCTCTCAACAAAGACCAAAAGGAATGGTTCATAAACAAAACGAACGTCAACTTTCCAACAAAAAAATACAAGCATTGCTTGCTAAAGCTAGGTACGGAGACGCTGAGAATTTTCTCGGAGCCCATCTAATTACATAGCTCAGAGAATTCGCTGCAGAAAATTCTCAGATCGGGTACGGAGACACCACAAATTTGCTCGGAGAATGAGCATGGCCTGCCAACTCGTTTTTTGGCCAAACAGCTGATAAATTCTCGCAGGTGGTCAGTGAAATTTTTAAACATGTTTGATCATTGTCAGAGGTACCTACGATAAAAAAAAATGGATGCAAAAAACACAAAAATGATCAAATGATATTTTTCAGTCATGATAATTAACATCAATGAAAAAAATTGTTATTTTCACAAGTGTTAAAAACATTTTTTTTCATAAGAAAAAAATTATTTTTTTCATGAAACTAACGCGAACATTTTTCACACGCATGATTCTATCACGCGTGTGAGAAATTTTAGCAGCCTTCTGTAAAAAAAACTGAGAGCAAAGGGTCTGGCCCGATAAAGGAAGGAGTGCGGCCCAATGAAGGGAATTTTGAAATTTCCTTTGTAATTGAATAGGTTACTTCAAATAAAACTGATCTGTCTAATTTTTAAATTTTTTTTTTTTGCAATGTCCTTAAGATATTGCTAAAAATCGGTTTTTGACAAGGTTTTTTTTAAATGCCAATATCTGGGGCCCCAGAGTAGCTAGCGACATGAAATAAAATCCCACCGACAGAGAATTGAACAAGGTTAAAGAAAATGAAAAACTTAATTACTTACACTGAAAACTTTTTTGTGTATAAATAATTGAAAAATATAATGAGTCGGTTTTGGTAGTTCCCGTTATAGTATCTTCTTTGAACCTCGACGCTTATTATCTGAAAGTTTAAAAAAAATCGATGATACGCTTCCTCAAGAAAAATTAAAAAAAAAAGTACGCACTTATCTTACTTACTCATCGTCTTCACTATTTTCATTTATGACAACATTTGCTTCGTTGGATTCAAATATTTTTGATAAAATTGCTGCTGGACGGATAATGCGTGATAGATATCTTGCATGAGTCAAGTAATATATCACACTTGCAGAATGTGAGCAACAGCCAACAGTCCTCTTTCCGTTGGGACAACTACAGCAATAGCGTTTTATGCCATCTATAGTATGCTATTGTGGTTGGAAATGAAGTCGTAAACACTATACCACTTGCTGTTTATATGCCTAGATCGAACCTCGAATTTTGTTATTGAGGGATTCATTTTAAGGAATAAAGCTTCAATCGTTCCGTCCTCATTCAGGATTTCGGCTAGTTATGAGACGGCTAACGACAGTTGGTAAGATCCAGAGAATAATATTTTAAGCTCGTCTTCTGTGAGTTTAGGAAATTCTACAAGCGATGACGTATTCAATGGACTTAAAAGACTTCTTCTTCTGCCATAACGCTCTTTTTCAACTTCTTCTGACAGAGTGTTCGGAGCGTTCATACGATTTTTAAAATGAGAAAGTATTCTGCTTCCTAGTTCCTTGTCTGAGTTCAACCTCTTTGCAAACCTGTTGTTGAGATACCCAGCGATTCTGCATAGATCGTCAACTTTGGTTAGGTATTTGTTATCCAAACTGTGATGCAAAAGCTTATATTTTTGAGCAATTGGTCCATGGACGGCTTCAACTACCCATCTTATTTTGGTTACTTTTCGAGACTCATTTGCTTCTTCCGTATCCAGATGCGCTTTTTTTCCTTTTAATGATGGCATCAGAACTTTAAAGCCTTTTCTTTCCCATCATAGTCCAGTTAATTCAACGATTTGTTTCTCAGGAATTTTTTGATCTCTAATTTTTTCAAACAATGGAAGGCTTCCAATGGAAAGGTGTTGAAAAAACGCTTTTATCTGAGCAGTTGTCATCGTTGTTTTATGGTCTATTACTTCAAGACTTTGAAACTCATTTTCAAAGAAAATGTTTCAAATTAAATGCAATGTTTTCAGGTTTTTTTCAGGAATATATATGTTTGCTTTTGCGTACGCTTGACAACGCGCTTGAACTGGAATTACAACCATTTGTCCTCTGGACTTGCAAATGGTACAAACATTATGCGTGGCAGCAACACGTTTCATATTAAGTTCGACTTTATCTACTTGATCAAAATTTAAGTTGGGATCATTGTCCGAATCGGAGGAGACTATCAAAGAACAAAGACTATCAAAGCTTGTGTCAGAGTCTACGTATTCTTCATTCGGCTGCTCATATTCGGGAGCATTATTGAAGCTGGTTGACGACTTCAAACGTCTACACTTATCGCACAGCTTGTCGTTTATTAATATTGTCTTTTTGGTTATAATAGTAAAAAAAAATGAACCTCCTGCAGGCTGTTAATACATTTAGGCCGAGCTTTACTTTCTTTTAAAGAAATGGTACTATTTTTTCACTTTATAAACATTTAATTTTTTGCGTTTATTGTTTCTTAAAAAATTCTCAAGTTGGATATTAGATTAAATATTCTTATTTAATTATTTTAATTCAGCACAAGTCGTCTCGACGCTTTGGAATTCCGAAATGAACTAATTATTAAGCAATTTAGAAAGAAGGACATGTTGAATAGCCATCTAGATTGGTTATGAATGTTATCATTGTTTTAAGTCTGAGCAGAAATATATTTTTTAATTTTTCTTGAGGAAGCGTATCATTGATTTTTTTGATACTTTCAGGTAATAAGCGTCGAGGTTCATAGAAGAAGATTGGGAACTACCAAAACCGACTCATTTTATTTTTCAATTAATTATACACAAAAAAGTTTTTAGTGTAAGTACTTAAGTTTTTCATTTTCTATAACCTTGTTCAATTCTCCGTCGGTGGGATTTTATTTCACGTCGCTAGCTACTCTGGGCCCGAGATATTGGCATTTAAAAAAAACCTTGTCAAAAACCGATTTTTAGCGATATCTTAAGGACATTGCAAAAAAAAATTATTTTAAAATTAGACAGATCAGTTTTATTCGAAGTAACCTATTCAATTACAAAAGGAAATTTCAAAATTCCCGTCATTTGGCCGCACCCCTTCCCTTATCGAGCCAGACCCTTTTTATCACAAAATTTCTCACCGGGTGTACAAATTTTTATACTCTGTACCGTAGGTACATAGAGTATTATAAGTTTGTGCAAAAGTATGTAACATCCAGAAGGAAGCATCTCCGACCCCATAAAGTATATATATTCTTGATCGGCATCAACAGCCGAGTCGATATAGCCATGTCCGTCTGTCCGACTGTCCGTCTGTCTGTCCGTATGAACGCACAGATCTCAGAGATGGTAAGAGATAGAGGTTTGACATGTATGGGACATATGCTTCTTATGTCTGCAGGCAGATCAAGTTTATTTTTAATTTTGGCCACGCCCCCTCCCGCCCCAGCAATTTAGAAAAAACGTCATATCTCCCACAGTTTTGAAGATAGATGTCTTGTTCCTTCTGGACATATTTAGTTTTTAGGATAACTTATCGATCCGCCAAAGGAATGAAGAAGATCGGATGAACGGTTTTCGAGTTATGATCAAAAGACAGAGTACAGAGTAAGATACTCTTGGTACAGAGTATGTTATAGTCGGGCTTGACCGACTTTCTTTCTTGTTTTGAATACATTTTACACTGCATTGGTGTTGGTGTGTATATGAGAGTCGACTGTGTGTCGTATTCTCGTGTGCGGCTGCGGCTCGGTCAGGCACACTGAGCTGACAAACGGGGGTGGAAAATTTTAAGACGCGAGTACCTGTGCCTCAGGGCCATAAAATTGCGATCGGCGTCGTTCTGACCAATCAATGAGCTGTCAGGAGCTGCATTTTGCTGCGGTTTATGCTGATATCCATTTTGCAATTATCCATTTTTTGAAAGGGTAAGCTCGTCCTCTTTTTGGTTGGCAGTCATTTGATGGTTAGCCATTACGAAAGCAGAGGATCGCGGATTTTTATGGCCCTCATATAAAAGGAACCGGCCCTCTTGCGTGACCCCATTGCTGATAAAGTACAAAGTCGTAAACTGTGTCTAAAAACGCATTGCAACGCAGCAAATAGGCATAACCGACGCTTCTTCAACCCAATGTAATGCATGGAGTGCCGTAAGCGACGCTCGTTCGGCCCAATGTAATGCATGGAGCGATGCATACTATTAATATTTCATATTACATTCGTTTCATTGTATATTTTTATTAAATTTATTAATTATACTCCGTACCGTAGGTACATAGAGTATTATAAGTTTGTGCAAAAGTATGTAACATCCAGAAGGAAGCATCTCCGACCCCATAAAGTATATATATTCTTGATCAGCATCAACAGCCGAGTCGATATAGCCATGTCCGTCTGTCCGTCCGTCCGTCTGTCTGTCCGTATGAACGCACAGATCTCAGAGATGGTAAGAGATAGAGGCTTGACATGTATGGGACATATGCTTCTTTTGTCTGCAGGCAGATCAAGTTTATTTTCAATTTTGGCCACGCCCCCTGCCGCCCCCGCAATTTAGAAAAAACGTCATATCTCCTACAGTTTTAAAGATAGGTGGGTTGTTCCTTCTAGATATATTTAGTAATATGGATAACTTATCGACTAGCCAAAGGAATGGTGAAGATTGGATGAACGGTTTTCGAGTTATGATCAAAAGACTGTTCGCTGCAGCAGCGCAGAAGCAGCGCTGCTTTCAGCTACTACTGCAGCATCAAAATTTATGCTGAGCGTATAATTTCGTTGGTGCAGAGTATGCTATAGTCGGGCTTGACCGACTTTCTTTCTTGTTTTCTATTCAACATAAACTCAACGAAATTTAAAATGATGTTTCAGTACACATTTTTATACTCTGTACCGTAGGTACATAGAGTATTATAAGTTTGTGCAAAAGTATGTAACATCCAGAAGGAAGCATCTCCGACCCCATAAAGTATATATATTCTTGATCAGCATCAACAGCCGAGTCGATGTAGCCATGTCCGTATGAACGCACAGATCTCAGAGATGGTAAGAGATAGAGGCTTGACATGTATGTGACAATGCTTCTTATGTCTGCAGGCAGATCAAGTTTATTTTCAATTTTGGCCACGCCCCCTGCCGCCCCCGCAATTTAGAAAAAACGTCATATCTCCCACAGTTTTGAAGATAAATGGATTGTTCCTTCTGAACATATTTAGTTATTAGGATAACTTATCGATCCGCCAAAGGAATGAAGAAGATCGGATGAACGGTTTTCGAGTTATGATCAAAAGACAGATTTTCTTGGTACAGAGTATGTTATAGTCGGGCTTGACCGACTTTCTTTCTTGTTATTATGAAAAATCAATTTTTTTTCTAAATTATGCACATTTTCTTCTGTAGAAATGTACGCAAAATAATTATAAAATATTATATATTAGTAGATATTAGTTAAATGGTTTTTGATTTACTTACGCAGTGGAGAAGGAGCAAAACGTTTTATTTTCGGGCTCGACATTTCTTTTTTTAATTTATACCCAATTAATTAATTGTCCACTTGATCACACAAATTATTACACCTCAATCAAAAACTTGACCGCGTGCCACAAATGTCAGTCGAAAATTAGACAAAAGGAATAAATAAATTGACAAATCGCAACAACCGATTAGAACACTTGTTGTTGCAATTCCTTTTCCCTTTAAACTTAGCATTCTTTTCATATTCGTTACACACGCTCTCTCACTGAAAAAATAGAGCGTCCGCCTCTCTCACTCTCTCAATCATTGAAGTCACGACGCATCGCCGTACAAACATCGACGCTGGGTTGACGAAAAAACAGCAACTAACTCCAGCCGTACTAGAGGGTATATTCAAAAAAAATTTACACCCGTGTGAGATATTTTCTTGCAAAAATTTGCTCTCATTTTTTTTTTTTACAGAAGGCTGCTAAAATTTCTGACACGCGTAACAGAATTTAGTTTTATGAAAAAAAAAAATTTTTTAACACGTGAAAATAACAATTTTTTACACACTGAATTTTTTCATTGTGTTAATTTTTCGCGTGTTAAAAATAATGTGTGTTAATTTACGAACCCTGGATTTGACCAACAAAAAGCATTTTAATGCAATTTGCACTCTCCATTAATGCTCCTCCTCCTCCAGCGCCATGCAAAATGACCCCATAAAAACAATTATGGCATTCCCCAAAGCTTCTGCATTCATCAAAGAGTCTTCCAGTTTACATTTTTACAAAAAGATAAGCTTGTCTTAAGCGCGTATTTTTTTTATAAACAAACAACAGCTGACCAGTGCAGGGTGACCGTTTCAGATTCAGTGACATTTTGTTGTTTTCTCGTCACACTACAGTCTCAGAGGCCGCTCTGAGAATTATGAAACAATTCACGCTGCGAGAAAATTCTCAGCGTCTCCGTACCTAGCTTAAAGGTCCAAAGTTCGCGCTTCTGGTGGAAATGGAGAGATTCCCTCTCTTCAAGTACATCGCCGACGGAGAGGAATTGGTACACACTGACGGAGCAAATCGCATAGAAACAGACGGACGGAATGACGGACGTGGCTATATCGACTCAGCTCAAGAATACATATACTTTATGTGGTCGGAGATGCTTCCTTCAATGCGTTACGAACATCTGCACCATTTTAATATACCCTCTGTGAGGGAATACAAATTTAAACTAAATATACAAATATTTAAAAATACAATACAACTTAAAATATTAATTTAAACGCTTAAAAAAGACTAGACCAATATGAACTGGTGCAGTGTCTCATTTGAATTGGTTTACTTTGAAATTAAAGTTTTAAAGTTTTGTTCCATAACTTGAAACAGATCGAGTCCAAACAAAGATACAATTTGATCTTAAAATATTGATTATATATGCCATTTAAAATGAAAATATCAGATTGATGTTGTCGATCAGGTAATTTTCAAGTGTCATTTTTGTTAAGTGCGCGGCTTGTTGACTGTGGTTGGCGAAATTTACTTAAAACTTACCCACAACTCCATCGGAACAATGTTTCTTAATCAGTTTTAAGCTTAAGACCCAAGCAGTCACAGCCACCCCATTCGACAGAACTTAGCTTTGAGCCCCCGAATCACAATCCTGCGTACGCCCTTGTCGCTCGGTCTGTAGATGTCCTTGTCCTGGTCTCATATTAAATTGAATAAATTACAAATAGTACAGTCATTTGATATGCACTTATGTGATGTGTGTTTGCTCTGGTACTCAACTGTTTTCAAGTGCAAATGTCTGCACTTAACAGGCTGACCAAAAAATTTGCATTACGTATACGCAGCGTGTGCCGGACATACTTGATTTCCCCATTTTATGAGCAGCCCTTTGTGCTGAGGAAAATAATTAGACACTCGGCATTATTTGTAGGCCATCAAATTTAATTTAGTGCTGGCAAAAATACCCGACGTGGACTACAAACAACCACACGCATGAAGGACGTTGACTTCTAGCTCAGAAGGCCGTTTATTCTAATCACGTTTAATGTAATGGCAGCACGTTAACTTTGAATCGCAAAATAGGAATTCAATATGTTCGCTTTCTTCTTTATGTTGCCACTCATGGGCAAACTTTTTCGTTTTGGCTGATGCCAAAAGTGAAAGTCCCTTGAATTATGTGATGGGAAAAGTCAGTTTGCAACTGTGTCTGCTTGTGAAGCTAACCGGCAGGCCGATTACCAACTTGCTGCAGACTTACTTCAACATGAGGATTTCTACCATTTAATGAATATTTAAAGGAACTTTCAAATCTTTTCAGAATCGTTTTTGGAGCGCTACTCACACCTTTATTCTTGCTTACATTAGATGTGACCAGTGCAGGAAAATTCAACCGTCGAGAATCGTCAGATCCGCGCGGCTCCGACATATTAGCAGTGTGCAGCTAAAAAAGAAACTCTGCAATATTTCATATTGATACTTAGCCTCAAAACTGATGGACTAACTGATAGAACAGACGGACGGACAAAACTCAATCGACTCGGCTCATCATGCTGATCAAGCACATATAAACTTTATGTGGTGGTCGGAGATGATTCCTTTTATGAGTTATAAGCAGGGCTACAAACCGGTTCGGTCTGTTTTTTGGATCTAAGAATCCAAATATTTTTGACCTTAGAACAAAAACAGCAAAAATAATGTCTGAACCGACCTTTCGAACCCGCTCCGTGAACCCGAACCAAATATTTTTCGAAGGTTCGAACCAGGAGTTTCTCCCAAGATTTTTTCGAGGTTTGCAGCCCTGGTAAAAACATATTTTCAATGGGTGGTCACACAAAATAGCTGATTGGACACAAATTTGTTTCATGAAAAGTAGATTTTTTTGAATCCTCATTCATTTTGCGTATATGACATACATGCGTCATTCTTTTCCAACGCGAACGGTTTCCGGACTCACCATTTTTGATTTGAACCAAATTTTTTCAATCTTCAATGCCCACCAAAACTTAATTTCCAGTTTTAACCAAATAATTTTTGTTAATTTTAAAAACAATTTCAAAAATCGCAAAAAACCAAAAAGTGAAAAAAAGGTTTTTTTTTTAAATTAATTTCTCGGCTTGTGATTATCGGACAGGTCTCGGATTGATATTGCTGAATAGTATTTTACTGCACCTAGTAAGATCCTATTTTAGTAAAAATTTTCATTACTTAATAATATTAAATAATTGTTGCTAAAACTTACATATAATTTTCTCTCAGTGCTAACCACCATGATATAGCTTTTAAGAATATACAATTTATTGCCCTAGGCATAACCTAAATTACGGTACCTTCCAATAGTTGGAGACTTTTATAGTTAAAAAGATATTAATTAATGAAGTTATAAACAAATTAAAATATGCCCTAATAAAAAAATTCACCACTTAGTCAAAGCTATATTAATGAAACTTGACAAGTTGTCTTTATATTTATTAAGCTTTGAAAAAATGTCAACATCAGGCAGATCGGACGTCTATATCACATAGCTCCCATAGGAATGATCGACCAAAAATTGTTTTTTATACTTTTTTGCAAAATTTTGAGATTTTGAAAACTCACAATATCTATTTTTTATAAGTATTTATATCTATATGTTGAAGATTCTGCTAAAATTATTCGAATTCCGTAAAATTATTAATAATAATCCATCCAGCCATCCATTAACTACCAGTTTTTGTACGTTACTATTACTGGCTCTCGGCCCCTTTGACATTTGAAAGTTTGGTCATACTATCTAAAAGCGGAAAAGCGATTTGAGTACTACATTTATTGAAAGGAGAACAAAATATTACAAATGCGTCCGGATAGATGTTTTAATCCTTTCAAAAAAGAAAGTCATCCAAAAGGAGGCCTTAGAAAGGTGACGAAGAAACATCTAAGGTTGTTTGCAGAAAACCATTTCAAAGTCATCACTTCAGCTAAAAATTTGCAATGCGTGCCGACTGGAAGTCTGTGCTCTGCGGAAGTATACACTGAAGGTATTAAAAACCAATTCTTAATTTTAAAATAATAATAACATGTCCTCTATGATATTTCAGACCCGAAAATTTGCTGATTTGGGAACCAATGTTGCTGCTGAAAATGGTGGTGACTTAATCAACAATATTCCTACGAGTCCAACATCATTTAAGGAAATTACCGGTGCAGCAATTGATTATATAAATCAGGGGCTAAACATAATTGGATCTTCTCCTATAAGCAAGAAAAGGTTGGCTGAAAAGACTTATTCGATTGAAAAGTGCAAGACCATTTGTGTTAAACTGTTCAGTTTGTCTCCGGAGGATATTGAGGACAATAGTATTCTCAAATCGTTGAAGGCGTAACTCAGAGAATCAAAACATGAGCCCACAAAAATTAGAATATTAACCATATTTAGTCAATGACCTTTCTTGAAAATTGAACATAATTTTCCGACTGCAACGAGGCAAATGATAACAGATGCCAAGGCTCTTGCCAAAGAAAAGAGGATTTTAGCCGACGTCAACCCGAAGAACAATCCTCGAATGCAAAAAGACGTGGTTGACTTAATAGTTAAATTTTATGAAAATGATGAGAGCAGTCGGATGATGCCTGGAAGAAAAGACTTTGTCTCAGTTAAAGTTGCTGACAAGAGAGTTCATATGCAAAAGAGTCTAATGTTATAAAAGGGCATAGCAGAATAAGCCTGGGAAAAGTGCCCCAGGAGATTTTTGAATATTTTGAATCTGGGATTGTAGCTATTATCTTGGAGGGTATGGACATCAAATTTCAAGTCAATAGGTCTATTGGTGAACGAGTTATATGCAGAAATACTGAAACATAAATAATGAAATATCTGGTCCCATATCCCGTTTTATCATGCAAAGTTGACTGAAAATTAATAAGATTTAACGTACTAATCCATCACAAAATTCATGAATTTGTACTCCCATTTCTTTGGTCCGAAAATCGTGGTTAAAGTTTTCAAAATTTAAATTGACCACTTTCCAGATTTGACAATACCACGGAATTTTTACAGCTGATGTATCTTTTAACCATCTAAATAATACCAAAAACTCAGATTTTTTAAGTGGTGCAACAATGTCAAATAACAAAAAAAGGAGTGGGCGTCGTGGAACACCCGGTACGAGCGAAGCTCTTTACGAAGGATAATTATAATCTGATTTGAAACTCCAACACTTGCGAAAGAATTCGCACCTTTGTGGTGTTGCGGCTCTGTTTAAAGTTGTGCGAAAGCATAACATGACCTCGAGCCGGCTAAAAAAACTGCAGGTTTACTAAGAACAAAGGTCACAGAAAAACCAGTCACTTGAACTTAATAACTTTAAACACAATAACATGTATCTTACCTTCTTTATTTACTTGTGCTTTTTCCAGAAATGTTCTCAAAATGCTTTTCTTCTGTGATTCGTCAAAGACATGGTCTTGCCTCAACTGCTTGTATCAAAGCCATTTTCTCCTCACAGTTTTTACCTCTATTTTTTTTTGACAAATTTCTTCCAAAATAATTGTAAACATTATATTCCTGAGCTGTGTATCAGCTGTTTCTCGAACCACACACGCCTTCGAAACGCCGCTATCGATACGCCGCTATTAAGACATAGTGTGGATTTTGTTCATGTTGCTGGACGGACAAACAAAAAGGTAAACTAAAAATTCCTGACACAATTTTTATACTCTGTACCGTAGGTACATGGAGTTATAAGTTTGTGCCAAAAAGTATGTAACATCCAGAAAGAAACATCTACGACCCCATAAAGTATATATATTCTTGATCAGCATCAAGTCCGAGTCGATATAGCCATGTCCGTCTGTCCGTCTGTCCGTCTGTCTGTCTGTCCGTCTGTCCGTCTGTCTGTCCGTATGAACGCACAGATCTCAGAGATGGTAAGAGATAGAGGTTTGACATGTATGGGACATATGCTTCTAATGTCTGCAGGCAGATCAAGTTTATTTTCAATTTTGGCCACGCCCCCTCCCGCCCCCGCAATTTAGAAACGTCATATAAAACGTCATATCTCCCACAGTTTTGAAGATAGATGGCTTGTTCCTTATTTGGACATATTTAGTTATTAGAATAACTTATCGATCCGCCAAAGGAATGAAGAAGATCGGATGCACGGTTTTCGAGT
>JAWNNM010003060.1:0-33755 GCA_035044965.1 Lordiphosa andalusiaca
TGTAATTGAATTTCTTGTTTTAAGTACTTTTATGAATGTTTTATTGCATTAAAGCGCTTAGCTCACCTAAGAAACCCCTGCTTATCTTCCACAAATGGTTGCAAAGAGGCCTAAGTGGGAGGGCGACTTGTCGCTCTCAGCCAACGCAACCTAACCTAACACATTTTTTCTTAGAAAATGTCACTAAAGCAATATCGCCTACCTTAAACTTCACTGACTTGTTCCAAGGTAACTCTACCTTTTTAGTTTATTGTACCAGGAGCTGTCATACGATACCGCTTAAACGGTTTGCAAACCTTCTCGGTTTCTTAATATGTTGTTTTTTTTTCCAATATTTATGCCTGAACATTCTCTCACTTATTCTATGTAAACGTGGCTGAATTTGTCTTTGAGAAGCACATCTACCATTAAATTCATTCAACTTTAAGTTACTCGGGTGGCTCAGGTGATATCTTAGACTGCCAGAGATTAGACGAAATCAACTTCACCTCACGTAACTTGAAAATGCTTGCATTTTAACGCCTTGCATTAAATGATTTTAAGTGCTGCTGCAAGCCGCACAGTGTCACTGGCAACAGCCCCAGCCCCAGCCGCAGCCGCTCGGGGAGGCAGGAGTGAAGGCAATGCCACTTAAGTCTGCATGACGACCGCAGAAAGCGTATACGTGTGCAGCTGCAAACATGGCCCAATCCCGAATTAACGCCACCGCAGGTTGTGGAACTCTTATTTTGTCACTTGGTGTGCAAGTATGTTAATTTGTGCGCCTCTCAGTTCGCAGGTCCCTCCCCCTCCCCACAGCAGTTCCTCAAATTAGACACATTTGGGCTTAGGATAAGTTCCCAGTTCCCAATAGAAGACGAAGACAACATTAGGGTTACAATATGTATATATATTTTTATTACTTCTTTACTAATCGGTTGCGGATGAACGCCCGAAGCAGTGCGTGGTCAATCTGTTTACAATCTCAGCTCCTTTCTATCCGCTTTTCCGCTTTCCGCCTTGAGTCGCAACCGTTGCTAATTTCCTAAAACTAAAATCACAGAAGTTAACACATTATGCAGATGAGCTCAGTTTAGTCTTTGCAATTGCAACTGCAAGAATCTCTTCCGGGTTCAACGAAGCAGCTGCAGTCACATTCCGTATTTTTCTCTTTATCTTTTTTCGTACTTAAAGTTATTTCTGAGGGGGGTGCTGTTGTGGATGCTCGGGTAGTTGTTTCAGAGATGCAGTCGCAGGTGCAAGAATCTTCTCCGGATTGGATCAAGCAGGTACAGTCACACCTGTCTATCTTTACACTTTCTGTGGTCCTTTGAGATTCTTGTGGGGGTTCTGTTATGGATGTTTGCGTTGTTGTTTCAGAGATGCAGTCGCAGGTGCAAGAATCTTCGCCGGGTTGAATCAAGCAGGTACAGTCACACATGTTTGTACTTCCAGTTTCTGTGGTACTTTGAGATTCGGTTGTGTATGCTTGGGTTGTTGTTTTAGAGATGCAGTCGCAGATGCAAGAATCTTCTCCGGGTTGAATCAGGCAGGTACAGTCACACATGTCTGTACTTCCAGTTTCTGTGGTACTTTGAGATTCTGTTGTGTATGCTTGGGTTGTTGTTCCAGAGATGCAATCACAGGTACAAGAATCTTCGCCGGGTTGCACATAGCAGGTACAGTCACACGAGGACTCCGTTTCTTGCTCTGCCGTCCCTTGGGTATTTTCCGATTTTTCTGAGAGTTTTGTTGTCGATTCTGAATTGCAATCACAAATGCATGAGTCTTCTCCGGGACTAATAATGCAAGTACAGTCACACGTTGGCTTTGTAACTTGATCTGTACTTGTCGCTTTCGTAGTGTGTTTTGTTTCATTCTCATTCGTTTCCTTTATGGTTGACAGTCTAGTTTCTTCTGTAGTGGGCTCTAATGTTGTTTCTTTCATTGATTCTTCTATTATTGATTGTGTACTTATCGTAGATTCAGTGTAAGATTCTATTTTCTCTGTATTTGACTCTGTTGCTTCTTCTGTGGTAGACTTCGTTGTTTCCTCTGTCGTTGACCGACTAGTTGTTTTCGTGGTATCTTGCTCTGTACTACTTTTGGTATTTTCAGATACTTTTGAGGTTTCTGTTGCGGGTTCCTTAGTTGTTTCAGGAATGCAGTCACAAATGCAAGAGTCTTCCCCGGGATTAATAAAGCAATTACAGTCACATGTTGGCTCTGTAACCTGCTCTGCACTTGTCTCTTTCGTAGTGTGTTGTGTTTCTTTTGTTAATGTGGTTGACTCATTCATTTCTGTTATGGTTGACTGTCTACTCTCTTCCGTAGCCTCTGTAAGTGATTCTTCTACAATTGTTTGTGTACTTTCTTCTGTAGTGTACACCGTAGATTCAGCGTGAGATTCTGTTTCCTTCGTGTCCATCTCTGTTGTTTCTTCTGTGGTAGACTTTGTTGTTTCCTGTGTCGTTGGCCGACTAGTTGATTTTGTGGTATCTTGCTCTGTACTCTGATTGGTATTTTCAGATTCTTCTGAGGTTTCTGTTGCGGGTTCCATAGTTGATTCAGGATTGCAGTCACAAATGCATGAGTCTTCCCCGGGCTTAATAAAGCAATCACAGTCACATGTTGGCTCTGTTACCTGCTCTGCACTTGTCTCTTTCGTAGTGTGTAGTGTTTCAATTTCAATTGTTTCTTTTATGGTTGACAGTCTACTTTCTTCTGTAGTGCGCTCTTCTGTTGTTTCTGTTATTGATTCTTCTATCATTGATTGTGTTCCTATCGTAGATTCAGTGTGAGATTCTATTCCTTCTGTATCTGATTCTGTGGTTTCTTCTGTGGTAGACTTTGTTGTTACTTCTGTCGTTGACCGACTAGTTGATTTCGTGGTATCTTGCCCTGTACTCTGATTGGTATTTTCAGATTCTTCTAAGGTTTCTGTTGCGGGTTCCATAGTTGATTCAGGATTGCAGTCACAAATGCATGAGTCTTCCCCTGGCTTAATAAAGCAATCACAGTCACATGTTGGCTCTGTTACCTGTTCTGCACTTGTCTCTTTCGTAGTGTGTAGTGTTTCTATCTCAATTGTTTCTTTTATGGTTGACAGTCTACTTTCTTCTGAAGTGGGCTCTTCTGTTGTTTCTGTTATTGATTCTTCTATCATTGATTGTGTTCCTATCGTAGATTCAGTGTGAGATTCTATTCCTTCTGTATCTGATTCTGTGGTTTCTTCTGTGGTAGACTTTGTTGTTTCTATCTCAATTGTTTCTTTTATGGTTGACAGTCTACTTTCTTCTGTAGTGCGCTCTTCTGTTGTTTCTGTTATTGATTCTTCTATCATTGATTGTGTACTTATCGTTGAATCAGTGTGAGATTCTATTCCTTCTGTATGTGATTCTGTGGTTTCTTCTGTGGTAGACTTTGTTGTTTCTTCTGTCGTTGACCGACTAGTTGATTTCGTGGTATCTTGCTCTGTACTCTTATTGGTATTTTCAGATTCTTCCAAGGTTTCTGTTGCGGGTTCCATAGTTGATTCGGGATTGCAGTCACAAATGCATGAGTCTTCCCCTGGCTTAATAAAGCAATTACAGTCACATGTTGGCTCTGTTACCTGCTCTGCACTTGTCTCTTTCGTAGTGTGTAGTGTTTCTATCTCAATTGTTTCTTTTATGGTTGACAGTCTACTTTCTTCTGTAGTGCGCTCTTCTGTTGTTTCTGTTATTGATTCTTCTATCATTGATTGTGTTCCTATCGTAGATTCAGTGTGAGATTCTATTCCTTCTGTATCTGATTCTGTGGTTTCTTCTGTGGTAGACTTTGTTGTTTCTATCTCAATTGTTTCTTTTATGGTTGACAGTCTACTTTCTTCTGTAGTGGGCTCTTCTGTTATTAATTCTTCTATCATTGATTGTGTACTTATCGTTGAATCAGTGTGAGATTCTATTCCTTCTGTATCTGATTCTGTGGTTTCTTCTGTGTTAGACTTTGTTGTTTCTTCTGTCGTTGACCGACTAGTTGATTTCGTGGTATCTTGCTCTGTACTCTGATTGGTATTTTCAGATTCTTCTAAGGTTTCTGTTGCGGGTTCCATAGTTGATTCAGGATTGCAGTCACAAATGCATGAGTCTTCCCCTGGCTTAATAAAGCATTCACAGTCACATGTTGGCTCTGTTACCTGTTCTGCACTTGTCTCTTTCGTAGTGTGTAGTGTTTCTATCTCAATTGTTTCTTTTATGGTTGACAGTCTACTTTCTTCTGTAGTGGGCTCTTCTGTTGTTTCTGTTATTAATTCTTCTATCATTGATTGTGTACTTATCGTAGATTCAGTGTGACATTCTGTTTCTTCCGTGTCCATCTCTGTTGTTTCTTCTGTGGTAGACTTTGTTGTTTCCTGTGTCGTTGGCCGTCTAGTTCCTTTCGTGGTATCTTGCTCCGTACTCAGAATGGTATTTTCAGATTCTTTTGAGGTTTCTGTTGCGGGTTCCACAGTTGATTCAGGATTGCAGTCACAAATGCATGAGTCTTCCCCGGGCTTAATAAAGCAATCACAGTCACACGTTGGCTCTGTTACCTGCTCTGCACTTGTCTCTTTCGTAGTGTGTAGTGTTTCTATCTCAATTGTTTCTTTTATGGTTGACAGTCTACTTTCTTCTGTAGTGGGCTCTTCTGTTATTTCAGTCATTGGCTTTTCTGTAATTGATTGTGTACTTTTTTCTGTGGTAGACTTCAGTGTTTCAGGGGTTGTTTTCTCTGTGGAACTCTCTGTTGATTCTAGTTTTGTCTTCGTTATTTCTTCTGTCGTTGTCTGAGTTGACTCTTCAGTGACAGACTCTGTTGTTTCTTCTGTTGTTGGTTGTGTAGTGTGTTCCGTAGTGGATTCAGTTGTTTCTTCTGTCGATATCGGTATACTCTCTTCTGTGGTAGATTTTGTTGTTTCTGGGGATGTTTCCTCTGTGGAACTCTGTGTTGATTCTAGTGTTGTCTCCGATATTTCTTCAGTCGTTGACTGACTGGACTCTTCATTGACAGACTCTGTTGTTTCTTCTGTTGTTGGTTGTGTAGTGTGTTCCATAGTGGATTCAGTTGTTTCTTCTGTCGATCTGTGTGTACTCTCTTCTGTGGTAGATTTTGTTGTTTCTGGGGTTGTTTCCTCTGTGGAACTCTCTGTTGATTCTAGTGTTGTCTCCGATATTTCTTCAGACGTTAAGTGACTGGACTCTTCATTGACAGACTCTGTTGTTTCTTCTGTTGTTGGTTGTGTAGTGTGTTCCATAGTGGATTCAGTTGTTTCTTCTGTCGATCTGTGTGTACTCTCTTCTGTGGTAGATTTTGTTGTTTCTGGGGTTGTTTCCTCTGTGGAACTCTCTGTTGATTCTAGTGTTGTCTCCGATATTTCTTCAGACGTTAAGTGACTGGACTCTTCAGTGACAGACTCTGTTGTTTCTTCTGTTGTTGGTTGTGTAGTGTGTTCAGTAGTGGATTCAGTTGTTTCTTCTGTCGATGTGTGTGTACTCTCTTCTGTGGTAGATTTTGTTGTTTCTGGGGTTGTTTCCTCTGTGGAACTCTCAGTTGATTCTAGTGTTGTCTCCGATATTTCTTCAGTCGTTGACTGACTGGACTCTTCAGTGACAGACTCTGTTGTTTCTTTTGTTGTTGGCTGTGTAGTTTGTTCCATAGTGGATTCAGTTGTTTCTTCTGTCGATCTGTGTGTACTCTCTTCTGTGGTAGATTTTGTTGTTTCTGGGGTTGTTTCCTCTGTGGAACTCTCTGTATATTCTAGTGTTGTCTCCGATATTTCCTCAGTCGTTGACTGACTGGACTCTTCAGTGACAGACTCTGTTGTTTCTTCTGTTGTTGGTTGTGTAGTGTGTTCCATAAAGGATTCAGTTGTTTCTTCTGTCGATCTGTGTGTACTCTCTTCTGTGGCAGACTTTGTTGTTTCTGGGGTTGTTTTCTCCGTAGAACTCTCTGAATATTCTAGTGTTGTCTCCGATATTTCTTCAGTAGTTGACTGACTGGACTCTTCAGTGACAGACTCTGTTGTTTCTTCTGTTGTTGGTTGTGTAGTGTGTTCCATAGTGGATTCAGTGGTTTCTTCTGTCGATGTGTGTGTACTCTCTTCTGTGGTAGATTTTGTTGTTTCTGGGGTTGTTTCCTCCGTAGAACTCTCTGTTGATTCTAGTGTTGTCTCCGATATTTCTTCAGTCGTTGAGTGACTGGACACTTCAGTGACAGACTCTGTTGTTTCTTCTGTTGTTGGTTGTGTAGTGTGTTCCGTAGTGGATTCAGTTGTTTCTTCTGTCGATGTGTGTATACTCTCTTCTGTGGTAGATTTTGTTGTTTCTGGGGATGTTTCCTCTGTGGAACTTTCTGTATATTCTAGTGTTGTCTCCGATATTTCTTCAGTCGTTGACTGACTGGACTCTTCAGTGACAGACTCTGTTGTTTCTTCTGTTGTAGGCTGTGTAGTTTGTTCCATAGTGGATTCAGTTGTTTCTTCTTTCGATGTGTGTGTACTCTCTTCTGTGGCAGATTTTGTTGTTTCTGGGGATGTTTCCTCTGTGGAACTCTGTGTTGATTCTAGTGTTGTCTCCGATATTTCTTCAGTCGTTGACTGACTGGACTCTTCAGTGACAGACTCTGTTGTTTCTTCTGTTGTTGGTTGTGTAGTGTGTTCCATAGTGGATTCAGTGGTTTCTTCTGTCGATGTGTGTGTACTCTCTTCTGTGGTAGACTTTGTTGTTTCTGGGGATGTTTCCTCTGTGGAACTCTGTGTTGATTCTAGTGTTGTCTCCGATATTTCCTCAGTCGTTGACTGACTGGACTCTTCAGTGACAGACTCTGTTGTTTCTTCTGTTGTTGGTTGTGTACTGTGTTCCATAGTGGATTCAGTGGTTTCTTCTGTCGATGTGTGTGTACTCTCTTCTGTGGTAGACTTTGTTGTTTCTGGGGATGTTTCCTCTGTGGAACTCTGTGTTGATTCTAGTGTTGTCTCCGATATTTCCTCAGTCGTTGACTGACTGGACTCTTCAGTGACAGACTCTGTTGTTTCTTCTGTTGTTGGTTGTGTAGTGTGTTCCATAGTGGATTCAGTGGTTTCTTCTGTCGATGTCGGTATACTCTCTTCTGTGGTAGATTTTGTTGTTTCTGGGGTTGTTTCCTCCGTAGAACTCTCTGTTGATTCTAGTGTTGTCTCCGATATTTCTTCAGTAGTTGACTGACTGGACTCTTCAGTGACAGACGTTGTTGTTTCTTCTGTTGTAGGCTGTGTAGTTTGTTCCATAGTGGATTCAGTTGTTTCTTCTGTCGATGTGTGTGTACCCTCTTCTGTGGTAGACTTTGTTGTTTCTGGGGTTGTTTCCTCTGTGGAACTCTCTGTTGATTCTAGTGTTGTCTCCGATATTTCTTCAGTCGTTGACTGACTGGACTCTTCGGTGACAGACTCTGTTGTTTCTTCTGTTGTTGGCTGTGTTGTGTGTTCCGTAGTGGATTCAGTTGTTTCTTCTGTCGATGTGTGTGTACCCTCTTCTGTGGTAGACTTTGTTGTTTCTGGGGTTGTTTCCTCTGTGGAACTCTCTGTTGATTCTAGTGTTGTCTCCGATATTTCTTCAGTAGTTGACTGACTGGACTCTTCAGTGACAGACTCTGTTGTTTCTTCTGTTGTTGGTTGTGTAGTGTGTTCCATAGTGGACTCAGTTGTTTCTTCTGTCGATGTGTGTGTACTCTCTTTTGTGGTAGACTTTGTTGTTTCTGGGCTTGTTTCCTCTGTGGAACTCTCTGTTGATTCTAGTGTTGTCTCCGATACTTCTTCAGTCGTTGACTGACTGGACTCTTCGGTGACAGACTCTGTTGTTTCTTCTGTGGTTGGCTGTGTAGTGTGTTCCATAGTGGATTCAGTTGTTTCTTCTGTCGATGTCGGTATACTCTCTTCTGTAGTAGATTTTGTTGTTTCTGGGGTTGTTTCCTCTGAGGAACTCTCTGTTGATTCTAGTGTTGTCTCCGATATTTCATCAGTCGTTGACTGACTGGACTCTTCAGTGACAGACACTGTTGTTTCTTCTGTTGTAGGCTGTGTAGTTTGTTCCATAGTGGATTCAGTTGTTTCTTCTGTCGATGTGTGTGTACCCTCTTCTGTGGTAGACTTTGTTGTTTCTGGGGTTGTTTCCTCTGTGGAACTCTCTGTTGATTCTAGTGTTGTCTCCGATATTTCTTCAGTCGTTGACTGACTGGACTCTTCGGTGACAGACTCTGTTGTTTCTTCTGTTGTTGGCTGTGTTGTGTGTTCCGTAGTGGATTCAGTTGTTTCTTCTGTCGATGTGTGTGTACCCTCTTCTGTGGTAGACTTTGTTGTTTCTGGGGTTGTTTCCTCTGTGGAACTCTCTGTTGATTCTAGTGTTGTCTCCGATATTTCTTCAGTAGTTGACTGACTGGACTCTTCGGTGACAGACTCTGTTGTTTCTTCTGTTGTTGGCTGTGTTGTGTGTTCCGTAGTGGATTCAGTTGTTTCTTCTGTCGATGTGTGTGTACCCTCTTCTGTGGTAGACTTTGTTGTTTCTGGGGTTGTTTCCTCTGTGGAACTCTCTGTTGATTCTAGTGTTGTCTCCGATATTTCCTCAGTCGTTGACTGACT
Organism: Lordiphosa andalusiaca; assembly: GCA_035044965.1. Taxonomy (NCBI): domain Eukaryota; kingdom Metazoa; phylum Arthropoda; class Insecta; order Diptera; family Drosophilidae; genus Lordiphosa; species Lordiphosa andalusiaca. The sequence goes on from JAWNNM010003060.1 coordinate 8,612, forward strand.
GGACTCTTCAGTGACAGACTCTGTTGTTTCTTCTGTTGTTGGTTGTCTAGTGTGTTCCATAGTGGATTCAGTTGTTTCTTCTGTCGATGTCGGTATACTCTCTTCTGTAGTAGATTTTGTTGTTTCTGGGGTTGTTTCCTCTGAGGAACTCTCTGTTGATTCTAGTGTTGTCTCCGATATTTCCTCAGTCGTTGACTGACTGGACTCTTCAGTGACAGACTCTGTTGTTTCTTCTGTTGTTGGTTGTCTAGTGTGTTCCATAGTGGATTCAGTTGTTTCTTCTGTCGATGTGTGTGTACTCTCTTCTGTGGTAGACTTAGTTGTTTCTGGGGTTGTTTCTTCTGTGGAACTCTCTGTATATTCTAGAGTTGGCTCCGATATTTCTTCAGTCGTTGACTGACTGGACTCTTCAGTGACAGACTCTGTTGTTTCTTCTGTTGTTGGTTGTCTAGTGTGTTCCATAGTGGATTCAGTTGTTTCTTCTGTCGATGTGTGTGTACTCTCTTCTGTGGTAGACTTTGTTGTTTCTGGGGTTGTTTCCTCCGTAGAACTCTCTGTTGATTCTAGTGTTGTCTCCGATATTTCTTCAGTAGTTGACTGACTGGACTCTTCAGTGACAGACGTTGTTGTTTCTTCTGTTGTATGCTGTGTAGTTTGTTCCATGGTGGATTCAGTTGTTTCTTCTGTCGATGTCGGTATACTCTCTACTGTGGTAGACTTTGTTGTTTCTGGGGTTGTTTCCTCTGTGGAACTCTCTGTTGATTCTAGTGTTGTCTCCGATATTTCTTCAGTCGTTGACTGACTGGACTCTTCGGTGACAGACTCTGTTGTTTCTTCTGTTGTTGGCTGTGTAGTGTGTTCCATAGTGGATTCAGTTGTTTCTTCTATCGATCTGTGTGTACTCTCTTCTGTGGCAGACTTTGTTGTTTCTGGGGTTGTTTCCTCTGTGGAACTCTCTGTTGATTCTAGTGTTGTCTCCGATATTTCCTCAGTCGTTGACTGACTGGACTCTTCAGTGACAGACTCTGTTGTTTCTTCTGTTGTTGGTTGTGTAGTGTGTTCCATAGTGGATTCAGTTGTTTCTTCTGTCGATGTGTGTGTACTCTCTTCTGTGGTAGACTTTGTTGTTTCTGGGGTTGTTTCTTCTGTGGAACTCTCTGTATATTCTAGAGTTGTCTCCGATATTTCTTCAGTCGTTGACTGACTGGACTCTTCAGTGACAGACTCTGTTGTTTCTTCTGTTGTTGGTTGTCTAGTGTGTTCCATAGTGGATTCAGTTGTTTCTTCTGTCGATGTGTGTGTACTCTCTTCTGTGGTAGACTTTGTTGTTTCTGGGGTTGTTTCCTCTGTGGAACTCTCAGTTGTTTCTAGAGTTGTCTCCGATATTTCTTCAGTGGTTGACTGACTGGATTCTTCAGTGACAGACTCTGTTGTTTCTTCTGTTGTTGGTTGTGTAGTGTGTTCCATAGTGGACTCAGTTGTTTCTTCTGTCGATGTGTGTGTACTCTCTTCTGTGGTAGACTTTGTTGTTTCTAGGGGTGTTTGCTCTGTGGAACTCTCAGTTGTTTCTAGAGTTGTCTCCGATATTTCTTCAGTCGTTGACTGACTGGACTCTTCAGTGACAGACTCTGTTGTTTCTTCTGTTGTTGGCTGTGTAGTGTGTTCCATAGCTGATTCAGTGGTTTCTTCTGTCGATGTGTGTGTACTCTCTTCTGTGGTAGACTTTGTTGTTTCTGGGGTTGTTTCTTCTGTGGAACTCTCTGTATATTCTAGAGTTGTCTCCGATATTTCTTTAGTCGTTGACTGACTGGACTCTTCAGTGACAGACTCTGTTGTTTCTTCTGTTGTTGGCTGTGTAGTGTGTTCCATAGCTGATTCAGTGGTTTCTTCTGTCGATGTGTGTGTACTCTCTTCTGTGGTAGACTTTGTTGTTTCTGGGGTTGTTTCCTCCGTAGAACTCTCTGTTGATTCTAGTGTTGTCTCCGATATTTCTTCAGTAGTTGACTGACTGGACTCTTCAGTGACAGACGTTGTTGTTTCTTCTGTTGTATGCTGTGTAGTTTGTTCCATAGTGGATTCAGTTGTTTCTTCTGTCGATGTCGGTATACTCTCTACTGTGGTAGACTTTGTTGTTTCTGGGGTTGTTTCCTCTGTGGAACTCTCTGTTGATTCTAGTGTTGTCTCCGATATTTCTTCAGTCGTTGACTGACTGGACTCTTCGGTGACAGACTCTGTTGTTTCTTCTGTTGTTGGCTGTGTAGTGTGTTCCATAGTGGATTCAGTTGTTTCTTCTGTCGATCTGTGTGTACTCTCTTCTGTGGCAGACTTTGTTGTTTCTGGGGTTGTTTCCTCTGTGGAACTCTCTGTTGATTCTAGTGTTGTCTCCGATATTTCCTCAGTCGTTGACTGACTGGACTCTTCAGTTACAGACTCTGTTGTTTCTTCTGTTGTTGGTTGTGTAGTGTGTTCCATAGTGGATTCAGTTGTTTCTTCTGTCGATGTGTGTGTACTCTCTTCTGTGGTAGACTTTGTTGTTTCTGGGGTTGTTTCTTCTGTGGAACTCTCTGTATATTCTAGAGTTGTCTCCGATATTTCTTCAGTCGTTGACTGACTGGACTCTTCAGTGACAGACTCTGTTGTTTCTTCTGTTGTTGGTTGTCTAGTGTGTTCCATAGTGGATTCAGTTGTTTCTTCTGTCGATGTGTGTGTACTCTCTTCTGTGGTAGACTTTGTTGTTTCTGGGGTTGTTTCCTCTGTGGAACTCTCAGTTGTTTCTAGAGTTGTCTCCGATATTTCTTCAGTGGTTGACTGACTGGATTCTTCAGTGACAGACTCTGTTGTTTCTTCTGTTGTTGGTTGTGTAGTGTGTTCCATAGTGGACTCAGTTGTTTCTTCTGTCGATGTGTGTGTACTCTCTTCTGTGGTAGACTTTGTTGTTTCTAGGGGTGTTTCCTCTGTGGAACTCTCAGTTGTTTCTAGAGTTGTCTCCGATATTTCTTCAGTCGTTGACTGACTGGATTCTTCAGTGACAGACTCTGTTGTTTCTTCTGTTGTTGGTTGTGTAGTGTGTTCCATAGTGGATTCAGTTGTTTCTTCTGTCGATGTGTGTGTACTCTCTTCTGTGGTAGACTTTGTTGTTTCTGGGGTTGTTTCTTCTGTGGAACTCTCTGTATATTCTAGAGTTGTCTCCGATATTTCTTCAGTCGTTGACTGACTGGACTCTTCCGTGACAGACTCTGTTGTTTCTTCTGTTGTTGGTTGTCTAGTGTGTTCCATAGTGGATTCAGTTGTTTCTTCTGTCGATGTGTGTGTACTCTCTTCTGTGGTAGACTTTGTTGTTTCTGGGGTTGTTTCCCCTGTGGAACTCTCAGTTGTTTCTAGAGTTGTCTCCGATATTTCTTCAGTGGTTGACTGACTGGACTCTTCAGTGACAGACTCTGTTGTTTCTTCTGTTGTTGGTTGTGTAGTGTGTTCCATAGTGGACTCAGTTGTTTCTTCTGTCGATGTGTGTGTACTCTCTTCTGTGGTAGACTTAGTTGTTTCTGGGGATGTTTCCTCTGTGGAACTCTCAGTTGTTTCTAGAGTTGTCTCCGATATTTCTTCAGTGGTTGACTGACTGGACTCTTCAGTGACAGGCTCTGTTGTTTCTTCTGTTGTTGGTTGTGTAGTGTGTTCCATAGTGGACTCAGTTGTTTCTTCTGTCGATGTGTGTGTACTCTCTTCTGTGGTAGACTTTGTTGTTTCTGGGGTTGTTTCCTCTGTGGAACTCTCAGTTGTTTCTAGAGTTGTCTCCGATATTTCTTCAGTGGTTGACTGACTGGACTCTTCAGTGACAGACTCTGTTGTTTCTTCTGTTGTTGGTTGTGTAGTGTGTTCCATAGTGGACTCAGTTGTTTCTTCTGTCGATGTGTGTGTACTCTCTTCTGTGGTAGACTTTGTTGTTTCTGGGGTTGTTTCCTCTGTGGAACTCTCAGTTGTTTCTAGAGTTGTCTCCGATATTTCTTCAGTGGTTGACTGACTGGACTCTTCAGTGACAGACTCTGTTGTTTCTTCTGTTGTTGGTTGTGTAGTGTGTTCCATAGTGGATTCAGTTGTTTCTTCTGTCGATGTGTGTTTACTCTCTTCTGTGGTAGACGTTGTTGTTTCTGGGGTTGTTTCCTCTGTGGAACTCTCAGTTGTTTCTAGAGTTGTCTCCGATATTTCTTCAGTGGTTGACTGACTGGACTCTTCAGTGACAGACTCTGTTGTTTCTTCTGTTGTTGGTTGTGTAGTGTGTTCCATAGTGGATTCAGTTGTTTCTTCTGTCGATGTGTGTGTACTCTCTTCTGTGGTAGACTTTGTTGTTTCTGGGGTTGTTTCTTCTGTGGAACTCTCTGTATATTCTAGTGTTGTCTCCGATATTTCTTCAGTCGTTGACTGACTGGACTCTTCAGTGACAGACTCTGTTGTTTCTTCTGTTGTTGGTTGTCTAGTGTGTTCCATAGTGGATTCAGTTGTTTCTTCTGTCGATGTCGGTATACTCTCTTCTGTGGTAGACTTAGTTGTTTCTGGGGATGTTTCCTCTGTGGAACTCTCAGTTGTTTCTAGAGTTGTCTCCGATATTTCTTCAGTGGTTGACTGACTGGACTCTTCAGTGACAGGCTCTGTTGTTTCTTCTGTTGTTGGTTGTGTAGTGTGTTCCATAGTGGACTCAGTTGTTTCTTCTGTCGATGTGTGTGTACTCTCTTCTGTGGTAGACTTTGTTGTTTCTGGGGTTGTTTCCTCTGTGGAACTCTCAGTTGTTTCTAGAGTTGTCTCCGATATTTCTTCAGTGGTTGACTGACTGGACTCTTCAGTGACAGACTCTGTTGTTTCTTCTGTTGTTGGTTGTGTAGTGTGTTCCATAGTGGATTCAGTTGTTTCTTCTGTCGATGTGTGTGTACTCTCTTCTGTGGTAGGCTTTGTTGTTTCTGGGGTTGTTTCCTCTGTGGAACTCTCAGTTGTTTCTAGAGTTGTCTCCGATATTTCTTCAGTGGTTGACTGACTGGACTCTTCAGTGACAGACTCTGTTGTTTCTTCTGTTGTTGGTTGTGTAGTGTGTTCCATAGTGGATGCAGTGGTTTCTTCTGTCGATGTCGGTATACTCTCTTCTGTGGTAGACTTAGTTGTTTCTGGGGTTGTTTCTTCTGTGGAACTCTGTGTTGATTCTAGTGTTGTCTCCGATATTTCCTCAGTCGTTGACTGACTGGACTCTTCAGTGACAGGCTCTGTTGTTTCTTCTGTTGTTGGTTGTGTAGTGTGTTCCATAGTGGACTCAGTTGTTTCTTCTGTCGATGTGTGTGTACTCTCTTCTGTGGTAGACTTAGTTGTTTCTGGGGATGTTTCCTCTGTGGAACTCTCAGTTGTTTCTAGAGTTGTCTCCGATATTTCTTCAGTGGTTGACTGACTGGACTCTTCAGTGACAGACTCTGTTGTTTCTTCTGTTGTTGGTTGTGTAGTGTGTTCCATAGTGGATTCAGTTGTTTCTTCTGTCGATGTGTGTGTACTCTCTTCTGTGGTAGGCTTTGTTGTTTCTGGGGTTGTTTCCTTTGTGGAACTCTCTGTATATTCTAGTGTTGTCTCCGATATTTCCTCAGTCGTTGACTGACTGGACTCTTCAGTGACAGACTCTGTTGTTTCTTCTGTTGTTGGTTGTGTAGTGTGTTCCATAGTGGATTCAGTTGTTTCTTCTGTCGATGTGTGTGTACTCTCTTCTGTGGTAGACTTTGTTGTTTCTGGGGTTGTTTCCTCTGTGGAACTCTCAGTTGTTTCTAGAGTTGTCTCCGATATTTCTTCAGTGGTTGACTGACTGGACTCTTCCGTGACAGACTCTGTTGTTTCTTCTGTTGTTGGTTGTCTAGTGTGTTCCATAGTGGATTCAGTTGTTTCTTCTGTCGATGTCGGTATACTCTCTTCTGTGGTAGGCTTTGTTGTTTCTGGGGTTGTTTCCTCTGAGGAACTCTCTGTATATTCTAGTGTTGTCTCCGATATTTCCTCAGTGGAACTCTCTGTTGATTCTTCAGTGCAACAACTGAAGAAACAACAGAGTCTACAACTGAAGAATCAACAGAGAGTTCCACTGAGCAAACAACCCCAGAAAGCACAGAGTCTACCACAGAAGAAAGTACTCAGACATCGACAGAAGAAACAACTGAGTCCACTATGGAACAGACTTCAGAGTCAACAACTGAAGAAACAACAGAGTCTACCACTGAAGAATCAACAGAGAGTTCCACTGAGCAAACAACCCCAGAAAGCACAGAGTCTACCACAGAAGAAAGTACTCAGACATCGACAGAAGCAACAACTGAGTCCACTATGGAACAGACTTCAGAGTCAACAACTGAAGAAACAACAGAGTCTACCACTGAAGAATCAACAGAGAGTTCCACTGAGCAAACAACCCCAGAAAGCACAGAGTCTACAACTGAAGAAAGTACTCAGACATCGACAGAAGCAACAACTGAGTCCACTATGGAACAGACTTCAGAGTCAACAACTGAAGAAACAACAGAGTCTACCACTGAAGAATCAACAGAGAGTTCCACTGAGCAAACAACCACAGAAAGCACAGAGTCTACAACTGAAGAAAGTACTCAGACATCGACAGAAGCAACAACTGAGTCCACTATGGAACAGACTTCAGAGTCAACAACTGAAGAAACAACAGAGTCTACCACTGAAGAATCAACAGAGAGTTCCACTGAGAAAACAACCCCAGAAAGCACAGAGTCTACCACAGAAGAAAGTACACAGACATCGACAGAAGAAACTACTGAGTCCACTATGGAACAGACTTCAGAGTCAACAACTGAAGAAACAACAGAGTCTACCACTGAAGAATCAACAGAGAGTTCCACTGAGAAAACAACCCCAGAAAGCACAGAGTCTACCACAGAAGAAAGTACACAGACATCGACAGAAGAAACTACTGAGTCCACCATGGAACAGACTTCAGAGTCAACAACTGAAGAAACAACAGAGTCTACCACTGAAGAACTAACGGAGAGTTCCACTGAGAAAACAACCCCAGAAAGCACAGAGTCTACCACAGAAGAAAGTACACAGACATCGACAGAAGAAACTACTGAGTCCACTATGGAACAGACTTCAGAGTCAACAACTGAAGAAACAACAGAGTCTACAACTGAAGAATCAACAGAGAGTTCCACTGAGCAAACAACCCCAGAAAGCACAGAGTCTACCACAGAAGAAAGTACTCAGACATCGACAGAAGAAACTACTGAGTCCACCATGGAACAGACTTCAGAGTCAACAACTGAAGAAACAACAGAGTCTACCACTGAAGAATCAACAGAGAGTTCCACTGAGAAAACAACCCCAGAAAGCACAGAGTCTACCACAGAAGAAAGTACACAGACATCGACAGAAGAAACTACTGAGTCCACTATGGAACACACTTCAGAGTCAACAACAGAAGAAACAACAGAGTCTGTCACTGAAGAGTCCAGTCAGTCAACGACTGAGAAATATCGGAGACAACACTAGAATAACAGAGAGTTCCACAGAGGAAACAACCCCAGAAACAACAAAGTCTACCACAGAAGAGAGTACACCGACATCGACAGAAGAAACAACTGAATCCACTATGGAACACACTACACAGCCAACAACAGAAGAAACAACAGAGTCTGTCACTGAAGAGTCCAGTCAGTCAACGACTGAAGAAATATCGGAGACAACACTAGAATCAACAGAGAGTTCCTCAGAGGAAACAACCCCAGAAACAACAAAGTCTACCACAGAAGAGAGTATACCGACATCGACAGAAGAAACAACTGAATCCACTATGGAACACACTACACAACCAACAACAGAAGAAACAACAGAGTCTGTCACTGAAGAGTCCAGTCAGTCAACGACTGAAGAAATATCGGAGACAACACTAGAATATACAGAGAGTTCCTCAGAGGAAACAACCCCAGAAACAACAAAGTCTACCACAGAAGAGAGTATACCGACATCGACAGAAGAAACAACTGAATCCACTATGGAACACACTACACAACCAACAACAGAAGAAACAACAGAGTCTGTCACTGAAGAGTCCAGTCAGTCAACGACTGAGGAAATATCGGAGACAACACTAGAATATACAGAGAGTTCCCCAGAGGAAACCACCCCAGAAACAACAAAGTCTACCACAGAAGAGAGTATACCGACATCGACAGAAGAAACAACTGAATCCACTATGGAACACACTACACAACCAACAACAGAAGAAACAACAGAGTCTGTCACTGAAGAGTCCAGTCAGTCAACGACTGAGGAAATATCGGAGACAACACTAGAATATACAGAGAGTTCCCCAGAGGAAACAACCCCAGAAACAACAAAGTCTACCACAGAAGAGAGTATACCGACATCGACAGAAGAAACAACTGAATCCACTATGGAACACACTACACAACCAACAACAGAAGAAACAACAGAGTCTGTCACTGAAGAGTCCAGTCAGTCAACGACTGAAGAAATATCGGAGACAACACTAGAATATACAGAGAGTTCCACAGAAGAAACAACCCCAGAAACAACAATCTACCACAGAAGAGAGTACACACACATCGACAGAAGAAACAACTGAATCCACTATGGAACACACTACACAACCAACAACAGAAGAAACAACAGAGTCTGTCACTGAAGAGTCCAGTCAGTCAACGACTGAAGAAATATCGGAGACAACACTAGAATCAACAGAGAGTTCCTCAGAGGAAACAACCCCAGAAACAACAAAGTCTACCACAGAAGAGAGTATACCGACATCGACAGAAGAAACAACTGAATCCACTATGGAACACACTACACAACCAACAACAGAAGAAACAACAGAGTCTGTCACTGAAGAGTCCAGTCAGTCAACGACTGAGGAAATATCGGAGACAACACTAGAATATACAGAGAGTTCCCCAGAGGAAACAACCCCAGAAACAACAAAGTCTACCACAGAAGAGAGTATACCGACATCGACAGAAGAAACCACTGAATCCACTATGGAACACACTACACAACCAACAACAGAAGAAACAACAGAGTCTGTCACTGAAGAGTCCAGTCAGTCAACGACTGAGGAAATATCGGAGACAACACTAGAATATACAGAGAGTTCCACAGAAGAAACAACAAAATCTACCACAGAAGAGAGTACACACACATCGACAGAAGAAACAACTGAATCCACTATGGAACACACTACACAGCCAACAACAGAAGAAACAACAGAGTCTGTCACTGAAGAGTCCAGTCAGTCAACGACTGAAGAAATATCGGAGACAACACTAGAATCATACAGAGAGTTCCACAGAGGAAACAACCCCAGAAACAACAAAGTCTACCACAGAAGAGAGTATACCGACATCGACAGAAGAAACAACTGAATCCACTATGGAACACACTACACAACCAACAACAGAAGAAACAACAGAGTCTGTCACTGAAGAGTCCAGTCAGTCAACGACTGAAGAAATATCGGAGACAACACTAGAATATACAGAGAGTTCCACAGAGGAAACAACCCCAGAAACAACAAAATCTACCACAGAAGAGAGTACACACACATCGACAGAAGAAACAACTGAATCCACTATGGAACACACTACACAACCAACAACAGAAGAAACAACAGAGTCTGTCACTGAAGAGTCCAGTCAGTCAACGACTGAAGAAATATCGGAGACAACACTAGAATCAACAGAGAGTTCCTCAGAGGAAACAACCCCAGAAACAACAAAGTCTACCACAGAAGAGAGTATACCGACATCGACAGAAGAAACAACTGAATCCACTATGGAACACACTACACAACCAACAACAGAAGAAACAACAGAGTCTGTCACTGAAGAGTCCAGTCAGTCAACGACTGAGGAAATATCGGAGACAACACTAGAATATACAGAGAGTTCCCCAGAGGAAACAACCCCAGAAACAACAAAGTCTACCACAGAAGAGAGTATACCGACATCGACAGAAGAAACAACTGAATCCACTATGGAACACACTACACAACCAACAACAGAAGAAACAACAGAGTCTGTCACTGAAGAGTCCAGTCAGTCAACGACTGAGGAAATATCGGAGACAACACTAGAATCAACAGAGAGTTCCTCAGAGGAAACAACCCCAGAAACAACAAAGTCTACCACAGAAGAGAGTATACCGACATCGACAGAAGAAACAACTGAATCCACTATGGAACACACTACACAACCAACAACAGAAGAAACAACAGAGTCTGTCACTGAAGAGTCCAGTCAGTCAACGACTGAGGAAATATCGGAGACAACACTAGAATATACAGAGAGTTCCACAGAGGAAACAACCCCAGAAACAACAAAGTCTACCACAGAAGAGAGTATACCGACATCGACAGAAGAAACAACTGAATCCACTATGGAACACACTACACAACCAACAACAGAAGAAACAACAGAGTCTGTCACTGAAGAGTCCAGTCAGTCAACGACTGAGGAAATATCGGAGACAACACTAGAATCAACAGAGAGTTCCTCAGAGGAAACAACCCCAGAAACAACAAAGTCTACCACAGAAGAGAGTATACCGACATCGACAGAAGAAACAACTGAATCCACTATGGAACACACTACACAACCAACAACAGAAGAAACAACAGAGTCTGTCACTGAAGAGTCCAGTCAGTCAACGACTGAAGAAATATCGGAGACAACACTAGAATCATACAGAGAGTTCCACAGAGGAAACAACCCCAGAAACAACAAAGTCTACCACAGAAGAGAGTATACCGACATCGACAGAAGAAACAACTGAATCCACTATGGAACACACTACACAACCAACAACAGAAGAAACAACAGAGTCTGTCACTGAAGAGTCCAGTCAGTCAACGACTGAAGAAATATCGGAGACAACACTAGAATCAACAGAGAGTTCCTCAGAGGAAACAACCCCAGAAACAACAAAGTCTACCACAGAAGAGAGTATACCGACATCGACAGAAGAAACAACTGAATCCACTATGGAACACACTACACAACCAACAACAGAAGAAACCACAGAGTCTGTCACTGAAGAGTCCAGTCAGTCAACGACTGAGGAAATATCGGAGACAACACTAGAATATACAGAGAGTTCCCCAGAGGAAACCACCCCAGAAACAACAAAGTCTACCACAGAAGAGAGTATACCGACATCGACAGAAGAAACAACTGAATCCACTATGGAACACACTACACAACCAACAACAGAAGAAACAACAGAGTCTGTCACTGAAGAGTCCAGTCAGTCAACGACTGAGGAAATATCGGAGACAACACTAGAATATACAGAGAGTTCCCCAGAGGAAACAACCCCAGAAACAACAAAGTCTACCACAGAAGAGAGTATACCGACATCGACAGAAGAAACAACTGAATCCACTATGGAACACACTACACAACCAACAACAGAAGAAACAACAGAGTCTGTCACTGAAGAGTCCAGTCAGTCAACGACTGAAGAAATATCGGAGACAACACTAGAATATACAGAGAGTTCCTCAGAGGAAACAACCCCAGAAACAACAAAGTCTACCACAGAAGAGAGTATACCGACATCGACAGAAGAAACAACTGAATCCACTATGGAACACACTACACAACCAACAACAGAAGAAACAACAGAGTCTGTCACTGAAGAGTCCAGTCAGTCAACGACTGAAGAAATATCGGAGACAACACTAGAATCAACAGAGAGTTCCTCAGAGGAAACAACCCCAGAAACAACAAAGTCTACCACAGAAGAGAGTATACCGACATCGACAGAAGAAACAACTGAATCCACTATGGAACACACTACACAGCCAACAACAGAAGAAACAACAGAGTCTGTCACTGAAGAGTCCAGTCAGTCAACGACTGAAGAAATATCGGAGACAACACTAGAATCATACAGAGAGTTCCACAGAGGAAACAACCCCAGAAACAACAAAGTCTACCACAGAAGAGAGTACACACACATCGACAGAAGAAACAACTGAATCCACTATGGAACACACTACACAACCAACAACAGAAGAAACAACAGAGTCTGTCACTGAAGAGTCCAGTCAGTCAACGACTGAAGAAATATCGGAGACAACACTAGAATATACAGAGAGTTCCTCAGAGGAAACAACCCCAGAAACAACAAAGTCTACCACAGAAGAGAGTATACCGACATCGACAGAAGAAACCACTGAATCCACTATGGAACACACTACACAACCAACAACAGAAGAAACAACAGAGTCTGTCACTGAAGAGTCCAGTCAGTCAACGACTGAGGAAATATCGGAGACAACACTAGAATCAACAGAGAGTTCCTCAGAGGAAACAACCCCAGAAACAACAAAGTCTACCACAGAAGAGAGTATACCGACATCGACAGAAGAAACCACTGAATCCACTATGGAACACACTACACAACCAACAACAGAAGAAACAACAGAGTCTGTCACTGAAGAGTCCAGTCAGTCAACGACTGAGGAAATATCGGAGACAACACTAGAATAACAGAGAGTTCCCCAGAGGAAACAACCCCAGAAACAACAAAGTCTACCACAGAAGAGAGTATACCGACATCGACAGAAGAAACAACTGAATCCACTATGGAACACACTACACAACCAACAACAGAAGAAACAACAGAGTCTGTCACTGAAGAGTCCAGTCAGTCAACGACTGAAGAAATATCGGAAACAACACTAGAATATACAGAGAGTTCCACAGAAGAAACAACAAAATCTACCACAGAAGAGAGTACACACACATCGACAGAAGAAACAACTGAATCCACTATGGAACACACTTCACAGCCAACAACAGAAGAAACAACAGAGTCTGTCACTGAAGAGTCCAGTCAGTCAACGACTGAAGAAATATCGGAGACAACACTAGAATATACAGAGAGTTCCCCAGAGGAAACAACCCCAGAAACAACAAAGTCTACCACAGAAGAGAGTATACCGACATCGACAGAAGAAACAACTGAATCCACTATGGAACACACTACACAACCAACAACAGAAGAAACAACAGAGTCTGTCACTGAAGAGTCCAGTCAGTCAACGACTGAAGAAATATCGGAGACAACACTAGAATCAACAGAGAGTTCCTCAGAGGAAACAACCCCAGAAACAACAAAGTCTACCACAGAAGAGAGTATACCGACATCGACAGAAGAAACAACTGAATCCACTATGGAACACACTACACAACCAACAACAGAAGAAACAACAGAGTCTGTCACTGAAGAGTCCAGTCAGTCAACGACTGAAGAAATATCGGAGACAACACTAGAATCAACAGAGAGTTCCTCAGAGGAAACAACCCCAGAAACAACAAAGTCTACCACAGAAGAGAGTATACCGACATCGACAGAAGAAACAACTGAATCCACTATGGAACACACTACACAACCAACAACAGAAGAAACAACAGAGTCTGTCACTGAAGAGTCCAGTCAGTCAACGACTGAAGAAATATCGGAGACAACACTAGAATCAACAGAGAGTTCCTCAGAGGAAACAACCCCAGAAACAACAAAGTCTACCACAGAAGAGAGTATACCGACATCGACAGAAGAAACAACTGAATCCACTATGGAACACACTACACAACCAACAACAGAAGAAACCACAGAGTCTGTCACTGAAGAGTCCAGTCAGTCAACGACTGAGGAAATATCGGAGACAACACTAGAATATACAGAGAGTTCCCCAGAGGAAACAACCCCAGAAACAACAAAGTCTACCACAGAAGAGAGTATACCGACATCGACAGAAGAAACAACTGAATCCACTATGGAACACACTACACAACCAACAACAGAAGAAACAACAGAGTCTGTCACTGAAGAGTCCAGTCAGTCAACGACTGAGGAAATATCGGAGACAACACTAGAATATACAGAGAGTTCCCCAGAGGAAACAACCCCAGAAACAACAAAGTCTACCACAGAAGAGAGTATACCGACATCGACAGAAGAAACAACTGAATCCACTATGGAACACACTACACAACCAACAACAGAAGAAACAACAGAGTCTGTCACTGAAGAGTCCAGTCAGTCAACGACTGAAGAAATATCGGAGACAACACTAGAATATACAGAGAGTTCCCCAGAGGAAACAACCCCAGAAACAACAAAGTCTACCACAGAAGAGAGTATACCGACATCGACAGAAGAAACAACTGAATCCACTATGGAACACACTACACAACCAACAACAGAAGAAACAACAGAGTCTGTCACTGAAGAGTCCAGTCAGTCAACGACTGAAGAAATATCGGAGACAACACTAGAATATACAGAGAGTTCCCCAGAGGAAACAACCCCAGAAACAACAAAGTCTACCACAGAAGAGAGTATACCGACATCGACAGAAGAAACAACTGAATCCACTATGGAACACACTACACAACCAACAACAGAAGAAACAACAGAGTCTGTCACTGAAGAGTCCAGTCAGTCAACGACTGAAGAAATATCGGAGACAACACTAGAATCAACAGAGAGTTCCTCAGAGGAAACAACCCCAGAAACAACAAAGTCTACCACAGAAGAGAGTATACCGACATCGACAGAAGAAACAACTGAATCCACTATGGAACACACTACACAACCAACAACAGAAGAAACAACAGAGTCTGTCACTGAAGAGTCCAGTCAGTCAACGACTGAAGAAATATCGGAGACAACACTAGAATATACAGAGAGTTCCACAGAGGAAACAACCCCAGAAACAACAAAATCTACCACAGAAGAGAGTACACACACATCGACAGAAGAAACCACTGAATCCACTATGGAACACACTACACAACCAACAACAGAAGAAACAACAGAGTCTGTCACTGAAGAGTCCAGTCAGTCAACGACTGAAGAAATATCGGAGACAACACTAGAATCATACAGAGAGTTCCTCAGAGGAAACAACCCCAGAAACAACAAAGTCTACCACAGAAGAGAGTATACCGACATCGACAGAAGAAACAACTGAATCCACTATGGAACACACTACACAACCAACAACAGAAGAAACAACAGAGTCTGTCACTGAAGAGTCCAGTCAGTCAACGACTGAAGAAATATCGGAGACAACACTAGAATCAACAGAGAGTTCCTCAGAGGAAACAACCCCAGAAACAACAAAGTCTACCACAGAAGAGAGTATACCGACATCGACAGAAGAAACCACTGAATCCACTATGGAACACACTACACAACCAACAACAGAAGAAACAACAGAGTCTGTCACTGAAGAGTCCAGTCAGTCAACGACTGAGAAATATCGGAACAACACTAGAATATACAGAGAGTTCCACAGAAGAAACAACAAAATCTACCACAGAAGAGAGTACACACACATCGACAGAAGAAACAACTGAATCCACTATGGAACACACTTCACAGCCAACAACAGAAGAAACAACAGAGTCTGTCACTGAAGAGTCCAGTCAGTCAACGACTGAAGAAATATCGGAGACAACACTAGAATATACAGAGAGTTCCCCAGAGGAAACAACCCCAGAAACAACAAAGTCTACCACAGAAGAGAGTATACCGACATCGACAGAAGAAACAACTGAATCCACTATGGAACACACTACACAACCAACAACAGAAGAAACAACAGAGTCTGTCACTGAAGAGTCCAGTCAGTCAACGACTGAAGAAATATCGGAGACAACACTAGAATATACAGAGAGTTCCTCAGAGGAAACAACCCCAGAAACAACAAAGTCTACCACAGAAGAGAGTACACACACATCGACAGAAGAAACCACTGAATCCACTATGGAACACACTACACAACCAACAACAGAAGAAACAACAGAGTCTGTCACTGAAGAGTCCAGTCAGTCAACGACTGAAGAAATATCGGAGACAACACTAGAATCATACAGAGAGTTCCACAGAGGAAACAACCCCAGAAACAACAAAGTCTACCACAGAAGAGAGTATACCGACATCGACAGAAGAAACAACTGAATCCACTATGGAACACACTACACAACCAACAACAGAAGAAACAACAGAGTCTGTCACTGAAGAGTCCAGTCAGTCAACGACTGAAGAAATATCGGAGACAACACTAGAATCAACAGAGAGTTCCTCAGAGGAAACAACCCCAGAAACAACAAAGTCTACCACAGAAGAGAGTATACCGACATCGACAGAAGAAACAACTGAATCCACTATGGAACACACTACACAACCAACAACAGAAGAAACAACAGAGTCTGTCACTGAAGAGTCCAGTCAGTCAACGACTGAGGAAATATCGGAGACAACACTAGAATATACAGAGAGTTCCCCAGAGGAAACAACCCCAGAAACAACAAAGTCTACCACAGAAGAGAGTATACCGACATCGACAGAAGAAACAACTGAATCCACTATGGAACACACTACACAACCAACAACAGAAGAAACAACAGAGTCTGTCACTGAAGAGTCCAGTCAGTCAACGACTGAGGAAATATCGGAGACAACACTAGAATCAACAGAGAGTTCCTCAGAGGAAACAACCCCAGAAACAACAAAGTCTACCACAGAAGAGAGTATACCGACATCGACAGAAGAAACAACTGAATCCACTATGGAACACACTACACAACCAACAACAGAAGAAACAACAGAGTCTGTCACTGAAGAGTCCAGTCAGTCAACGACTGAAGAAATATCGGAGACAACACTAGAATATACAGAGAGTTCCCCAGAGGAAACAACCCCAGAAACAACAAAGTCTACCACAGAAGAGAGTATACCGACATCGACAGAAGAAACAACTGAATCCACTATGGAACACACTACACAACCAACAACAGAAGAAACAACAGAGTCTGTCACTGAAGAGTCCAGTCAGTCAACGACTGAGGAAATATCGGAGACAACACTAGAATCAACAGAGAGTTCCTCAGAGGAAACAACCCCAGAAACAACAAAGTCTACCACAGAAGAGAGTATACCGACATCGACAGAAGAAACAACTGAATCCACTATGGAACACACTACACAACCAACAACAGAAGAAACAACAGAGTCTGTCACTGAAGAGTCCAGTCAGTCAACGACTGAAGAAATATCGGAGACAACACTAGAATATACAGAGAGTTCCTCAGAGGAAACAACCCCAGAAACAACAAAGTCTACCACAGAAGAGAGTATACCGACATCGACAGAAGAAACAACTGAATCCACTATGGAACACACTACACAACCAACAACAGAAGAAACAACAGAGTCTGTCACTGAAGAGTCCAGTCAGTCAACGACTGAAGAAATATCGGAGACAACACTAGAATATACAGAGAGTTCCACAGAGGAAACAACCCCAGAAACAACAAAATCTACCACAGAAGAGAGTACACACACATCGACAGAAGAAACAACTGAATCCACTATGGAACACACTACACAACCAACAACAGAAGAAACAACAGAGTCTGTCACTGAAGAGTCCAGTCAGTCAACGACTGAAGAAATATCGGAGACAACACTAGAATATACAGAGAGTTCCCCAGAGGAAACAACCCCAGAAACAACAAAGTCTACCACAGAAGAGAGTATACCGACATCGACAGAAGAAACAACTGAATCCACTATGGAACACACTACACAACCAACAACAGAAGAAACAACAGAGTCTGTCACTGAAGAGTCCAGTCAGTCAACGACTGAAGAAATATCGGAGACAACACTAGAATCAACAGAGAGTTCCTCAGAGGAAACAACCCCAGAAACAACAAAGTCTACCACAGAAGAGAGTATACCGACATCGACAGAAGAAACAACTGAATCCACTATGGAACACACTACACAACCAACAACAGAAGAAACAACAGAGTCTGTCACTGAAGAGTCCAGTCAGTCAACGACTGAGGAAATATCGGAGACAACACTAGAATATACAGAGAGTTCCCCAGAGGAAACAACCCCAGAAACAACAAAGTCTACCACAGAAGAGAGTATACCGACATCGACAGAAGAAACAACTGAATCCACTATGGAACACACTACACAACCAACAACAGAAGAAACAACAGAGTCTGTCACTGAAGAGTCCAGTCAGTCAACGACTGAAGAAATATCGGAGACAACACTAGAATATACAGAGAGTTCCCCAGAGGAAACAACCCCAGAAACAACAAAGTCTACCACAGAAGAGAGTATACCGACATCGACAGAAGAAACAACTGAATCCACTATGGAACACACTACACAACCAACAACAGAAGAAACAACAGAGTCTGTCACTGAAGAGTCCAGTCAGTCAACGACTGAAGAAATATCGGAGACAACACTAGAATCAACAGAGAGTTCCACAGAGGAAACAACCCCAGAAACAACAAAGTCTACCACAGAAGAGAGTATACCGACATCGACAGAAGAAACAACTGAATCCACTATGGAACACACTACACAACCAACAACAGAAGAAACAACAGAGTCTGTCACTGAAGAGTCCAGTCAGTCAACGACTGAAGAAATATCGGAGACAACACTAGAATCAACAGAGAGTTCCTCAGAGGAAACAACCCCAGAAACAACAAAATCTACCACAGAAGAGAGTACACACACATCGACAGAAGAAACAACTGAATCCACTATGGAACACACTACACAACCAACAACAGAAGAAACAACAGAGTCTGTCACTGAAGAGTCCAGTCAGTCAACGACTGAAGAAATATCGGAGACAACACTAGAATCAACAGAGAGTTCCTCAGAGGAAACAACCCCAGAAACAACAAAGTCTACCACAGAAGAGAGTATACCGACATCGACAGAAGAAACAACTGAATCCACTATGGAACACACTACACAACCAACAACAGAAGAAACAACAGAGTCTGTCACTGAAGAGTCCAGTCAGTCAACGACTGAGGAAATATCGGAGACAACACTAGAATCATACAGAGAGTTCCTCAGAGGAAACAACCCCAGAAACAACAAAGTCTACCACAGAAGAGAGTATACCGACATCGACAGAAGAAACCACTGAATCCACTATGGAACACACTACACAGCCAACAACAGAAGAAACAACAGAGTCTGTCACTGAAGAGTCCAGTCAGTCAACGACTGAGGAAATATCGGAGACAACACTAGAATATACAGAGAGTTCCACAGGAAACACCCCAGAAACAACAAAATCTACCACAGAAGAGAGTACACACACATCGACAGAAGAAACAACTGAATCCACTATGGAACACACTACACAACCAACAACAGAAGAAACAACAGAGTCTGTCACTGAAGAGTCCAGTCAGTCAACGACTGAGGAAATATCGGAGACAACACTAGAATATACAGAGAGTTCCCCAGAGGAAACAACCCCAGAAACAACAAAGTCTACCACAGAAGAGAGTATACCGACATCGACAGAAGAAACAACTGAATCCACTATGGAACACACTACACAACCAACAACAGAAGAAACAACAGAGTCTGTCACTGAAGAGTCCAGTCAGTCAACGACTGAGGAAATATCGGAGACAACACTAGAATATACAGAGAGTTCCACAGAGGAAACAACCCCAGAAACAACAAAGTCTACCACAGAAGAGAGTACACACGACATCGACAGAAGAAACAACTGAATCCACTATGGAACACACTACACAACCAACAACAGAAGAAACAACAGAGTCTGTCACTGAAGAGTCCAGTCAGTCAACGACTGAAGAAATATCGGAGACAACACTAGAATCATACAGAGAGTTCCACAGAGGAAACAACCCCAGAAACAACAAAGTCTACCACAGAAGAGAGTATACCGACATCGACAGAAGAAACAACTGAATCCACTATGGAACACACTACACAACCAACAACAGAAGAAACAACAGAGTCTGTCACTGAAGAGTCCAGTCAGTCAACGACTGAAGAAATATCGGAGACAACACTAGAATCAACAGAGAGTTCCTCAGAGGAAACAACCCCAGAAACAACAAAGTCTACCACAGAAGAGAGTATACCGACATCGACAGAAGAAACAACTGAATCCACTATGGAACACACTACACAACCAACAACAGAAGAAACAACAGAGTCTGTCACTGAAGAGTCCAGTCAGTCAACGACTGAGGAAATATCGGAGACAACACTAGAATATACAGAGAGTTCCCCAGAGGAAACAACCCCAGAAACAACAAAGTCTACCACAGAAGAGAGTATACCGACATCGACAGAAGAAACAACTGAATCCACTATGGAACACACTACACAACCAACAACAGAAGAAACAACAGAGTCTGTCACTGAAGAGTCCAGTCAGTCAACGACTGAAGAAATATCGGAGACAACACTAGAATCATACAGAGAGTTCCACAGAGGAAACAACCCCAGAAACAACAAAATCTACCACAGAAGAGAGTACACACACATCGACAGAAGAAACAACTGAATCCACTATGGAACACACTACACAACCAACAACAGAAGAAACAACAGAGTCTGTCACTGAAGAGTCCAGTCAGTCAACGACTGAAGAAATATCGGAGACAACACTAGAATCAACAGAGAGTTCCTCAGAGGAAACAACCCCAGAAACAACAAAGTCTACCACAGAAGAGAGTATACCGACATCGACAGAAGAAACAACTGAATCCACTATGGAACACACTACACAACCAACAACAGAAGAAACAACAGAGTCTGTCACTGAAGAGTCCAGTCAGTCAACGACTGAAGAAATATCGGAGACAACACTAGAATCAACAGAGAGTTCCTCAGAGGAAACAACCCCAGAAACAACAAAGTCTACCACAGAAGAGAGTATACCGACATCGACAGAAGAAACAACTGAATCCACTATGGAACACACTACACAACCAACAACAGAAGAAACAACAGAGTCTGTCACTGAAGAGTCCAGTCAGTCAACGACTGAGGAAATATCGGAGACAACACTAGAATATACAGAGAGTTCCCCAGAGGAAACAACCCCAGAAACAACAAAGTCTACCACAGAAGAGAGTATACCGACATCGACAGAAGAAACCACTGAATCCACTATGGAACACACTACACAACCAACAACAGAAGAAACAACAGAGTCTGTCACTGAAGAGTCCAGTCAGTCAACGACTGAGGAAATATCGGAGACAACACTAGAATAACAGAGAGTTCCACAGAAGAAACAACAAAATCTACCACAGAAGAGAGTACACACACATCGACAGAAGAAACAACTGAATCCACTATGGAACACACTACACAGCCAACAACAGAAGAAACAACAGAGTCTGTCACTGAAGAGTCCAGTCAGTCAACGACTGAAGAAATATCGGAGACAACACTAGAATATACAGAGAGTTCCACAGAGGAAACAACCCCAGAAACAACAAAGTCTACCACAGAAGAGAGTATACCGACATCGACAGAAGAAACAACTGAATCCACTATGGAACACACTACACAACCAACAACAGAAGAAACAACAGAGTCTGTCACTGAAGAGTCCAGTCAGTCAACGACTGAAGAAATATCGGAGACAACACTAGAATCAACAGAGAGTTCCTCAGAGGAAACAACCCCAGAAACAACAAAGTCTACCACAGAAGAGAGTACACACACATCGACAGAAGAAACAACTGAATCCACTATGGAACACACTACACAACCAACAACAGAAGAAACAACAGAGTCTGTCACTGAAGAGTCCAGTCAGTCAACGACTGAAGAAATATCGGAGACAACACTAGAATCATACAGAGAGTTCCTCAGAGGAAACAACCCCAGAAACAACAAAGTCTACCACAGAAGAGAGTATACCGACATCGACAGAAGAAACCACTGAATCCACTATGGAACACACTACACAACCAACAACAGAAGAAACAACAGAGTCTGTCACTGAAGAGTCCAGTCAGTCAACGACTGAAGAAATATCGGAGACAACACTAGAATCAACAGAGAGTTCCTCAGAGGAAACAACCCCAGAAACAACAAAGTCTACCACAGAAGAGAGTATACCGACATCGACAGAAGAAACAACTGAATCCACTATGGAACACACTACACAACCAACAACAGAAGAAACCACAGAGTCTGTCACTGAAGAGTCCAGTCAGTCAACGACTGAGGAAATATCGGAGACAACACTAGAATATACAGAGAGTTCCCCAGAGGAAACAACCCCAGAAACAACAAAGTCTACCACAGAAGAGAGTATACCGACATCGACAGAAGAAACCACTGAATCCACTATGGAACACACTACACAACCAACAACAGAAGAAACAACAGAGTCTGTCACTGAAGAGTCCAGTCAGTCAACGACTGAGGAAATATCGGAGACAACACTAGAATCAACAGAGAGTTCCTCAGAGGAAACAACCCCAGAAACAACAAAGTCTACCACAGAAGAGAGTATACCGACATCGACAGAAGAAACAACTGAATCCACTATGGAACACACTACACAACCAACAACAGAAGAAACAACAGAGTCTGTCACTGAAGAGTCCAGTCAGTCAACGACTGAAGAAATATCGGAGACAACACTAGAATATACAGAGAGTTCCCCAGAGGAAACAACCCCAGAAACAACAAAGTCTACCACAGAAGAGAGTATACCGACATCGACAGAAGAAACCACTGAATCCACTATGGAACACACTACACAACCAACAACAGAAGAAACAACAGAGTCTGTCACTGAAGAGTCCAGTCAGTCAACGACTGAGGAAATATCGGAGACAACACTAGAATCAACAGAGAGTTCCTCAGAGGAAACAACCCCAGAAACAACAAAGTCTACCACAGAAGAGAGTATACCGACATCGACAGAAGAAACAACTGAATCCACTATGGAACACACTACACAACCAACAACAGAAGAAACAACAGAGTCTGTCACTGAAGAGTCCAGTCAGTCAACGACTGAAGAAATATCGGAGACAACACTAGAATCAACAGAGAGTTCCACAGAGGAAACAACCCCAGAAACAACAAAGTCTACCACAGAAGAGAGTATACCGACATCGACAGAAGAAACAACTGAATCCACTATGGAACACACTACACAACCAACAACAGAAGAAACAACAGAGTCTGTCACTGAAGAGTCCAGTCAGTCAACGACTGAAGAAATATCGGAGACAACACTAGAATATACAGAGAGTTCCACAGAGGAAACAACCCCAGAAACAACAAAGTCTACCACAGAAGAGAGTACACCGACATCGACAGAAGAAACCACTGAATCCACTATGGAACACACTACACAACCAACAACAGAAGAAACAACAGAGTCTGTCACTGAAGAGTCCAGTCAGTCAACGACTGAAGAAATATCGGAGACAACACTAGAATATACAGAGAGTTCCCCAGAGGAAACAACCCCAGAAACAACAAAGTCTACCACAGAAGAGAGTATACCGACATCGACAGAAGAAACCACTGAATCCACTATGGAACACACTACACAACCAACAACAGAAGAAACAACAGAGTCTGTCACTGAAGAGTCCAGTCAGTCAACGACTGAAGAAATATCGGAGACAACACTAGAATCAACAGAGAGTTCCTCAGAGGAAACAACCCCAGAAACAACAAAGTCTACCACAGAAGAGAGTATACCGACATCGACAGAAGAAACAACTGAATCCACTATGGAACACACTACACAACCAACAACAGAAGAAACAACAGAGTCTGTCACTGAAGAGTCCAGTCAGTCAACGACTGAGGAAATATCGGAGACAACACTAGAATCATACAGAGAGTTCCCCAGAGGAAACAACCCCAGAAACAACAAAGTCTACCACAGAAGAGAGTATACCGACATCGACAGAAGAAACAACTGAATCCACTATGGAACACACTACACAACCAACAACAGAAGAAACAACAGAGTCTGTCACTGAAGAGTCCAGTCAGTCAACGACTGAAGAAATATCGGAGACAACACTAGAATCAACAGAGAGTTCCTCAGAGGAAACAACCCCAGAAACAACAAAGTCTACCACAGAAGAGAGTATACCGACATCGACAGAAGAAACAACTGAATCCACTATGGAACACACTACACAACCAACAACAGAAGAAACAACAGAGTCTGTCACTGAAGAGTCCAGTCAGTCAACGACTGAAGAAATATCGGAGACAACACTAGAATCAACAGAGAGTTCCTCAGAGGAAACAACCCCAGAAACAACAAAGTCTACCACAGAAGAGAGTATACCGACATCGACAGAAGAAACAACTGAATCCACTATGGAACACACTACACAACCAACAACAGAAGAAACAACAGAGTCTGTCACTGAAGAGTCCAGTCAGTCAACGACTGAAGAAATATCGGAGACAACACTAGAATATACAGAGAGTTCCCCAGAGGAAACAACCCCAGAAACAACAAAGTCTACCACAGAAGAGAGTACACACACATCGACAGAAGAAACAACTGAATCCACTATGGAACACACTACACAACCAACAACAGAAGAAACAACAGAGTCTGTCACTGAAGAGTCCAGTCAGTCAACGACTGAAGAAATATCGGAGACAACACTAGAATCAACAGAGAGTTCCTCAGAGGAAACAACCCCAGAAACAACAAAGTCTACCACAGAAGAGAGTATACCGACATCGACAGAAGAAACAACTGAATCCACTATGGAACACACTACACAACCAACAACAGAAGAAACAACAGAGTCTGTCACTGAAGAGTCCAGTCAGTCAACGACTGAAGAAATATCGGAGACAACACTAGAATCAACAGAGAGTTCCTCAGAGGAAACAACCCCAGAAACAACAAAGTCTACCACAGAAGAGAGTATACCGACATCGACAGAAGAAACAACTGAATCCACTATGGAACACACTACACAACCAACAACAGAAGAAACAACAGAGTCTGTCACTGAAGAGTCCAGTCAGTCAACGACTGAAGAAATATCGGAGACAACACTAGAATCAACAGAGAGTTCCACAGAGGAAACAACCCCAGAAACAACAAAGTCTACCACAGAAGAGAGTATACCGACATCGACAGAAGAAACAACTGAATCCACTATGGAACACACTACACAACCAACAACAGAAGAAACAACAGAGTCTGTCACTGAAGAGTCCAGTCAGTCAACGACTG
>JAWNNM010003061.1:0-98200 GCA_035044965.1 Lordiphosa andalusiaca
CAGAATTTATGGGTCTCATACCTGGTTTTTACCAAAAGTTAAATAATTGGTTTGTAATGGCTTCTCAGATTGAATTTAGATATAGAGATTCAATGAAATCTATTAGCCTTTTAAAAAATAAATAAATAAATAATGGCATCCCCATGAAAATCTGATACAGCATAGAATTTTATGGTGATTTTAGTTTCTTAGTTGTCCATTTTTCATCCCAAAGCAGTTGCATCTTTTGTTAAGACCACTGTCCTCATTGGGGCACACTTGGCAATCGGGTGCTGCTGAGCTTTGCCGAACGGTGCGAGCTTTTAGTTTCGACCCAGCGCACGTTTAACTTGATTCGATTCAGAATCTTTTCTGCTTTTGGACGAAAAGGACGCGCTTTTCTTAATTTCTGTAACTAAAAGGTAAAAATACTAAATATTGACCAAGTCCATTCAATTGTTTATTTATTTTTGCTGAACAATGACATAAAAAGTGGCTTGCGAAAAACTTAGCATACTTTCGTGCGACCAGTTAACGCCGCAAATGCAAGTTGCATGTGACAAATGGAAATTTATTTGTTCGATATTGTTTTGTGAGTGTATGTGTATCAGCGATGCAAGTGCAGAAGGATTGCAGATACTTGCCAATGCTGGTTGGCCCCCAACAGAGAGTCCCGAGCGTGCTTAAGTGCTACACAAATGCATCGATAATTCGCTTATGAGGCCAATTGACTCAATTTACACCGAAAAGGGCCTGTGTGTGTGTGTGTGCGATTCACAAAGTGGGTGGCCCCACGACCCACAATAGAAAGTTCGATTCCCAAGCCAAGTTAGCATGCTTCCATTCAGCGCTTGGCTTGCCCTGCCTCCTTACGGCAGTTGTTTTTACTGCCTCTGCTTTAAGTCGTTTTGTTTTGTTGTTTTATCGATTTCTCGTGTTATTTTTAGCCTGATTTGCATATGTTCGTTTGTATGCGTGTATGCGGTACGTGTTTGAGATTCCTTGCTGACCCGCCATTACATCCTCTGGTTGTCTGTGTATCTGTAATCGAGTCTTGGCAGCTAATCAAATGAATTACGTCTAATGTCACTTTTCAGCTTTGGTATTACGCGGCATGTTTACGAGAAATCTAGTGGCTGTTTTTTTGCTGGCAAGTTTCAGCCTGGCCCAGGCCTACCCGGCCTTGCTGCCCTATATCTATAGTGAGTGTTGGTTCCTTCAGGAGAGCTTTGCTGCTAATCTTGAGTTTTATTTTCCCCTTAGATCCGTCGAAGCGCAGCGATGCTGTATTTCCACAAATCGAAGACGATGTAGTAGAATTGGACCAGTTAAGGAGCGCCAGCAAGCGTCAGCTGGATGGCAGCACCGCTCGCACCACTACAACCACTAAGGACAGCGTCGAGGAGGTGGCAGCTGTGCCAGAGCCTAATGTGAATGTTATGCCCGACTTGGAGCGACAACTGGAGGTGGCCACACCACTGATATCGACCACAACAACCACCAGCACATCGGCCACTACCACCACAGCTACATCAAAGGAAGATAGCGAGCGCTCACAGCTGGAAGAGCCGAAGACAGCTGCCAAGCCGCTGGTGGTAGAGCCTTCAGCGCATGCCAAGGTAAGACCCAATCTGCTTCCCTGCCACTCCCATAAAATCCCTTCCCTTAGTCTGGCCTGGTCTTATGTATCTTTTGAAAATCCAAGTGTATATCCACGAAACCACCCAAAAATCAACAGGCATTTTACGGTGCAGCTCGTCTAGCATTTGGCCAGAATCCCGAAGTGTTGCCCACATCATCAACGACTTCCACGACAACAACCTCAACAACAACAACAACGGTAGCCACACCAGCAGCAGCAACTGCACCCGCAGAAGCCATTGTGGACGTGGCTGGAGAGCCAGTCGATTCGGAAAATGCGGAAGGCGAGCTGACTGCCCTGGCACCCCCTAAGCCGGCCATGCAGCCTGATCATGATCTCAACAGGGAGACTATCGGAGACATACTAATTGACGAACTGGAGTCAGTGGCCAAGACCACTGAACGAAGGTCCAGCTTCCCCAAGACGATATCGTTGGCCAAGGTTCTTATGACAATACTCAAAAGCATTTCACTGATTGGCAACGAATTGGCAGCACCCAGCGAAATTTTGAATAACACTTACCAAACACCTCCTTTCATTCAAATTTTTAATATCGATAAATATATAATCTCAATTTCAGACCGCTCAGAGTCTATTGCGCAATCCGAATGGTCAATACTCCTCGTTCGATATGGCTCAGTACGTGTTCTGGACAGGCGATGAGAAGGGCGTGGCCAGAGCAGTGGAAGAACTTATCCAGGAGAACTTGGTACGTTCCTCCATTACCAAACACAGTTCGTAATACTAATCTTAGCAAGCTTCCAACTCAACAGATATCTCGCGAGAATGCACTCAAATTTTTGCGCGATATTCGTCTGGGCATTGAGTTCCTGCAGCGCTCCTATGCCAATCGTATTTTTCCGGAGGAGCTGCGACAGAATCACCTTAAGCGTAATAGTCCGCCCAGCACAACAACGTCCACTACAACAACTACCACCAGTACAACCACAGAGAAGCCGTTCCCAAATGTGCACGACTCGGACCTCGTTCCAGGGGCTGCAACAGTTCCGATCGCAGTTAAGCATCTGGACAGCCTCAGCTTCTGGAATAAGCTGAGCCAGATGAACAATGAGGTTCAATCAGGTTGGTAAATAAAAAAGGCAATAACAAAAGCTATTTATATATTCCAAAAATTTGTAGATCCATCGGACTATGACGAGGGTCGCGCCAAGATCGTTGAATACTTGTACAATGAATACTCCTTGGAGGAAATTCTATACAAGCTGGCCAAGGTAGGTGAAGAATAAGAAACACAAGTTTGGATTGGAAATCGAGAGCGTAAGCTATCTTATGTGGGATTAAAGTGCTAAAGGTTATAATTCGATTTTTCTCTAAAATATTTCAATAAACCAAAATTTATAAAGGGTCTCTTTTGTGTAGCGAAGTCCGATCCTATAAAATCCAATCCAAAGGGATGTGTCAATGACAAACCTTGTCATCTCCGATGAAATCATCTTTGATCTCAGATAAAGTTTACAATGTTTCTGAAAACTTGACAAAATCCAATCGATTTGAGTAGTTGCAAACTCGAAAAAATTAGAAACTGCAGTGTGCACTTCAACTCAAAATGCGAGGAACCAGTATCTACTTTTCTATAAGAATTCGAATCATTAATGCCTAATTGTCCCTTTTTGGGGACCCCATTTTCTTAAAAAAAAATATTGTAATACTTTAAAAAAACAAATTTGACAATGTCTTAACCGTTGTCAGACAGTTGTTAAGTTAATTCTAATTCGAAATCATTTGTTATTGAAAAACGGGCTATGTATCGACTTGTGTCCATCAAATTTACACAGCAATCTAACATATAAACTTATAAATTATAGGGTAATTTGTAAGCATACCTGCATCATGGCAGCTATTTGGAAGATAAGAAATCAGTCCCTGAAGTATTACAAAATTGAATCTTTCATAATATCTTTTAGAGGGTGATTTTTCGCTTGCTGGAAATATCATTGTCGATAGAGAACTAGAAAAGCCCCACACAACGTAGCCAATATAGTATTCTTAAACTAGATCAGAATTCTTAGATGGCATATTATACATTTTCATTTATTACATTTTACAGACC
Organism: Lordiphosa andalusiaca; assembly: GCA_035044965.1. Classification (NCBI taxonomy): domain Eukaryota; kingdom Metazoa; phylum Arthropoda; class Insecta; order Diptera; family Drosophilidae; genus Lordiphosa; species Lordiphosa andalusiaca. The sequence continues at coordinate 3,693 of JAWNNM010003061.1, forward strand.
AATACTGTAACACCCTTACTTGGCATCAAAATTAAATTATACAACGTACATAAAAACATTATAGGGACTCTTTATTTTCTGATTTAGAAATACCAAATATTGACGAAATTACTGCTCACTGGATAAGTTTAATTAAAATCAACTAAAACGAGAGCGTAAGTTAATGTCGGCCCTGCCCGACTTCGAAATACCCGTTACTCAAGGCAATTAGTGTTTAATATAATCATGCGGCTAAGATAAGTATGCAACGTTTTTTTAACTCTGCCATTTATTTTCCGATCTTTATGAAAATTTGTGAGATTGTACATATTGGTCACATGCACTATACTGCTATCTGGGCTCGATAGCTTACAAATTGTAGGAGATATTCAACATTTCTTATTGCGGGTGCGGGAGGGGGCGTGGCCAAAATTTGAAACAAACTTGATCAGCCTGCAGACAATACTAGCTTACATCTAAAATTTGGTTGCTCTAGCTCTTCTAGTCTCTGAGATCTAGGTGTTCATACAGACGGATGGACAGACAGACATGGCTATATCGACTCGGCTGTTTATGCTGATAAAAAATATATATACTTTATTATATCGGAGATGCTACCTTCTGCCTGTTACATACATTTGCACGACTTTAGTATACCCTTTTTATTCTGCGAGTAACGGGTATAAAAATATAGGAAAGTTAACTTCGGCTCGGCCGAAATTTGTATACCCTTGCAGCACGCTTTTTAAGTTTTTTGAAGGACATATCCACTGAAAACAAACAAGTTTTTCTCAATACTTTTCTGACTCTACTTTTGTATGACAGCTATACTATATAGATGTCCGATTTCGACCAAATTTGACAGAGTCATGGAGAAGCATTAAAAACTAGTATGTACGAAGTTTGGAGATGTTTCCTTTGAAAACCAAAAAGTTTTTCTCACTAGAGCTAATTTTTGGACCGATTGGTCCTAGGGCAGCCAATATGTTATAGTCATCCGATCCGGTCGGTTCCGACAAATGTGCAGCGTATTTGAACCTGAAGACTTTGTGCAAAGTTTGGTCGCGATAGCATTAAAACTGACGGAGAAGATGACATAGAAACAGACGTACAGACGGACATGGCTATATCGACTCAGCTCGTCATGCCGATCAAGAATATATACAGGGTTGCCCAAATTCGAAGGACCCATGTTTTTTTTAAAAAAATCAAAGAAAAAAATAAAAATTTGGCGGTTGGCAATCTTAATCATTTAATTTGTTCCAAGTAGAATTGTTTACATCAATTTTTATACTCTGTACCGTAGGTACATAGAGTATTATAAGTTTGTGCAAAAGTATGTAACATCCAGAAGGAAGCATCTCCGACCCCATAAAGTATATATATTCTTGATCAGCATCAACAGCCGAGTCATGTCCGTCTGTCTGTCCGTATGAACGCACAGATCTCAGAGATGGTAAGAGATAGAGGCTTGCCATGTATGAGACATATGCTTCTAATGTCTGCAGGCAGATCAAGTTATTTTCAATTTTGGCCACGCCCCCTCCCGCCCCCGCAATTTAGAAAAAACGTCATATCTCCCACAGTTTTGAAGATAGATGGCTTGTTCCTTCTGGACATATTTAGTTATTAGGATAACTTATCGATCCGCCAAAGGAATGAAGAAGATCGGATGAACGGTTTTCGAGTTATGATCAAAAGAAAAATTTTCTTGGTACAGAGTATGTTATAGTCGGGCTTGACCGACTTTCTTTCTTGTTGAATATGATATCTCTCAAATGGCCGCCTCTGGCGTTGATGGCGTATTGTGCCCTTTTTGCAGCATTTTCCATCGTTTTCGCCAACATTTCGGCCGGAATAGCGGCTATTTCTTCACGAATGTTGTCCTTGAGCTCTTCTACGGTCCTTGGCTTGTTAACGTAAAATTTTGACTTCAAATATCCCCACAAGAAGAAGTCAGGCGGCGTCAAATCGGGCGAACGCGGTGGCCAGTCCAAATCACCACTTTTCGACATCAAACGGCCCGGAAACAATTTCTTCAGAAAATCGATTGTTATGCGACTTGTGTGCGGTGGAGCGCCGTCTTGTTGAAACCAGAACTGCCTCATACGCTTTCGACGAATAATTGGCATCACAAAATTGGTCATCATGTCGCGATAACGCTCCTGGTTGATGGTAACAGCATGGCCATTTTCATTTTGGAAGAAAAACGGCCCAATGACCGTTTTCGCACTAACGCCGCACCAAACTGTGACTTTTTCGTCATGAAGAGGCACTTCTTGAATCTCCTGAGGATTTTCAGTGGCGTAAATACGGCAATTTTGCTTATTTACGGTCCCATTCAATGTGAAATGGTGTATTGTATTGTTCCATGGTAAAAATCTGCTTGGACTGACGCTTCAAACGCGGTATGTCATTAAGCGATCTGTCATCTCTGTCAAAAGTTATGGCGTTGCCAGATGGGTCCGTCGAATATGGGCAACCCTGTATACTTTATATATATATATATATACTTTCGGAAATGCTTCCTTCTATGCGTTACAAACATCTGGACAATTTCAATATACCTTCTGCAAGGGTATAATGAAGCAAAGGAAAATGCCTGCTGCTCAGTTTCAGTAAGTATTAGAGGGCTGCATGATTGCATTCAAATCAACTCATGAAGCCTTCATGATCAATATGAATTGAATGAATTTTGACGCTCTCTCCAATGAACTTGAAGATTGAAAGAGCGTCAAATTCACTCAATCGAATTGAATGGATTTAAAAATTAAGTGATAATCGAATTAATTCGACATTGCCAAGGTAACAAAAATTTTAGGGTTATAAATCACGAAAGGGCGAAATTTTTTTTTATATTTTAGGTGATTTTACAATTCAATATTAGAATGAAAAAGCATAATTTTGTTAACATTATCTGGGTTGATAGCAATATTACACCGCTTTTTATACCCCTGCAGAGGGTATTATAATTTTGCCGAAAAGTTTGCAACGCATAGAAATAGAAATATCCATTTCCGACCCATTAAACCATACATATAGTATACTTGATCACGGTGACGAGCTGAGTCGATTGAGCTTTGTTAGAAAAATGTATTTGTTTTTAACGGTATTTTTTGTGTTTGTTTGTTTCTCGTGGTTTTAAATAGCTCCACAAATTTCTGTCCAAATCGGGTGACTAAGGGCCGATTTCACATCTTCTACATGGAGCTATCTGTCACATCAACTAACAAATAACAGAGTGAAAACAATGCTTATCTGACACATATCAGCTATCTAAAAGATAAAGAATCGTCCCTAAATCATATAGCACCCATTCGAACGATCGGTCGGAAAATGGGATGTTGTGGGAAATAGATTAGTTTGGAAAATATTTAAGCGAGCACTTGCAAGGGTATAAAAACTTCGGCACAGACTAGGTTAGCTCAGCTCTCTCGATTGCTCTTAAATTCCGTGCATCTGATAAAGCTCTTTCGGAATCTGAGCTGGTTTGCATTTATACCGTAACACAAAATAAGAACAGAATGTTCCCTAAAATTTTTGAGAACAAATGTTCCGAATGTTCTTGAAATGGGCAATGTTCAGCTCAGCACCGAAAAGAATAAGCTTCTGGGCAAAATTATAATACCCTTTGCAAGTGTATAAAAACAGTCAGATCCACAATTTAAGTTAGAACCTCGTGGTTAAGTATACATCAAGCTAGGCCCAATAACTATTTATTCTGAAAAGTACAATCAGATCAGACAAGAAACACCGGAGTTATAAGCGAAACAGTTGAGCTGATAAGAGCACCCTCCAGTTGTTGGTCAGGACTAGAAAAAAGTATTGCCTGCATTTAGAATGACAATTTTGTTATAAAAACCGGTTACATTCATCGTCAAATATTCAAAAGCAAATAAATGAAATCAAATGAACAGGGTATTTTGTTCCCTCTGTGTTAATTCATAAAAAAGGAAACATTTCTAAGAATTATGAAATACTCTTCTTACATATTTAAATAAGTTAATAAGAATTACTTGCAATAGTTGCTTAACCAGAATCCAAAAATATATGGGTGCGGGAAATAATATCGATATACCGAAATGTTTAGAAGTCGATGTATAATTTTCGGCAAAATTTTCCTGGGCGATTAATCTGATTTGTATACCGTATATGTTTTTCAAAACGATGCTTTGGATATGGTTACCGACAAAACAAAACGAATGGATAATTAACGCGTAGCTCAATGCGATTTCCTAAAATCTAATTCTAACGATTATTGGTACAAATTGGTTTTCACCTTTTCTGTATTTAACTGAATTAATTTGTTTTGTATGTGAAGTACACTCAGAAAAGTAATACGTGCAGAATTCTAGAACTGACGGGATGACGTTTTATATCGTTTTAAAATACACCTAGACTTGCAAAACAGGAACATGAGAAAAAGTGAGAAGAAGTAAGCTTCCAAGGTTAGTCGCCAATAAATGAATTGTTTTTATACCCTGTTCCTATTGAAAATGGGAAAAGGGGGTTCATGAAGTTGTGCGAATGTATGTAACAGGGAGAAGGAAAATTTTCCGACCCTATAAAGTATATATATTCTTCATCAGCATGAACAGCCGAGTCGATATAGCCATGTCCGTCTGTCTGTCTGTATGAACGCATCGATCTCAGAGACTATAAGAGATAGAGCCACAATTTTTTGCACAAAGGTAGAATTATGCTGTACCCAGATCAAGTTTGTTTCAGATTTGAAAAATTCCAACCCGTCCCCCTTTTATCCCCAAAAAACCTAGACCTCCTTTAGAAATCCTAGACGTAAATAGCCGTCAGATCCACAATTTAGAGTTGAGCTGATAAGAACGTCATATCTCCTACAGTTCTAATGATAGGTGGGTGGTTCCTTCTAGATATATTTAGTTATAAGGATAAGCCAAAGGAATGGTGAAGATTGGATGAACGGTTTTCGAGTTATGATCAAAAGGCTGTTCGCTGCTGCAGCGCAGGAGCAGCGCTGCTTTCAGCTGCTACTGCGGCATCAAAATTTATGCTGAGCGTAGAATTTCGTTGGTATAGAGTATGCTATAGTCGGGCTTGACCGACTTTCTTTCTTGTTTTTATACCTTGTTCTCACTAAAAATGGGAAATGGGGATCATGAAATTGTGCGACAGGGAGAAGGGAACTTTTCTTAATCAGCATGAACAGCCGAGTCGATATAGCCATGTCCGTCTGTCCGTCTTTCTGTCCGTCCGTCTGCAGGAACGCACCGATCTCAGAGACTGTAAGAGATAGAGCCACAAATTTTAGCATGAAGGTAAAATTCATCCCCCTCCCCCAGGTTAGAGCCTTGTGGTTTAATATACACCATTGAGCTCCGCGTCGCTATAACGACGCGTTAGTTAGGACTGGAACTCCTAAAAGGACAAAATAAGGTTGCCTACTTTCAGGATGACCCTTTAATAGCTGTTACAAAAAACGGTTACATTGAAATTCAAAAACAAATGAACGGGGTATTTTGTTGTCGGGGCACTCGACTGCAGCGTCCTTACTTGTTTTTAAGAACAAGGTTATAACAGGAACTTAGCAACCGGGTAGTTTGGCCAAATTAATCTGCAAGTCTGAAAAACTTAACTATTATAATTATTCTATAGGCCAACTATCGAGTGAAAGTTCAAGTCGATTATTACTACTCTTATGCTTACAATATATCACGGTTTTTTTCGCTTTAAAGTATGCCAACTTTATTTCCGTTAACAATTATCTTTTTCAATGAGAAAAAAAGTTGGCTGTCTCAAACATAGTCCACACTGTACATTCACATTCACATGAGATTGCCTGACTATTGTTAGGTGTTATAAACAAATGATGTTTAAGGGAAATATTATAAAATGTAATATATTATTTATAAATACAACATACTTTGAGGTGCAAAAATCATGTTTTTTTATTTAGGGCTGATTTCCCATTCTTTGGATGGCTGCGATGTGTCAGATAAACTCAAATTTTACTCTGTTATTTGTTAGTTTATGTGACAGAGAGCTCTATGTAGAAGTGGTGAAATCGGCCGTTAGTAGTAGTATATGTTGCTGAAAACTCAACAAACGTAAAGGTAAACCTAAAATTCCTGGCATTGTTCTTTTGTCAGGAAATTTCAGTTTCCGGCTTTCGAATAAAGTCTTACAAATGTATTCTAGATGGTTTTTTGACAAAATGTTGTTGTTTTTGTTTCTAAAATTTATTGTGAATCGAATTAGGATGGATTTGGTTTCGGAATTTCACATTTTCAGGACAAGCTTGGGCTTGTTTTTGATAAGTGTATACTACAATCGCCCTTAAGTATTCCGTAATTCTGAAAAGTGTAATTTATATTATAAAATCCAATATTCATAGACCTTCAAGTTCAGGATTGGAGAATCCAAGTTCGAAATAGTTAATTCTTTAACTCATTGTGTATGTCTGTCGCTGGTTCTGATGGAGCTATTTCATTAATTCCATATTTCATGTTAATCTGAATATAAGCACACCAATTCCTTAAACTCTTCCTTCTGAGCGTAAAGCACGTAATGAAATATAGTCGTGACTTCATTGAGATTGATCTCTTACTATATTGTAGGTAATGTTCTCTCAGTCCCTTGCCCATGGATCCGATGAGGCGCAAATGGAGCTGCAGAAATTAACCGAATTTCTCGAGCACGAGGGAAATCTTGGAGTGATACCAGCGGATTTGCAAAAAAAAGTTTTGCGTAAGTACTTTGATCAATCCAGGTTCTGTTCAAACTCTCAAACTAATTATTATTCTACAGGCGTCTTACTTACCGCTTTGTCGGACACACTGACGGAGCATCCGGAACTGTTGCCCGCTGCGCATGTCAATTTGGCCAATCCATATTATAGGCTTCCGATGCATACTCCCAGCCAATAGAGCGGCATAACTTTTGCAAAAGTTATCACCAATAAATGGATCTAAATAGATAATCACATGAGTTGCAAAACAAAAACATATTAACACATCCACAATCAACCATTCCGTTGAACTCTGATTGTTTTTAGAAATGCGCTCTCTCGGAATTGCAAATAGCACACTTTGGATTAGAGTTAACCCTATGTTATGTATTCAAATTCAAAATCGTATCTACGTGTAACATAGGAGAAACAAAACCACTATCGTGATATTTTTGATCAGGCAGCCGAGGCATAGAACGTTTTTTTTTACATTTTTGGTATTATATGGAAAAGTTTAGAGAACCAAAAACCTAACCAAAGAGAGACTTGCGCCATTTTGAGCTTTTAAATGAATATGAATATGAGTTAGTTTAGAAATAATGAGGTTGAAGCTAAAAGTATCCTTGGTTGTAGAATTTTGCTCTCATGATTATTCACAAGAGGATACACTTTGAAGCAGGAAAGGGCTTTGAGTCCACATATATCAGTAGCAAATATGAATTACAGCGTAATACTCCACTGCTTGCTACGCAAACGGGCAGCTTTATTTTTGCCTACTACATTAAATAAATAAATAATAACTGAATATCCAAATGCGTTATTGATTGATTAATTGATTGTTTGCTGTTTACATTACGCTATACATATTGTATGATTATAAACTGTGTGTGCATATGTGTAAGTAAGAACTAACCCTGTATCTGTATCAAGAATTATCGATTATACAATATACAAATATAACACATACATACATATGCTCTATATTGTTTAAATGAGAAAACTGTGCTGTGAATTTTTTGGGACGCCTACTGCTCCTTCTTGGGCTCCTTCCCGTTCAAGTCGAGTAATTTATTGATGCGCTCCTCGGTTAGGGGTTCATTGCTATTGAAGAGTTTTTCAATTTCCGCCTTTTCGTCGTCACCAATATCCTTGGCATATTGCTTGGCCATTTCCTCCAGACGGTGTTGATTTTTCTTCAGATGACCAGGCAGCCAAAAAATAGTCTGCACCATTCTAAAATGATAGGAGGAGATGCAACAACTGGCTTGCGAACATTAGAGCGGTATTTACTTGAGAAGAATAAATCCACATAGAGCCAGCAGTAAGCACAAGCCAGATGTTTTCAGCATAGTCCAATAATCAACCACAACTTGCTCATGCTTCATTTTGGTATTCCGTACTGTATCGCTCAGAACTAAAGTGTCTATTGAACTGTCATACTAAGTATATGTGAAAGTTTTAAATAATTTGTGGGGCTTAGGTCAATGTTGTGGCCGCGTTGTCAGGGGCAGCCTGTTACACACGTGTCCAATACTGGGGTAAGTCGTATTGTTTATTAAAGACACCTACGCCTCCGCCCTTAAAAATGCTTGACTTTGAGTTTTAAAACAAGATGAAAGCTTTCATCAACTCCATTCAGGCTTTAGATTCTAGCTGTTTCATGAACTCTAAGAATGCTAAAGACTAAAGGCTACAGTTTAGGGTGATCACCGGTTAAATAACATTTTTTTTGGCATTATATTTTTAAAATAATAGCATTTATACCAATTCGTTCAACTTTGCCATACATAGGTAACAAATTGTTCAACGAGATAAGAAAATAAGATAGCAAACTGAAGAACTGTAGACTTCATGACGAGTGGAAATCCCGAACCCTTCCCCTTCCAATTTTTAGACCCTGTACCAGAGGTACACACAGAACTGGGAATGCTAACTAAATCCATTTCCATTAAATCTTTTAACATAGCTTAATAATCAAGTACTGATCAATTATTTGATTTAAATTAGCTACATGCTTCAGTTACTATTAAATCTTCTTGAAATTTGATTACATTTTAGCACAACTATTTTTTAAAGTCAATTTAATTTTAATTGAATTTTTTCATAAAAATGTAGAACAAGTTGAAAATGCAAGCTTTAAGTCAATTATTAATGGCACTTAAGCTCAGTCGAATTTTCGATCCTTTTCGAAATCTCCACTCAAAAAACCAAGTATTATAGGCATGAAAAAAGGGAGTGAGTGGGGACTGGAGACAGAAAAGGAAGAGACAACAACACTAAGAAGCGTATAATATATAATATTATTTTTATAGGATATTTTCTTTCTGTTGGTTCACCAAAGTTTTTTTCTGAAAATCACATTATTAATTAGTAATCATTATTTTATTTTCTAACTTAACCTTGTCTGGGGCTTTAACCCGGGACCTCGGGAAAACATCAACACGAAAGGCATCTTATTGCACTCGGCTCGAAATATCCATAAACTAAATATATTCGTGATCAGGGTGACGAGCTGAGTCGATTGAGCTTTGTTCGTCCGTCTGTTTCTACGCGAACTAGTCCATCAGTTCAAGCTGCAGTATTGCGCAGAGTCTTCTTTTTGCTGCACACTACTAATATGTCGGAACTGACCGGATCGGATGACTATATCTCATAGGTCTCATAGGAACAATCGGTCGGAAAACTAGTTTTAGTGAAAAAAACTTTTTCTTTTCAATGCAAACTTTGTAATCGTAGGTTTTTTTAATGTTTTTTTACAATTCTACCAGGTTTTATTAAAATCAAACAACTATATATTATAGGTCTGAAAAACAGTCTTGGTTAGAAAAACTTTTTTATTTTTAATGGTAGCATCCTGCAGTTTTGTATTTGTTTGTTTCACATGCTTTCACATAATTTTAGAAATTTTTGGCCAAATCAAATGACTATATCATATAGCTCCCATACGAACGATCGGTCGCAAATTGGAAAAGAGTATTTTTTGAAAATATTTGAGCGAGCACTTGCTCAAACTTCGGCATAGACGAAGTTAGCTTATCTTTATAGTTATACTCTGTACCGTAGGTACACAGAGTATTATAAGTTTGTGCAAAAGTATGTAGCATCAAGAAGGAAGCATCTCCGACCCTATAAAGTATATATATATTCTAGATCAGCATCAACATCCGAGTCGTGTCCGTCTGTCTGTCCGTATGAACGCACAGATCTCGGAGATGGTAAGAGATAGAGGTTTGACATGTATGGGACATATGCTTCTTATGTCTTCAAGCAGATCAAGTTTATTGTAAATTTTGGCCACGCCCCCTCCGGCCACCGCAATTTAGAAAAAACGTCATATCTCCCATCTTTGAAGATAGGTGGGTTGTTCCTTCTGGATATATTTAGTAATAAGGATAATTTATCGATCAGCCAAAATAGTGGTGAAAATTGGATGAACGGTTTTCGAGTTATAATCAAAAGACTGTTCGCTGCTGCAGCGCAGTAGCATCGCTGCTCTCAGCTGCTACTGCAGCATCAAAATTTATACTTAGCGTATAATTTCCTTGGTACAGAGTATGCTGTAGTCGGGCTTGATGGACTTTCTTTCTTGTTTTTTCTATATTTTAGGGCGAATTTCTAAATGGCTTCTTAAGAAATTTGCTTTCTTAAATTTAGGGCGTTTTACTAAATTCGCCCTAATTTAAGACACCGTACAATGTATTTTTATACTCTGTACCGTAGGTACACAGAGTATTATACACTGAAAAAAGAAATCAATCCGAAATGGGATTGGAAACAGGGTAATCCCGGATACTCTTGATCCGATCCGAGAAAAGATTGATTTGCCTCAGACTTTTTTTTTAAGAAAAAACTGTAGTAAAACAAGAAAGGAACATTATTTTAGGGTGAGTTTCTAAAAACTACAAAGTATAGTTTTTGATGTATATGAAAAACATCTGATTTAAATTAGAATGCTAAACTGAGTGACCACTTATTTTTTTAAAACCAAAAAACTTTTTTCTGAGAAGTTTGATAGCATTGAATCGGTTCAGCTCGTCTGTGTATAAATCTAAATATATTTTTAATGATAAGAAACTGAGATGGTGTTGGTGGGGGGGAGTGAGGAATTGTAAATTAGAAACTTGCGATTGAAATCAAGGCATATGGCTGATTAGACCCATGTACTATCTATCTGCGTCCATTTTTAGCACAGACATAGTAAATCTGATTACAGCCAAAGTAGTATTATCAATAGATAACGACAGAAGAAGTTCCTATATAAGAAGACTCCTGTGAGTGCTATCACCACAGTGAAATAATGAAAGCCTTACTAGCGTGTCTTCTGTTGGGGGTTGTGGGCCAGGCTCTGGCCGGGGAGAGACCCATTTCAGATTGTGTAAGTCCATGGAGCCCAAGTCTATGGATGCAACCGAATTATTGAACCATTCCAAACCATTCTAGGCAGAGCGTATCGCAAACGATGGCTATCCGGTTGAAGTACACCAAGTGACAACCTACGACAACTACATCCTGACCATGCATCGCATTCCACCGAAGGCACCGACCGACAAGGTCGTTCTGTTGTTTCATGGCATGCTTAGCTCATCTTCCGACTGGGTCCTAATGGGTCCCGGCAAGGCTCTGGCCTACATTCTCTCCGATGCGGGCTACGATGTCTGGATGGGTAACGCTCGTGGCAACACCTACTCGAAGGCTCACAAATATTGGCCAACGTTCTGGCAGATCTTCTGGAACTTCAGCTGGCACGAGATCGGCATCTACGATGTACCCGCTAGCATTGACTATATCCTAGAAAAGACCGGCCAGACCCAGTTGCAGTATGTGGGTCACTCCCAAGGTACCACCGTTTACCTGGTCATGATGTCCGAGAGGCCTGAATACAATGCAAAGGTTAAGTCGGCACATTTGCTGGGACCTGCTGCTTACATGGGCAACATGAAGAGCCCCATGACCCGTGCCTTCGCCCCAATCATGGGGCAGCCAAATGCCATGGTTGAGCTATGTGGTTCTATGGAGTTTATGCCTAGCAGTCAGTTCAAACAGGATTTGGGAATAGAGATGTGCCAGGCCACGTCGCCCTACGCTGAAATGTGCGCGAATGAAATATTCCTGATTGGAGGCTACGACTCTGAGCAGCTGGACTATGTGAGTACTCGGCGAGGCGATTGTTAATTCCTCCTGTGACATGTTGTGTTGAATTGTTCTAGGACCTTTTGGAGCACATCAAGGCTACCTCCCCGGCTGGTGCCTCGGTCAATCAAAATATACATTTCTGCCAGGAGTTCAACTCGGGCAAATTCCGCAAGTTCGACTACTCGGTTATCCGCAATCCCTACGAGTACGGCAGCTACTTCCCACCCAGCTACAACCTAAAGAACGCCAAGTCTCCTGTTCTACTGTACTATGGGGCCAACGACTGGATGTGCGATATCAGCGATGTGCGTCAGCTGCGCGACGAGCTGCCCAACATGGCTCTGGACTACCTGGTGCCATTCGAGAAATGGGCCCATCTGGACTTCATTTGGGGAACAGAGGCCAAGAAATACGTATACAACGAGATCTTGGAGCAGATGTCCAAATATGATTAGATGAATTGGTTATGTAATTAAATAAGAGCCGAGCAATTTACTCGTCTTCCATCTCTATCACATACTCCAGCTTGATCTCGTCAAGCTTGAGCAGCTGGACCACGATGCGGTAATAGCCGGGTATCAAGAACTTTTTCAGGCGAGTAAAGTCCAATGGATAGTCCTTCAGAAAATAGTTTTCTGGGGGCAGGGGACACGTATCCGGGTGGGGTGCATTGGAATAATCCTTGAGTGTCTGATAAAAGAATTGCTTGTAATAAGTTTTCATGACATTGCAGACCTCAAGTTGAGACAGTTGCAGAAACACCGAAAATTCACCATTGGGACTACTGGCACGGTGGATGACAAGGCTTAGCTATAGAGCAAAAGTTTAGTCCACTGGGAATTAATGAAATGGCCAGTGGTTACCTTCCATTCGTTGTCAATGGGCACAAGTTGTTTAAGTTCGCCGCTTATTTGGTTGTGGCCCTTCTCATTGGGCTCACCCATATGCAGTTGGCTTTGTAAAGCATGCTCATCCTCCCCAATCTTTTCCAACTTATGTAGTGTAATCTTGCTATCCTTGGCATTTACTTGGATCAAACTCGGCAAAATCAACAGGCTAAGCCTGAGCAGGAAACGGGCAGCCATGGCACAGCCGAGTGTTAGGGGGCTCTCTTCCAAGCTCAAGTTTTATAGTTTTACTCACACGAGGACAGATCTAATCAAGGTTTGTAGCGGAAGCTAACGGGTAGTAAATACAATTGTAGTTTCTATTATTTTATTGCAGTGGCATTCTCAACACATCAAGCCAAATTAAATCAAATTACATTTAATTAATAACAACACGGCAGCAAAGTACACCGTAGCTAGTGGGTAATCTCTCAAATTCAATGTAAAAGCAATTCCACGTATATGAAGCCTAGCGCACTAAAACATAATTGCATACTCCTTGGCACTTGGACAGGGATGAGGGAAAACTAAAGTAAGCACAGTGAAAGCTACTTTAAAAAAGATACGGCCCAACTCTCTTTAACCCAATAAAAACCAGTTCTAAGTCTTACAAATGTACATAAGTGCTAAGCTGCAATTGCACAGAGGTCCCCCATCCAAGCCACAAATAGTGTAGACAAATTTGCAACAATAAAAGCATCGCATTAACAATTAAAATTGACTATAAAATAAGATTATATAAGCACAAATTGCAGCTGGAATGTTAGCATTGCGATTGGGATTTGCTAAACATCACCTACTAAATAGGAAACTAGAGTTAACTGCTGGACTTTACATAGCCAAAGTTAAGGCGCAGCTGTTCCAAGAACACAAACGTGATTATGGTATGTGGACCCAGGCGCACAAATGCCGGAATGTAGCCCTTAAAGAAGCCCATGGGTCCCAGTTTGGCCGTGTGCCTAACTATATCCCAGAGGCCGTTGTACTCGCCAGGCTTTGCGTTCATCGAGCGTGTCTTTAGCACATCCAGAGGCTGGGTGAGGGTGGTAGCTATTGTGCCAGCTACCAGAGAGGCGGTGAAATGCGTAATCAGGTTGTCCTGGAAGTAGGGCGTCCCCAGGAGATATACCTTAGTTTGATCATAGAAGGCAATCTGGCCAATGGTCATAAGTATGCCACGGCCAGTGGCGGTTGTGGCACCGGAGAATAGACGCGAGAATCCCTCTTGGCGATAGACCTTGAAAAGGCCGTCGATGGCATTCTTGTAACTGTGTGAAGAAGAAAGCAGAAAGTTTAATAATAAAATTCATAATAGGCCATCTCAAGCCAAGATCTACAATCAAAACAAAACATAAAAACAATATTGGAAAATAGATTATTTTTTTTGGAGTAAACTGATTAGGGGGGTCGTTCGATAAGCAAGTCTATGCAATAAATGCCTTCACCACAGTCAAATAAATTCTTTGGCTTCCGATAATAAATACTATTTAATAAATAGTATTTATACAAGATGCGATCAAGCAAAGATAGCTTCAAACCGAACTTTCATAACACTTGTAAAAGCTATAATAACCCCAACAGATCCATGGGAAACTGTAAGCTTCCAAAAAATACTTTAAGACTAGAGGTTTGACATGTATGAGACATATGCTTCTTATCAGCTTCAGATCAAGTTTATTTTCAATTTGGGTCACGCCTCCTCCCGCCCCCGCAATTTAGAAAAAACATCGTATCTCCCAAAGTTTTGAATATAGATGGTTCGTAGCCTTAACACATATCTAATTATCAGGATAACTTATCGATCCGTCAAATGAATGGTGAAGATCGAATGAACGGTTGTCGAGTTATGATCAAAAGACTGTTCGCTGTTGCTGCGCAGTAGCAGCGCTGCTCTCAGCTGCTACTGCAGCATATAAATTTCGTTGGTACAGCGTATGTTATAGTATGTTACACTCGCAGTAAAATACAATGTGCCAAATAGTATTTCAAAACTATTTAAATGTTTTTTTTTTATTTTCACAATGCTAAACACTTCTGATGCCATCTCAAAAATTAAATGATTTAAGGGATATTCAAAAGGAAAAACAAGCAAAAAACTGTAGGTGTAGCAATTGATTTACAACGTAAAAAATTATTGGTAAAATTCAATAATATATTTTGGGCCTTAAGATTGGTGATAAAATTGTGCAAAAATTCTTTTTTGAATCGTGTTCTGAACACTTACAATATATATTTAGCTCAACCAAATCGGTTAGGCCGTTCTTGAGAAAAAACAGATTTTTGATTTAACTTTCCGCCCTCATACTTAGCTCCACACCAATAGCGCCTATCAGACTAAAATTTGAATGGAGTAAGGTTCTCAATAATGGTTATCACATATTTAAATTTGGTGCTGATAAGAGAGGGGTCAGTTTTTTTGTATGCTTATGCTTATTATTCTTGTGAATTTGTTTCGCTTGAGCGCCGGACAGAAAGCGAATTTTATGATAAGCATCAAATAAATATAATGTACATTTGCCTCTTGCATGGCAGTCTTTAAACAAATCTTGGTGGACTAGTGCAACACGGTTGAACAATGAAAATTCAATTCAAAGGAGTGTTGATACTAGGAATGATCCTAAGGACAATGTCCAACACCGACGTAAGTTCTGCAACTTAATCAATTCCAAATTAGAATTACACATTTAATTATCATAATTCCTTTCAGGTCTGTCGTTCTACCGAAGTGGACGATGACTGCTTAGTCATCGCCTTTCAAAGGTTTCGACCAATGCTGAAAGATTTACAGAAACTACGGATTGATAATGGAAACATGACAAATAAAATTAACCAACTTGAATCTGATCATCTGCGACAAGAAGGCATTATTTTTCATCAAAGAACCATCCAAAAGGCGAATGAAGCGGAAATTAACCTAAAATGGATTGAAATTGTAAATCTCAGGTATAATATATCCAAAAATCTGGCTCTAATTGCCGAGAAAAACGAACAGCTTGAAACCTATACAACAGAAATTGGAAAGAAAGATGAACAGATTGAAACCTATAGAGCTGATATCGAAATAAAAAACCAACTGATTAGAGAGAAAGAAGATCAGATTAAAAATCAAGCTGAAGGCATAAGGTTGCTGGAAATAGAAAGTGGAAAGAATTCCAAACTTATCAAAATCTATTTAACTGAAACTCAATCTTTGATTCAAACCTCTCGATCTGAAATTAATGAAAGAGATAAGCAGATTCAAACATTTAAATATATTATTGCAGAGAAAGAGAATCAAATTGTGGACAATGAACTGAAAATAAATAATTGTATATCTATAATTGGCATTAGAGATGATCAGGTTAAAAAACAAGCCATAAGCATTAGGAGGATGGAAAACGAAATGGAAACAAAAGAAAACGAGCGATTAGAAAGGAAATCCCAGTGCAAAAATCGTTGTAGTTGTAAACGTCGGGGATGTTGCCACTATGTTTAAAGATGGTAGAATGTCTATAATAAAGTGAAATACAAATAAAACGAGAATAATAGGTGGAGTCTCTGACATACCCCTAATACCCAGGGGAATTAATGTTTAATACCCATCCCTTAAATAAATGAATATACCAATATTCGAACGGTCTTAAAAAAATGTATTCGTTTTTGAGTTTTCAAGAATTTTGCAATTGAAATGGAGTTAAAGTCGTTCTCAGTATAGTGTTTTTAGGTATGGGGAGTGAGAAAAAGAAACAAAGAGGGGAGCAACACTGCGTTGATCTCGCTCTCTCAGTTTGGGTGTAAATGGAAGACGAGTGTGTGTGAAAGCCATCGAGCGAAAAGAGCAATTGATTTTTGCCTTTGAATTCCCAATCAGTAAAGGTATTGCTGGCACGGAAGGACGGCTGTTCGACTGACAGTTGACAGGCAAAGACTGATGCTGCTTTGAGGTGTTGTGTATTCTTCGAGCCGGCTTAAACTTGTTACATGGTTTAACAATTGATTTTCAATGAAATAAATTTAAGCACAATGGAAAAAATAGGGGAAATTTAACTTCGGCTCGGCTGAAGTTTGTATACCCTTGCACCACGTTTTTCTAACTATTTTAGAGGACATTCCTTTGAAAACAACCAAGTTTTTTTCTCACTAAGACTACTTACTACTTTTCTATGACAGCTATTCTAAATCAGCGATGCTCACCCATAGCCCCCAGGGGCCGAAACCTTTCGGCAATTCACGCCGAAGTAATGCTTTGGTGAGTGTCAGACAGAGGTAGAGAGTCAGAGAGAGAATCTCTTCTTGAACATCGCTGTTCTAAATAGATGTCCGACTTCGACCAAACTTGGTGGAATCATGGGAAAGCAAAGCAAATTAAGAAATTCTAAGTTTGGCCACGTTGCCATTGAAAACAAAAAAGGTTTTCTCACAAGATCTAGATTTTCGACCGATCGTTCTAGTCATCCGACCCTGCCGGTGCCGGACAAGGCTTAACCAACTCAGCTCATCCTTCTATGCTATCTCCTCCATCAGTTTTAAAGCTATCGCGACCAAACTTTGCACGAAGTCTTCTGGTACAAATACTCTGCACTTTTGTCGGAACCGGCCGGATCGGATGAATATAACATATAGCTGCCATAGGAACGGTCGGATGAAAAACTAGTTCTAGTGAGAAAACTTATTTGTTTTTAATGCAAACGTCTCTAAATTCCGTATTTACTAGTTTCCATGATTCTCCATGATTCTGCAAAGTGTGTTCGAAATCAATCATCCATTTAGTATAGCTGCTATGAAAAAGTAAGGTTGGAATGTAAGTCTCTTTAAAATTGGCATATATTTGTTTCATAAGCTTTCACACAGTTATTCAAAGTTTTGTTTGAATCGCATGACTATAGGTTATAGCTGCCATAGGAATGATCAGTCGAGAAACTATTTAGTTTTAGTGAGAAAAACTATTTTGTTTTCAAATAAAACGCCTCCAAACTTTATTTTTCTTAGTTTGCTTTGCTTTCCCATGATTCAAATAAGTTTGGTCGAAATCGGACAGCTATCTAGTATAGCTGTCATACAAAAGTAGAGTCAGATAATTAGTCGTAGTGAGAAAACTTGTTTGTTTTCAGTGGAAATGTCGTTCAATTTAGTTAGAAAAATGTGCTGCAAGGATATACAAACTTCAGCCTAGCCAAACTTTCCTCTATTTTTTTTCGATGATATCAAACATAGATTCATAACCAATAACTAAATCCGAAAAAAAACACGCCTTACAAAAGGTGAATTTTAAGCAGCCTTCATCGCAAATTAAATCGCACGAAAATCTTTTAGAATTATTGTTTGTTAAACACAGTTCGACAAAATCAAACTTTTTGAAATATCCGGGGATGAGAACATTAATTTCACTAGTTTTCCAAATGTACCCTAGGTTCGCGATTTCTGATTCATTTGGTACTGGCTAATTGTGGTACCAACGACCCTGCGCGTATTCGCTAGATTTTATAGATTTTTATCTTGAACCATTAAAAATAGAGTTTAAACTGTTTTCGCTGTGTTTTACCAAACCAAAAGTACTTATAAAACGCGAAACTTGGGGCCCATCGCGTTTTTTTTGAGGGTAGTACTGATTGAAAAATGTATTTGACTTTACGCTTACTTTCTGCGTTGCTCCTGGGGCAGCTTCACATCATTCTGCATTCGCACATTGACCATATCGGCGGGAGTGCCCACTATGCCGCCCGCTAGGCCCGACACCCCCGCCAGGGCTATTTTGCCAAGGAATGTATCGGTGTTGATGTACTCCTTCCCCACCTCGTACACACCGAACCGAGTCGTTGAATAGGTCAACTGTCGCAACATCGAGGCAGACAGGCCGCTGTAAAAGGCCAGGACACCCTGCTCGCGTATTATCTTGGGCACCAGTTGCAGCACCGACAACTTGCCTTGCTGCGTCTGCAGCGTGACCTTGATCAGGTCGAGGGGATGTGTACAGCATGCCGCTCCAGCGCTGGCCAGACCGCCAAAATACCAGCGTGCTTGCTTCTTGTTGGTGGACATTTCGTTTAGATGGTTATCAAAATGTTAGCTGCAATAAAGATATATAGTTCAAATCTATTACAAAAATAGTCTTGAGTGGCGTTTTACTTGTAAAGTGCAATAGAAAACTTTATATTCTATCCAGGGGGCGGCATTTTAAGATATTGCAAGAGTTTTTCAATGTTATGTCATTGCGCTATGCGCGTAATCAGGAACTGATAAAATATACATAGGTATGTTTGTTTGTAAGGACCCATCATCATCAGCTGAGCCAAAGCCATGACGTAGGCGTTAGGAAAAAGCTCAGCTTACAGCTTTTCCATTTGATTGTGCGCGCGCACTTTAAAATTACATCTTCCGTTTAACAGCACCATGCGCGCCTAACAGCACGAATACGTACAGCGGCACAGCTGATTTACAGTTACGGTCATACTCCTACAAAATATATTTTGTTTTGTGTCATATTAATTGTTTTAATTTATCAAAGTTAGTCTCTGCTGTCTATTTAGTATTCACGAGCGTTGTGATTTTGTGTCTTTAACCAGGTGAGTGGTCGCTGAAAGTGGGCATTAGCTGCGAGCTGGTGCAACAAGTAGTCAGCCCGCGTCTGGCTTCCAGGTACTACATTTTCTACAAGCTGTATAGTTCGGTCATTGGCATTAAGCAAATTGTTGTCGATTTGTTGGTTAAATTTTCGACTGCCGGCTCCATCGCTTGTTACTTGCATATGTTGGGATGTACATACATATGTATGTTTGTACAAGCTAGTTAATGGTTCATGGTTATACCCTTATCAATGGTAACGTGAATTTGTGACCATGTTTGCAGTCCAGCAGAGAGAGGTTTGCCAGCCACTGGAATAGGGTAAATGAAATATTTAGAGCTCAAAGTTGTATATATTCTTATCTATCATATTGTGCAGATAAAACTGAAATGTGAATAATATCGAGAGGGCAAGACTATCTTTGACTGTGGCGTAGGTTTAATACCCTTGCGAATGTTCGCTTTTCACTGATCTCACCGATAAAATATTAATTGGAATTTCGAGCAGCCTTCCTTAAAAATCTGAGTATAAGAACGCTCGTATTAGATAAAATAGGGTTTCTCTTTAAGGACCATATATTGGACCAATGTCAGCTAAAAGATGAAGTCTATCGATTCCAACGTCTACGACGTATTAGGAGCGTGCAGTACTGAGAAGATAGCCGTATCCGTATACCTAAAAGAACCCATTAAACCTTAAAACCCAAAACTGTACCGTAAACGATATTTTTTTTTATTTTCGGTACCGGGATCCAAAATCCAATCTACTTGGAGCCGAAAAGTACCCAAAAAGTGTACCTGTACAGTTTCGGTTCTGAGTGCAACAACTAAGCTAGCCAACAACTCTTCATTGACTCTGGCCGATACAGCAGCAATTTCGGCACGCACTCTGCGCAAACAGCATGGTGGAAAAATTTCCAATACAGTGAAACTGTTGCTATATTGGCTCAGAGGAGCTTGAAAAGCCTGTTTGCTGGCCATGCGAAACAAATCTCTCTCTTTTCGTGGTGAATTGGCAAGCCTTACTGAGCATTTTGAAAAACCAAATGACAACCTTTAGTTGTATAAGATTTTGATTCTGATTGGTTCAGTTTAAAAGTGGTTCAGAGGTATATTGGGCAGAGCTGCAAACCAAAAAAAATATTCGGATCTCTGGTACACTGGTTCGAACCCAAATTAACGAATGGTTAAGGTTCGGAATCTTAAGGTTCGAGGATTTTGGGAAAAGGTTTTGGTTCGAATCTTGGTTCAGTCCATGCTGTATAAAAACAGCATACGACCAAAAAACTCCCCAAATTGTATGGGAACCGAGTGGTATTTGGGTCGGAATTGGTTAGTAGAAAACATGGAAATATTCAATATATAATTTGCAGTTAAGTGAAATTCCATTTCGTGGTCTACATAGAAAAATTTTACCAAAATAATGTTAGACTCTTGCTTTTTAGAATTATTCAAAGAAGCTTTATAGTCGATGAGCTTTAAAAACAGAGACTGTTATGGGTAGGGATTTTATAAGGAAATCTAATCGTTTTGCCAGATTTTTTTTCCACTCCTGCTCATTTTAGGAGTCAGTCGCACAAAATAACAGATGAAATCGGTAGACAGAAGGTCAAATTTTTGTGTCAGTTTTCTTGAACTGAACCGAAATTTTGGGTTCGGAACAGGTTCGGGTTCATAGTAAAATAAAAGTTGGAATTCCGCAATCGAACCGGTTCGGTTCAAAACTGGTTTGCAGCCCTGATATTGGGTAAGACAATATACTGGTTTAAGAATAGTTCGGGTCCAGACTGAACTAAATCGGCACTGAAATATAAATTTTCGAGTCCGCTTTCATGTTTTCCGTCGGATTTTTTGTTCTACATATAAATATGGTTCAGAAGAATAACTTTTTTTAAATCAGATGTTCTGAGGTGGGATTATTGGACACCGTAACAATGTCCATGTAACAAATTGTATGAAGAACTATGAGATTTGCTCTTATTAAAACAAATTGTCTTATCTAGTATTGGTGATAAATGTCAGAATCAGGGCTGCAAACCGGTTTTAAAACGAACCGGTTCGAAACCGGTATTCCGATTTTCATTTTACTGCTACCGAACCTCGACTACAAAGCTTATTAAATAGTTCAAAAAATAGACTACAAAATGAAATTGTACTTAAATATCAATATAATTGCAATAGTCCCATGTGATGTGTTCTGCAAATCACTTTCGACCCAAAATCGACACAATTCCCATTTAGTTTGAGGTTTCTTAGGTCCATTACTACATAAGCTCGTATATAGCATGGTCTGATCCAGGGTTCCAACCAAAATCTTCGGCCAAAAACCTTGAACCTTAAAATTCCGAACCTTTACCATTGTTGGGTTTAGCCCGCGTTCCAGAGTTCGCAAAATAGTTTGGGTCTTGCTGCATCCCTGTTCCGAATAATAGTTGCATATAGTTTCTTGAATGGACGTCCCATTTTATTAATCAAAGACTACAATTCAATTTGCACCTTCGGCGACCCTAGTCGCTGAATGAAGATTTAGTAAACAGTTTAAAGAATGTTGTTCTAATCATTTTATTAATACCGCCGAGTCTATATATTGGTTAAACGTGAATATTATTGCCCTGCTCTTACCATAAACAAGTATGGGAGTCGGTCGGTGTGTAAAACATATTATTACTAGCTATACATGTACGAGGTACATTGTGCATTCATACATATGTATGGGACGTTATCAACTTTCAGTTTAGTTGTTGCTAGGTTTCGGGGGTGTCGATAACATTTTTATTATTATCAAAATCGCGACATTCAGCTTCTATTGTTAGCATGTGCTCGCTTCCCCTGCATTTTATTTGATCATTTATATTAGTATGTTTGTGCGAACTTGGCCACGTGCCGCATATTGGTTAATATATTAGGCGCACTTCTGCTCATTTATTCTCTTTCAGAGGGTATATTTAAATGGTTTAGATGTTGGTAATTCAAAGAAGGAATCATCTTCGCTTGAAGAGCTGAGTTGATTCCTCCGCCCATCGTGAAAAATACTTCATGAGTATGTAAACTAAATAGCCTTAATAGCCTTAAATAGCTATTTAAAAGCTCAGAAGTAATACTTTACTATAATATTAAAGAGACTTCAAACAATGGTATATAAAATGGGCTTCTGCAAGTTGCTTAGCAAACATTTAACAACAAACTGGATTGCAAAAGTCTTATGTTCACCTGCCAAATGTTCATATCTAATCCCCTTGGCTTTTGACCAGATCTTCGTATTGCGGACTCTTGGCTGAAAAACTGAACCTACCCTAGTAATTTGTGAATGTTGTAGTACTAACACTTACAATATAAATACATATGTAAAAAAAATCAAGGAAGCAAACCTATTCTAAGCAGATTCCACCCAACAGCTGATATACCGGCGACGCTTCGCGACGTTTCGAAAATGGTAAAAAGTTGCTAGTCGATTTGTGTGCGTATTCCATTTCCTTTTCAGGATGATACTCTCGATATTCTGTCCGCGGTTAAGTTAGCTTCAAAAACCGTGTTATGAACCGAAACGAACCAAAAACTTTGTAAGCCACTGAATCGACCCAGTCCTTGGTTTCGGTCGTCTTGCGTTCCTGGTATATACCGTAAAGATCAGGTTGAACTTAGTCTGTTAACATAGCACGCATACTGTTAATGCTATTTTAGTTGATTATACATGCACTTGGCAACGGGACACAAAAACATGTATTTTTTGCCGTGAATTTTATCAGATTATAAAAATTATTGCTAATGGTCAAAGTCGAATTAAGAACAAACGTATGTATAATACACAAATATCACATGATCCACGGGCATATAAAATGCTGTTCTTGGAGACGCGCCCCTCTTTCAATTTATACACTCGTATATTGCCGCACTGAAAGAACAGCTGATTTTGTCACTAGGCGATCGTTGCAACATTTTTAAGGTCAAGCACGAAACATCGCGTGATAGTTTAGTGATTTTCGCTGGCACATTTAGCTGTCTGTTAGTTTTTTGAAGCGTCATATTTCGATCTCATGAAGTGCAGGGGTGCACGAGCGCAAAAAGCGTAATTGAAAAGTACATACATATTGTTTAAAATTGCTGCAATTGCATTTTAGACTTGGAGCTTTTTGCCCATTGACTTGTGCTTCACACGCAGCTGATCCCACATTACCTTGAAACAGAAACCGTTGGCGTTGCTCTGCTGCTTTTCGTTAATAAATGTGTGTTTAATAGGTTTTTATTTTGGCAGCCGATAAACACAAACGCACATACATATGTACATAAACGGGGAGAGCGAGCGCGAGAGCGAATGAACAGTCGAACGTCGACCTCAGCACATCATAGCTGGCCACAACAAAACTGGTCTGGGGTACGGTCAAGATTTGTTTTGCTGGAGGCAAGCACAAACGCTACGTTTGAGCACTGAAATCGTACTGATCGCATGTGAACAGCCGGTACCAGACATGAACCGCCCTCCTCGTGGTTCCAGACATCAGCCATCAGCCATCAGCCGGCGGCTCTCATCTGAGTAAATGTTTCGCTTGACATTATTATGTTCTATTTCGCTGCCCAAATGACGGCGCGGTCAAGGCGGGCATTTCGGAAGTGCTTTTGATTCGGGATCGGCTTGGTTTAGTCAGTTGTCAGACCGCTAGTTTGCCAGTCAGAGAAGTCCGAGAAGTGTAAAATAAAAGAAGGCAAGAGAAATAATGCGAGTGAGTCAGTTGGTGAGAGCGAGAACTACGGGTGAGAGCTTTTTATTATGACGTACTTGCTCTCAAGCTTTGTGTGCCTGTGTTTTGATTGTACCATAGAGAATGTAATTGTATTGGATGGCTCTGTAATCGTTTTGAAACTCGGTAGGTCTGAAGTAGTGAATGTTAACAAGCTCGTTTATAGTCCATACCAATACATTGATAGTTTGTTATCAGAATCGCGCTTGTTATACTCTTTACCAAGGGTACACAGAGTACACACAGTTTGTGCAAAAGTATGTAACAGCCAGATGGAGGCATCTCTGACCCCATATTGTATCTATGTTCTTGATCAAAATCGACATCC
Source organism: Lordiphosa andalusiaca (assembly GCA_035044965.1). NCBI lineage: Eukaryota > Metazoa > Arthropoda > Insecta > Diptera > Drosophilidae > Lordiphosa > Lordiphosa andalusiaca. The sequence continues at coordinate 27,999 of JAWNNM010003061.1, forward strand.
GATTCGAAAGGGCCATGTCCGTCTTTCCGTTCGTCAATCTGTCCGTATGAACAAACAGATGCAGAAATGGTTAGAGATAGAGGATCGGCATATTGGGTTCGGCCACAGTTTCATATATAGAAGGATCAAAATTATTTATCGATCCGTCAGAGGGTTCGGAACATTAGCAGCACTTCTCTTAGCTGCATCAAAATTCAAACTAAGGGCACACTTTCGTTGGTACGTAGTAGACTTTATTTCATGTTACTGAGTTAAGGCCGAAGCCAATTTGTGCGTTTCTAATAAAGTAACGCTCTGTATAACAAGAAAGATTCTTTGTAATTATCAAAATCTAAAAAAATAATGTGTCTCTCAAAACAATTGGAATAGAAGCTTTTCCTTACAGTTGATTGGTTCCATTTAGACATAGGTTAGATAGAATTAATCAAGATTTCCATTTGAAACTGAGGTTTCTGTCTTAGCTTTATTTCAAACAGGATTGCAAAGTCGAGGAGTCGAGCCCTGAGCCGCTCCGGAAATTTTGGAAGGTTGGATCGGTTGGTCGAAAGCCGAACCGGAGCAAATAATTCTAAAGAAGGGTAAGGGTAGAGTAAAAAGGGAATACTAAAGTCGTGCAAATGTATGTAACAGGCAGAAGGAAGCATCTCCGACCCCATAAAGTATATATATTCTTGATCAGCATCAACAGCCGAGTCGATATAGCCATGTCCGTCTGTCCGTCCGTCCGTCCGTCTGTCTGTCCGTATGAACGCACAGATCTCAGAGATGGTAAGAGATAGAGGTTTGACATGTACGGGACATATGCTTCTTATGTCTGCAGGCAGATCAAGTTTATTTTCAATTTTTGCCACGCCCCCTGCCGCTCTCGCAATTTAGAAAAATATCTTCTACAGTTTTTAAGATAGGTGGGTTGTTCCTTCTAGATATATTTAGTAATAAGGATAACTTATCGATCAGCCAAAGGAATGGTGAAGATTGGATAAACGGTTTTCGAGCTATGAACAAAAGACTGTTCGCTGCTGCAGCGCAGGAGCAGCGCTGCTTTCAGCTGCTACTGCAGCATCAAAATTTATGCTGAGCGTATAATTTCGTTGGTACAGAGTATGCTATAGTCGGGCTTGACCGACTGTCTTTTTTTGTTTAAGTTATCGACCTCACACTTTACATGGTAGTGAATGTGGCCAATATCTACGATCTCACAATCTCACATTTTCATAAGGATCGGATAATAAATGGCAGCATTTATTAGGCTATTGAACACTAATTGCTCTGAGTAATCGTGCAGGGCGGACCTTAACTTACGCTCTCGTTCTTCTCTTGGTTGTTTTTATCCAGCCAAAGAGGAAGACATTTTATAAATCTACATAATCGGAATGGGTGCAAAATCCCTGTTAATCGTGTAGGAAAACTACATTTTTTACATAAATTTGTTTTTTCAGTGTATTTAAAACATTAAGCCTCCAGACTTCTCTGAATAGCGCAAAACAAAAATGATGGCTGTTTCACTTAGTACTCCAGGTTTTAATTAGAATTATTTAATTTGCGCTGTAAATATGTAGGTTTCGACTGTTACTAAGCAAAGGAGCTTACATAGAGATAGATCTGTAAATATGTTGCAATGACACATACATACATACACAGTGCTATTTGCATGCTTAGCTAATATTTAAATATTTCAATGCACGTTTTATGTGCTTGTTTTTCCATTAACACATCGACGATTTGCTGTTAAATTAGCAGCATTAAGTGTGAACTTTTGATTTATTTTGGCCAAAACATTTACATTTGCAACAAGATTTTAAACAGAAAGCTTTGTCTTTGGAAGCTTGAGCATTTCAATTAACTCGCCCTAAAGAACGGTTTAGTTGGTCATAGTCAGTTTTCACCTGATCGAATGATAAACAAAAGAGTCTTCCGCCTATTTAAATATGAGTTCGGAGCTAATCGCTGGCGACTAAACTTTCCACCTTAACCACATACTATCCCCCAGGAGGGTACATTTTCCGGAAGATTGGTAAACAGTCGTTGTGGAAATTTTATATAGATCTTTGAGAGTGTCAAAAGTTCATACCGTCCGTTTCCCGACTTTGGGTGTGGCTTATTCAAAATTGTCCCATAATTTTGAATGTGTTGTTTTTATAAGCTTTAAAACCCATTGAGAATATGGATTATTTAGAGTAATGAAAGTGTTAAAGTAAGTTAGTGATATGTATTTTGCTTTGGACTTTGGAATTCATTTTCCCGATGATGATGCATGTAGCTGGCATTTAATATTTCAAGCATTTTTATACCCGTTACTCGTAGAGTAAAAAGGGTATACTAAAGTCGTGGAAATGTCTGTAACAGGCAGAAGATAGCATCTCCGATATCATAAAGTATATATATTCTTCATCAGCATCAACAGCCGAGTCGATATAGCCATGTCCGTCTGTCCGTCCGTCCGTCCGTCTGTATGAACACCTATATCTCAGAGAAGAGAAGAGCTAGAGCAACCAAATTTAAGATGTAAGCTAGTATTGTCTGTAGGCAGATCAAGTTTGTTTCAAACTTTGGCCACGCCCCTTCCTGCCCCCGCAATAAAAAATGTTAAATATCTCCTACAATTTGTAAGCTATCGTGATTTTCCAGTATGCACTATGTGGCCAATATGTACAATCTCACAAATTTTCATAAAGATCGGATAATAAATGGCAGAGTTAAAAAACGTTGCATACTTATCTGAGCCGCATGAGGTTATTAAACAATAATTGCCTGGAGTAACGGGTATTTCGAAGTCGGGCAGGGCCGACTTTAACTTACGCTCTCGTTTGCCACTAGCTTCATGCAACTCCGAACTTTACTCGACATTTCAGGAACACCGACATTTGGCTTGGTTGTTTTGAAAAACAACTGACCCCAAAATCTCTAGAGATTTCGGAGACATCGGATTATCTGTTTCAGACAATTTTGTCAAATAATCATAGTTGAGCCGCCATCATCGAAACAAAAATGAACTTTTTGAATGAAGGTCATAATAACAAGTGCAAGGGTATAAAGCTAAAAACTTCTGTGGAGCCGAGGGTAACTTTCCTTTGTTTCTGAGTTAGAAAAGACGACAAAGATTAAAATATATTCATGGATTTCCGATAGAAAATGGTATTCGCCGTAGGTGTCACCTTGGTATTAAAAGCTGAACTGAATCGCACCGAAAAGATGCGTATTACTTAAAGATTTTTGATTCGAGTAAACATTTTCGAAAAGACTCCAGTTTGGTTTACGGTTCTGCTTATCAGTTTCGGTTACGGTTTGGTTCGGATCGGATCGGTTTGCATTCCATTTTTTAGTCACTTTAAAAAAATATCGCAGCTAGGGTCGAGAGCGCAAATCCGTTTCTTACGTTTCTGTTAATATCTTTGAATGGTGATGAGGAAGGATGTTCTACGAGTTGTCAAAAGAACTTAGCGGCCAACGAATAATCGATAAATGATTCATCGATTTAAACCACAGTGCGACACTGAAAAAGACCCGTGAACGGAACCATTAAATTGTGAAACTAGAGTAGCAACATCTCGTACCTAGTTTTTGTAGATCAGCACCATTTTTCGTTTAATAGGCGCATTTTCACTAAGAAGCAACACACAGATACAGCATCAGTTGCTGGTCGAAAGAAGGTAAGACGTACAGTTGTTATACTGAGGTTAAATTTACAAGCTTGAATGTATGGAAAATCGCACAGTAGAATTTTCTATAATTTTAAATTGATTGAGATTCTGACCAATAAAATATGTTCTTAAGAGGTGGTAACACACCACCTAACACTAATTTAAATATTTCAACATTATATAACCAAACAAGGACTGCGGCTCAGATAAGTATGCCGCGTTTTTTATAAGCTGTATAACTCTGCCATTTCTTACCCGACCTTTAGACTACACTGAAAAGTATGAGTTCGATATCTTAAAATGTTTAAGATTTTGTTTACTCTACGAGTAACTGGTATATAGAGACTCATCTAACCAAAAAAAAAAATGTCAGAGAACAGAAGAAAAAAATACATGTATGCCTCAATTTTCGGCTTTTTATATTATTCAATAGTATTTTATTTTAAAGTATATATATTCTTAATCAGCGTGAACAGCCGAGTCGATACAGCCATGTCCGTCTGTCTGTATGAACGCGTCTATTTCAGAGACTATAAGAGATAGAGCCAGAAATTTTTGCATAAAGGTAGGTGTACACCGTACGCAGATCAAGCTTGTTTCACATTTGGAAAATTTCACCTTGGCACAAACGTGGTGTGTGTTACATGTTCCTAATAAAACCTAGAATACCTTGTGGCCCTACATGAAATGAAAAGTTATTGTTTTTTATGGAGTAGCTTGTAAATATTTTTAAAGTTCGACCTCCATGCTCTATTTAATTTTGCCTCCTATATATCCTCATTACAAGTTTAAAATCTGAATACAATTTGATTTATTTTTTTTTGGCGCTGTTATTGGCGTCCTTTGAGGCGTGGTCCCTCAACCCATGCACGATTGCACCGTTTCTGGCCACGTGTGTCGTTGACAGCCATGATGAAGTGCCAAAATGGAAATGAAATTTTACCACCACTCTCGCTGCTCTTTTGCCAATAAATTAAAAAAGTCTGCGTCGCAACATTGCCCCGGTCAAGTCAAGTGTTTTGAACCTTTGGGCGTGGAGCACGTGACCCGACGCTGTCGGCTGAGCAAAGGGAAAATAAAATATTTCTGAGCTAATTAATTGAATTCATTTCGAGGCATTTATAAATTGACTAAATGTCTGTCACTCTCTCTTTTCTCTGCTTGCAGCTTAGTACGATTTGTCAAAATTATGGCCACCTCAGTACTCTTAGCCTGCGGTCTGAACGAGCAGAAGCTGCCTGGTTTCGTGCACATCAGCGAGGAATCGAATGTGGATGGTAGTTTTCTGATCAGCTGCATTTTGGGCCAGCGTCTTCGCATTTCCAACGCGGGCACGCTGCTCGTCTGCTTGCAGCATCATTACCAACACTACTTCAATGCGGGAATGCGTCTGGGCTACAACTCCAACATCTTCCAAGGCAAGACCCTCAATGTCATCGACGTGCTGAGTGATATTGCGCGCCAAGGACTGGCCTGCAAATGGCTAAGGACTCCGGATGGCCTGACGCTGACCGAGCAGCTCGTGGTGGATATTCGTGCTCAGTTGGCCAACAACTACGCCAATCGCAACAGCTACACAATACTAATTGACAATCTATCCATACTTTTCAATTTGGGTGCCAGCAAACTGCAAGTCCAGCAGTTCTGCCAAGCCCTAGCTGCCCTGGCCAAAGAGCACGATAATTTAACTGTCATCACCAAGCTGAGCAACAGCGATATTCACCAGCTGACGGACAACAATGTGGCCAAACTGGGCAATGTCCGCATCCAGGTGTTGAGGCTAAAGAGCGGTGTGTTCCGCGAGGTCGATGGGAAGCTGTTGATTGAGCGTGTCCTCGACGAGGGCAGCTACGTTAGCGAGGAGACACGCAAGGAGGTGCTCTACAAGGTCAACGATCGCAATGTAAAGATTTTTAATCCAGGCGAGATTGGAGTTAAAGTCTAAAAGAAAGGGCGATTTGCTATTTGTACGAACTTTAATAAAGCCATTTTTTGTATATCTAGAAAGTTGAAAATTGTGGAATGCTTTGGCGCAATACTTACCGCTGTCAACCTTGGCGTGTGCCAATAACATCTGGTGCTGACTTTTGCGCTGTCCTTCTGAGTTCTTGCCGACGTCACAACTGCTGCTCATATGAATGATGAGAAAATGATGAATTTATGTCTGGTCACGATTAATAACGACTCAAGTGTAATTAATTTTACAGACCCACCAAATCCCCTCGGGAAAGTTCAATGCCAGAAAAGCTTCGGCTAAAACCACACAAGCCGTAGAACTAATACGAATGTTAAGCTACATCGGTGCCATTCAAACCCGGCAATTGAATTTGGCTAAAGTTGATTTCGTCTGGCAATTCAGTAACTGGAGTCATTGCTTTCTGGTGCTGAGTACATGGGCAAAATTATTTTTATCTTCAAATTCTTGGTATAAAATCTAGACACCCCAATCCAGCAGCGCGGGCAAATGTATTTGAAATGGAAGCATTGGTGAAAGTCTTCAGTTACTCCTAGAGGAAAGATATTTGTAAAACAAACAAACAAAAATGTTTTAACAGCATGCATGTTTAGTGAACAGAAGTAAGCACCGCTGAAATATTGAATTATTTTGATTAAATAATAAATAATAACTATTTTTTAAACATATATAAAAGATCTTATACTCGTACCAGAAATATTTTGATATGTGACTTTATAAAATAATTAACTGTTCGATTATCTTCTGATGATAAACAAAACCATTAATTTTACTTAGGTCTAGTTTTGTGAAAACTCATTTAGCTTGCTAATATAAAATAGTTGCAGTTATTTGCAATATGTACAAATTTATTCTCTGTTAGTTAACTCTTTTTCTTACTGAGAAAATTTAGTTTTTATACCCGTCACATGTTATACCCGTTACTATTTCGAAGACGGGCAGGGCCGACTTTAACTTACGCTCTCGTTTGAGTTGTGTCACTTTATATTATTCTTTATTATTGGTTCGTGCAGTTATGGCAGAGAAAACGAGTAAATCACTACAAACTGAAGTTACTCCTGAGGACCCCTTCCAAAAAAAAAAATATCGAGGATGATGCTAACTTATGCTTGTACAGTTTTAATTCCGATAATTCATCATATTGCGACGAGCTCATTAAAACTGATAATGAAAACATCAGGAAAAGCGGATTCAAGCCAGGAACTTCTGGTAAAAAGAAAGCTAAATTGCAGCGAAATACAGGAAATTCGTATGTATCGCAGGAAAAATCAATAAATAAGTATCAATGTCGCTTGCATTGCACACTGGTTCCTGTTGTATGGGGAGGGCGGCCAAAAATACTTCTAGTTAAGCTAGAGGCTTGAAACTTGACACAAATTTTTTATAAATTTATAGTACGATGATGTATAAAAATCAGCCGGATCGGACCACCATATCATATGGCTGTCGATGAACGATCGGTCTGAAATCAAGTGTTTGTATGGAAAACTTTTTTGTTTTCCAGTATATTGCAACGCAACCTTATAATTCTTCATTAAAAACAACTTTATATAACCTGGGGGAGCTTAGTGAAAATCGGGATACTATATCGTATGGCTGCCATAGGAATAATCAGTTTGAAATCGGGTTTTTGTTGGAAAAATTATTTTATTTTAAACGACAAACGGCAAAAATGTAAAATTAATATAACAACAACAACCACAAAATTACTAAAGGTTTTTACATAGTTCATATGCAGACGCATTATTCATAAAGTAAAAATTCAACAAATATAAAGGAAAAATGAAAAAAAAAATATGCAAGAAAGAAAATATTGGATATTTAATATAGATTGCTCCAGTAAATCAATGGCTGATGGTAATAGCTTCGACTTTGGCTTATATGGAAGTTTTCTTTGATCCGTTATGAAAGGATCAGAGCTTAAAGTTGAGGTTAGGCTGCCTTTTTGTATACAGCAAGAGCATGGGCACCTATCGGCACTTGAAAGAAACATAATCATAAGCTTAAAATGTTAATAAATCATATACAAAAAGATTTATTGAGTTGTGAGGTGACGGTCATAACTAAAACTCTAACGAAACACAGCAAAGACAAACACAGAACGTCCACAATAAAGAACTTAACACAATACCGATTAACCCAAAACACAGCAGGAAGTACAAATACTTTTTGTTGTATAAATATAGTTAATACCTTTATTTATAATATTAAACCCTTCCATCGCACAATAACTTTGATTAAAATGCTTTATTAATTTTTTTTATTGAGAGCTGTACTTGCAAGTTGCTCACGCTGCAAATGTCAAAATAATATCATGCTGTCTCTTTTGATGCTATTCTTGAAGAGGAGAGTAAGAACAAAACAAAAACAAGTATACAGTTTGCTTGTATGCTTTGTGGGTAGAAGGTAATTTGCAACGACAATGCGAATATATAGATATTGATATTGTTTCTATAAAACCGATATACACATATTCAAGTAATCGAGATTTACGCAGAAAAAGCATTTATTTTTGTTTTTGCAGAAAAGAAGATAAGAGTTTACTTACCTTTTTTCTTGTCTACCCCTGACATTAATTCTAGATTTGTTAGAAAAGTTCTTTCGAATAATAATTCGGAAGGTTTTGTTGAGCCTGACTGACGAGGCAAGCATACAAATTAACCAACTGTGGATGCCGAAATCAAAGAGAGCCCATAATAGTCTCACTATTTAAGAAAGCAAACATCACGTGAATTTATAGAGGGAGGAAGAGCTCAACAGGATCTATTCCGAGACTACAAGGCACTTCGTGAAGAGGAGGGCCTATCAGACACACATCCAACTACAAATGTTCAAGACAATATTTAAAGAAGAACATAATAAATCATTTTGTTGTACCACTAAACAATTAGTGCGATTTTTGTGAGTCGTAATGAGCAGCAGAAGCCAGCATTGTATGAGACCAGTGCTGGGAAAGCTGATAAGTTTTTATACTCTATACCGTAGGTACATAGAGTATTATAGAAATAGTTAAAAACTTTGTTTCTTTTTTATTTCAAAATTTTGCAAGCCAACATTATACTCAATTTCTTTTGTAATGCAATCCAAGAATAGAATACTTTTAGATTTGGTTTTAAAAAACTACTAACTATATTAGCTAAATTAAATTTCGAACTTAGTCTGGGGGGACTTGGACTCGGGACCTTTGGACTTAAACACGATTAGAATGCCGTCTCAATCGCCAAAAGTATTCATCTATATATTTCTGCCATGTTTGCAAAAATACGACCGCTTGTAACTCTCAAGTTAGACTTCCCTAAAGTGGGAATATAAAAGAGGTTACTGAAATTGGCCGATTTTACATGTTTTTAGCTAATTCAATGAGCTTTTTAATTTATTTTTAAACAAAAGGGACATAGTAAAATCATATATAATTCTGTTAGATTTAACTATGCGATTTTTCCCTGAGTGAACAATTATGAATATATCTGGCTTTACCCCGCATCCAAGAAGGTAAATGGATCCCGTATTTGTGCCTACTGTAATTGCGAAACCCTATCATTCAGAAAAACGAATGCTGTCTGTTTTAAATATTTTAAGACAGCTTTTGACACCATTAGCTGTAGAGGGTCACTAACAAAGCGGAAGAGGAGTATCTACCCGGTTTATTAATTTTATATCGCTCTTTGGGATAAACGAGCTTTTGCATTGGTTTCCCTACAATACTGGACAATTATTCAGCGATTACACTAGCTTACAGCACTTTTTGTCCGGGTCATGTGGCAGTAATTTCAAACGTAAAAAAATTCCGTTAATTTAAAAAATCAAGTCCAACAATTTCTGAGTGAGGTAGTTTTCATTTAATTACGAAAAATTTAGTTTTGTGATTGTAAAGATTAAAAAATGTATGTATCTTCAGTTTTCGCTTGTAGATTTAAAAAAGGTCAATTACTTTTGGCAAAGAATTGAATGCTTTATTAATCATTCATAAAACACATTTAATCCGTTGGTTAGCTTCGACGTTGTTAAGGGGTTTACCGGCAACATTGCTTTGAATTTATCACTTTTTTATAAAATGCTAGATATCAAGTCAGATTTTCTCCATAAATAATAATCTTTTTATACCCATAAACTAAAGTCATGCAAATCCCGCCCCCTCCCGCCACGCACTCAAAATAGAGGAGAGTTAACTTTGGCTCGGCCGAAGTTTGTATACCCTTGCAGCACATTTTTAAACTAGTTTGAAGGACATATCCAATGAAAACAAACATGTTTTTTTCAATAAGACTACTTTTCTGACTCTACTTTTGTATGACAGCTATACCATATAGATGTCCAATTTCGAGCAAACTTAGTGGAATTATGGGAAAGCATAGCAAACTAAGAAATACAAAGTTTGAAAACAAAAAAGTGTTTCTCACTAAAACTAGTTTCTCGACCGATCATTCCTATGACAGCTATAACCTATAGTCATCCGATTTTGACAGAACTTAAAAGAATTGTGTGAAAGCTTATAAATAGACTATTATTCTAGCCTAACTTTTCTATGGCAGCTATACTATATAGATGTCCGATTTCGACCTAATTTGGCAGAAAAACGGAGAAGCATTAAATACTAGTAAATACGGAGTTTGGAGACGTTTGCATTAAAAGCAAAAAAGTTTTCTCACCAAAAATAGTTTTCGACCGATTGTTCCTAAGTCAGCCGATCTGGCCGGTTTCGACAAATGTGCAGCGTATTTGGACCAGTAGACTTTGTGCAGAGTTTGGGGGCGATAGCTTAAAAACTGACGGAGGAGATATCATAGAAACAGACGGACCGACGGACAGACGGACATGGCCATACCGACTCAGCTCGTCATGCTGATCAAGAATATATATCCTTTATGTGGTTGGAAATGCTTCCTTCTATGCGTTACACACCACTGGACAATTTCAATATATTTATACCCTCTGCAAGGGTAGAAAAAATGTTAGAAAAAACATCAAATCTCCCACAGTTCTAAAGATAGATGGTTTATTCCTTTAAGACATATTTAGTAATCACGGTTTTCACTTATGGTGAAGATCGGATGAACGGTTGTCAAGTTATGATCAAAAGAATGTTCGCTGCAGCAGCGTTGCTTTCAGCTGCTACTGCAGCATCAAAATTTATGCTGAGCGTATAGTTTTATTGGTAGAGAGTATGCTATAGTCGGGCTTGACCGACTTTCTTTCTTGTTTAAGATATCGATCTCATATTTTGCGGTGAAGTGTAGGTGGCCAATATCTACAATCTCACAAAATCAGATAATAGATGGCAGAGTTAAAAAAACGTTGCATACTTATCTGAGCCGCATGAGGTTATTAAACCCTAATTGCCCTCAGTAACTGGTATTTTGAAGTTCGGCAAGGCCGACTTAACTTTCGCTCTCGATTATTTTCTTGCTGATCTTCATAGGAACATCCGTTACAATTCTAATGCGATGAATCTCACTGAAATCCGTTTAAGAATAACGAAGTTATTGTTACTTAATTAAAAAATGAAATGTTTTTATTTCATACATATAATGTAGTGGATCAACCTGTGAACACTTGGTGTATTCCTACAGCCGAATGTTTAAATGTTCATGAAATAACGAAAACCAATAGATGCATATTTATATGAAAAAGGAATTTCGTCAACATCAAGATTTGGTTCCAATTAGTAGCAATGTGTTTTCTCTGTGTACCGAAGTGCCACTACTGTTCGAATGAATCGTTTCATAGACTAAGCAGACATCGCTGTAAATTTTACGTATTTATGAAGGTGGCTTAGGCAAGGTGTTTTACAATACTATACAACAATTTCCAATTGTACAATTCAATATTTGTTTTTTTCTGATCATATAACATCGTGTTTCAGGGTTTATTTAACAGCTTCTTTTAATCAAACCCAACAGATGACCTTATTAATTACACAAATGCTTTTGTGCAACCGAGCGGTAAATGTTTCTATTGTAAGTTAAAGCAATCCCAGCTCCCGGTGACCCTCACAGCAGTTTCTACATAATCACAAAAATTTGCTTTAAATGAACGTTGAATAACGAGAAACGTGAGCAAAAGTGAAAGTGGAAGCGTGGGGAACAGTGAAACAAGAATTGTATTGGGGGGCGAATCGTTCTGTTGGTTTGTCCTTGGCCACATCAAAAAGGAATGTAATGACGGGGTAAGTAAACTGTGTGCTCCGATGAAGCACGGAAAGGATGACACTTTGATTAGGCCACAAAACATGGCTGGATGAGCGCAAGTTAATGACACTGCGACACACAATTTCACTGCATATTTCGGAAAGCGGTGGATATTACCTCAGCGGATGCGTAGGTGCAGTTGCCTGCCAAACTGGCCAGCAGACCCATTCACACTGAATTGATGACAATGGCGTCATCGTGCAACAAAATTGATACAGCGCAAGCCATAATTTATTCAGATAGGCCGACAGGAACGTCATAAACATAAATTTGGCTCGCCTGGCTGTCCTTTCATCAATGATAATAACAGCGTATTAGTGCGGTCCAGTCTGAAAATTTGGCAAGGAGCGACTAGGGTACAATGACCAAGCAAACGAAGCCCTTAACACCCACACACATATTTCGCTCCATTTTTTGGTACAGCAAAGGCATCAATTTTTTAAGGTTTTGGCCAGGCAAAATGGCCCATGTCTTTTGATTTTCATCGCCATTGTGTCGCCCGCTACATTATCTGCAGCTACACTTTGCCATCATTTTTTTTGCTGTCGCCCCACATGGCGTATGTGTAACATTTAACTGCTGCCACACTTACGAGCTTTAAGGCAGGCGCGGCCAATGCTGCTGCCGACGCTAAGTCAATATTTCTTTTTTTTTTGTATAAGCAAATTTGGCTGAATATTATGTAAATAATTGGTCGACAGGCACATCCTGTATGTGCTTTATAATTGCAACTGACGCACAAGAACTTAAAAGCTTTGCTTTGTTGAAATCAAAAAGGGAAGGGAATAATTTTTTACGAACCAGTGAGATAGTGTCCAGGGCGCTTTGCCTAGCTCCCATTTCTATCGCCACAATTTGTCCTCAGTTGTTTAACCTGCAATTGAGTCTTAAAAATCGTTGAATGATTCATCAGAATAATGGACTAACAAATACTGTGCGAGTAGTAGAATATGTAATTGATATTCGAGAAACTTGAGTTCTAGATATTTGAATTTCCATGGAGTCGAACGGGACCGTAGTACGCATTGAAATTGCAAAAAAGTCAAAACAAATCAGACTTTTATTTTGGCAATATGCGTAACTTATACCTCTCAATTAGCCCTATAATCGGTGCAAAGGTTGATTTTTGAGAATTATTTGTCTTCGAGATAATTGCGAAAAGGTAAGGCGGTCGCACGGGACAAATATAGAAGTGGTTTTGCGTGGGCGGCAACTCAAACGCCAATTTCAGCGAAACCTGGGGGAAATTTTTATACTCTGTACCGTAGGTACATAGAGTATTATAAGTTTGGAAGCATCTCCGACCCTATAAAGTGTATATATTCTTGATCAGCAGCCGAGTCATGTCCGTCTGTCTGTCCGTATGAACGCACAGATCTCAGAGATGGTGGTTCGACATGTATGGGACATATGCTTCTTATGTCTGCAGGCAGATAAAGTTTATTTTCAATTTCGGCCACGTCCCCTCCCGCCCCCGCAATTTAGAAAAATCGTCATATTTCCCACAGTTTCACAGATAGATGGCATGTTCCTTCTAGATTTATTTAGTTATGAGGTTAACTTATCCGCCAAAGGAATGGACAAGGTTGGATGACCGGTTTTCGAGTTATGATCAAAAGACTGTTCGCTGCTGCAGCGCAGTAGCAGCGCTGCTTTTAGCTGCTACTGCAGCATCAAAATATATGCTGTGAGTATAATTTCGTTGGGACAGAGCATGTTATAGTCGGGCTTGACCGACTTTCTAACTTGCTTAATGTGACTAATTTTAGAATGCTGTGCATTGATAACTCTTTAAAATAGTTTTGATTTTACCATAAAATGATTTATTTATTTATGAAATATTTAATTTTAAGCAACTTCAAAAGTACTTATAGAACGCAAACCTAGGGTACAGTTGAAAAACTGGGTATGAGGCGATGATTACAGAAGTCCTTTCTATCAGAAAAAATTGTCTTAACAGGGGTTTTTATACTCTGTACCGTAGGCACATAGAGTATTATAAGTTTGTACAAAAGTATGCAACAGCCAAAAGGAAGCATCTCCGACTCCATTAAGTATATATATTCTTGATCAGCATCAACAGCCGAGTCGATATAGCCATGTCCGTCTGTCCGTCTGTTTCTATGTCATCTCCTCCGTCAGTTTTAAAGTTATCGCCACCAAACTCAGCACGAAGTCTTCTGGTCCAAATACGCTGCACATTTGTCGAAACCGACCGGATCGGATGACTATAACATATAGCTGCCATATGAGTGATCGGTGGAAAAACTTTTTGTTTTTTATGCAATCGTCTTCAAACTCCGTATTTACTAGTTTTTAATGCTTCTTCATAATTCTGCAAAATTTGGTCGAAATCGGACATCTATATAGTATAGCTGTCATACAAAAGTAGAGTCAGAAAAGTAGTCTTATTGGGAAAAACTAGTTTTTTTTTCAGTGGATATGTCCTTCAAATAAGTTAGAACACGTGCTGCAAGGGTATACAAACTTCGGCCGAGCCGAAGTTAACTTTCCTCTATTTTTTATTATGATACGTTTTTTCATGCGGGTACTCCAAGTTGATGATTTTTGAGTATGATAAATCTACAAATAATCATTATTTACGGTCCCTCCTACACATATTTGCATGAAGGTAGGTGCATACCTTACGCAGATCAAGTTTATTCCAGATTTCGAAAACTCCCACCCACGCCCTCACCCTTTTATTCGCAAAAAACCGTAAAATCCACAATTTTTAGGTTAGAGCCTTGTAGTTTAATATACATCATGCAATTTCCAATATTTATCTATTCTGGACCGGAGTAATAAGCGAAACAATTGAGCTTGTATAAACGGAGGGTACCACATCGTCAGTAAGAGCTAAAACCGCTGGAAAGAACGAAAGAATGTTGCCTTCTTTCAGGATGATCTTTAATAAGTAACTGTTACAAAATCCGATTACATTCAAATGCCAAAACCAAATTTTTACTTGTTCAATTACGAAACAATCTATAATTTAGAGTTAAGCAATTGCGTTTGTGTGCAAGTGTGAGTGTGTGTGTGTACATTATTCAAAAAATAAATCTAAAGAAATGAAATGGGAACTAGGTAGTAGGGAGATCGCGACTGCAGCGCCCTTACTTGCATTTTAGTGTCGAACTGTGTTATCACTATAACACTTGGCGTATTTTGTGGTTCTTTTTATCTGACAAAATGGTACGGGCAGACTTATATGAAACGAAATTATCTTTTGCAGGAATTCCAAGAACCTCGCAAATTTTACGTTTCCCAATTGTAGCTAATCTGCTTTAAATTCTAATTGTGTGTGACAGCAATTGGGCCATTGATCCCCCTGCTGTGAGGCAAGTGGCACCGTTTTGTTGATACCACATGTCAGTCAACTCCAGCTTTTTCATTTTGGGCAAAAAACAATTTGTAATCATCTCACGGTAGCTCTCTCCATTTACAGTAATGTTCCTACTTTCGTCATCTATACATATAAAGGGTGTCCCGGGAACTTTTACAAGTATTTAAATGACCAATAGAACACAAAAAGAGGAACATTTTTTGTTCTTGCACCATGTGTCTGAATTGCGCCGTTTATGAGTTACAGCGATTCGAAGTAAATGCAGTTTATTTCGAAACTACTTGTTTTAAAATTCATTAAAATTTATTTTGACATTTCAGAAGATTGAAATGCAATCAAATTCGAATTTTTGAAAGAAAACTCATAAGTTAAAACAAAATTTTACTATTAAAACAAGTAGTTTCGAAATAAACTGCATTTACTTCGAATCGCTGTAACTCATAAACGGCGCAATTTAGACACATGGTGCAAGAACAAAAAATGTTCCTCTTTTTGTGTTATATTGGGCATTTAAATACTTGTAAAAGTTCCCGGGACACCCTGTATATAAAATTGAAAGTAATTTTGTATATTTGTTCCTTATGGGCGTCTAAACCGCTGAACCGATCTTCACAAATTTTTCACAGTATGTTCATGTCGATCTGGAAATTGTCATAGGCTATGTCTCATGTCTGTGACTTGGTCCAAAAACCGCGAAAATTGAAAAATTCAACCGTTCATCCGATTGCGAAGAAACTTTGGAGATTGTTTAAGTGCTTGCCCGGGAAGGCCTCTAAGTTGAAGAAGTGGGCGGAAAATGCTCCAAAAACCGTGAAATTTGCAAAATTCAACCGATCATCCGATTGCGATGAAATTTTACGGAATGGTTGGACGCTTGCAAGCGAAAATTTCGAAGGTCCAAAAATCCGCTAAATTTCTAAAATAATCATATGTACATATATCTTTGAAAGCGCTTAAAGCTTAGATTAAAATCCAGCCGTGGGTAAATGTACGATGCAGATTGAACGGCTGAATTTTGATATTTTTCATTTGTGCTTATATTTCACAGGGGAACAAAATTACACTTTTTCTATGTTGCAGCCACTTTGATGAAAAATTGTGTTGATATGTGCTCTGTCAAATAAGACTAATAAACCCAGAAATTTTTGCTCCATGTGACCTCCATAATTTTTTTAAAGCAAAAATACGTGCAAAGCACATTTTCCGCTGTATCTTTAAAACAAAAGCTGATGGAGCCAAACCGAGACCAGTTTTGTAATCAGTGGACAAAACTGAACCAGAATTTTTTATCAAAGTTCATGCCACAAAATTGCTGTTTCCCTGTGTTATTATGAAGATTTCATAGACGGCAATTGTAGACTGGTTAATAGAAGGTGTATACCAAACTGTCAAAAAAGCTGCGAAATTAGCAAAGTTACAGTTAAAACTTTAATTTTCTCACAATGCAAAGGACCCTGGCGACGCTGGGTATTCAGCTAGTTATTAATAAAGTTCGGTCCAATGATGCCATTTTTCGGGATGCATTGGCAGTTTTTGCAATATTTCTGGCTCCTCTTCACACCCAATATGGCAACTTGGGTTGTTCACGGATCCATTCAACCAGATATGAGCTTTGTTGATGAACACAATTTTCCGATATAAAAGTTTATCTTCACCGAGCATGAATTTTGAGCTGAACATGTTTCACAGGTTCATGTGACACGAAAACAGCTGGGCTGCCAAAAACAGTGTTACCAAAAAGAAAGTTGCTAAAAAATCACCATTTTTTGGAGAACGAAAAACCCATTGTATCACAAATAAATACAAAGCCAAAAGAGTGCATAACTTTCAATCTCCGTACATTTATTAAATGTTATATAATTTGGTAAATTTTACGTTCTAAGGCAGGAATTGACGTTTGGGAAACATTTGTCGCCATGTGTTGAATTTTTTACTTTTGCCAGCAGTTCTGCTTGCTCATTTAATTGAATTCGACAGACGCATAAATGCACAAAGCAAAGGGCCAAAAAAAAAATATATATATATGGGAGAGCTTATTTCGGCTTAGTCGAAGCTTATATTCCCTTACAGTTCGAAAACTTTATTCAAATGATGATTTTAAATGTTCGTTAAAGAATGATAGTTCTGTGACCATTTGGATGGCCAGTTGGTTAAATAGATGGAATGTCCTTCTCAATCTAATGAAGATCTCCGAGCTATACATCCCACCTCTACTTAAGTGTGTTCTGTCCACACAATGGTTCAGTAATTAATGAGGATCTAATTCGGGATAAATGGAGCATTCATTGAGTCCTGGTGGCTAAAGCGAGAGAGTGACTTGAGAATACAAAAGCTACTTAGTCATCTTATGCTTATGGTATTTGTAAAAATCCAGCTTTTGGGGAAAATATAATACCAAGCACCTATAACTTATTCCTGTTGAAAACCCATGCTGAATTATTTGGTTAATTGGTGCAGCGAAACGAAATTATGTTTTTTTGCCACTCTACCGATTTTCCATCCTGTGAGATTATACATAGAAAGATTAAACAATACTAATCAATAACACAATTTACTGAAGTGGGAAATATCGTAGCGCTAGCTTTAGAGCTAAGATTTAAACTAAGATTACTCCTGTTCGAGTGCTGTTACCCTGTAAAGCTAGTCCCTGGTCAACTCAACAATTAGGCATCTTCACTACTGTAATAGCACTTCTATTTATTTAGAATATGTTCCAAGCATATGAACATCTAGTTGAAAACATGTTGGCAAGTTTCCTATCTCTCTAGCCAAGAGAAAGATATGCGATAGTTTGTGTATAGAATTTGGTGATAATTTGGCGATTGAAACAAACTAAGTACCAGGGATAAGTTAGAGATGTGTGCACAGAGAAAAAAAAATATCCATTGGATGATTTCCCGTAACCATTTGGAAAGGATCATCGAATAATGCTGAAAATCATCTAAAGGATATGGAAAAGGAGCATCCTTTGGATGATTTTTCAGCTCCGTTGGATGACTAAAGGGATATTTAAGACATGTCCTTACCCAATGGGTCTTTTATGAATCTATTTTTTTCTGTGTGGTTCGATACCATTTATCCAATCGTCAATTGTGAGATAAACCCTCAGACATAGCCTTGCAGTTAAGAGTGCGGTTCTTAGGACTGCTGTTCAGTGACAGCTGAGCGAAGCGTAAAAATTTGCATTTTTTATATACTGCTCTTCATGAAGGAAATTTGATCTCAATAGCTGGAGTCAAGCGATACCTATTGGAAGAATCGCGCTCTTATCTTCCACTATTGCAATTGTTCGCTGCTGCAGCACATTAGCAGCGCTGCTTTCAGCTGCTACTGCAGCATCAAAATGTATGCTGAGGGGATAATTTCGATAAATTCGTATGTTATAGTCGGGCTTGGCCGACTTTCTTTCTTGTTTTTATACCCTGTTCCCATTGAAAATGGGAAAAGGGGGATCATGAAGTTGTGCGAATGTATGTAACAGGGAGAAGGAAAATTTTCCGACCCCATAAAGTATATATATTCTTGATCAGCATGAACAGCCGAGTCGATATAGCCATGTCCGTCTGTCCGTCCGTCCGTCTGTCCGTCTGTCCGTCTGTCTGTCTGTATGAACGCGTCGATCTCAGAGACTATAAGAGATAGAGCCACAAATTTTTGCACGAAGGTAGATTTATGCTGTACGCAGATCAAGTTTGTTTCAGATTTGAAAAATTCCACCCTGTCCCTCTTTTATCCCCAAAAAACCTAGACCTCCTCTAGTAATCCTAGACCTAAATAGCCGTCAGATCCACAGTTTTCAAGTTAGAGCCGTGGTCGTGGTTTAGTATACATCAAGCTAGGCCCAATATCTACCTATTCTGAAAAGTACAATCAGATCGGACAAAAAACATCGGAGTTATAAGCGAAACAGTTGAGCTGATAAAAGCACCCCCCCCAGTTGTTGGTCAGGACTAGAAAAAAGTGTTGCCTACATTTGGGATAATTTTGTTACATTCATCGTCAAAAATTCAAAAACAAATAAATGAAAACAAATGAACAGGGTATTTAGTGGTCGGGAAACCCGACTGCAGCGCCCTTACTTGTTTTTTTTTATATTTTTAATTCTAAGGTCAATTCGATGTAAAATTTAAATTATTTTTTAAATGAAACCACCTGTCAAAATTTCCCTTTTAACAAGCCCAAAATCAATAGTGTCAGTTGACATTTTTAAACCCGAACAGTTTAATCGTAAGTCGTGCAAATGTATGTAAAAGGCAGAAGGAAGCATCTCCGACTGCATAAAGGATATATATGTATTCTTGATCAGTATCAATAGTCGAGTCGATATAGCCATGTCTGTCTGAATGAGCACCTAGATCTCAGACTCTAGAGGTTTGTTTCAAATTTTGTGTACGCCCCCGTAGCATCTCAGATTTTGCAGTGTAGTCTACGTGACCAATATCTACAATCTCACAAAATTTCATAAATATCGTAAAATAAATGGCAGAGTTAAAAAAATGTTGCATACTCATCTGAGCCGCATGAGGTTATTAAACACTAACTGGTATTTCGAAGTCGAGCAGGGCTGAATTTAACTTACGCTCTCGATTAACTTTAAGCGGTGTTATTCTAAAATGCAAAACACATACAGACCTTTGGTTTATTGGGTATTTTTTTTTAGAATTTATCGTAGACTACGTTTCTACTAAATGCTAATTCTTTTCTCATTCGAACAATTTTAGCCGCCCTAATGTGTTGCCCCCAAGCACAATGGACAATCCCAATATATTTCTGACAAACACATACCCTGCAAACATTTTGTCGTGTTGCTTGTTTCCTCGACAATGCGATAGTTTAGCGATAGCCTGAGGGGAGAGTTTGATGATAGTTTGGGGACTTACACAAATAAAATACCTCAGGTATTACTTTTTTATCATACTAAATATATCCCTCAACAACATTTTTTATCGCGGAAGATCAGAATGCGATTCGTCAGTAGGTATCGCTTACCTCCAGCGATATCGCATTATTATCGCATTGTCATCTCCCTGCGGGAAGAAATGTGACACTATGCGATAACTTCCGGCCTATAAGAAAGCGACATTTCTGAGAGAAAAGATAGCGATGCTTCTGGGAGATAGTAAAAAGTCTCATCTGGTCGATAGGAAAGCGATTCTTACTGGACTTCCTAGACTCAGATATTCGGTTCTTCTCCGGAAGATAAGGTGTTTCCAATTCTGCTATTTAACAGTACGACTTCGCACCTAAGGTAAGTAAGCGTTTTCCTTTGGTTATATTGTAAAAAGTCGTTCAACTTACTTCAAGAAGACCAATAATAAAGTATCGCATTCTTGCCCGCAAGGCGATTTTTGAGGGATATATTGCCAATTTACCAAATGGACGAACAAAATGAGAAAACACATATCGCTAATTTATCTCTTTTATGATAAAAATGCGATACCTATTGTATTTTGTTTGTGTATGTCGCCAAACTATCCCCAACCTCTCCCTTCAAGCTATCGCCAAACTCATAGCATTGACGTGGGAGAAAAGTAACACGACAAAATGTTTTCAGGGGTCAACTCTACCAATTAATTTATACTTTGCACAGGGTATAGCTAGAAAAGCTTTTTTTTGTTTTAAAAACTACGTTTTAGTAAGTTTGCTATACTTTTCCAGGATTCCATTAAGTTTGTTTGAAATTTGACAGCCGCATGGAATAGCTGCCATAGAAGTTAGGTCTAGAAAACAGTCTTAGTAAGAACATTTTCGACGAGTAAGATTTTCCCCCTTTCCTTTTATTTTTATATTATGAAATATTTGTATTCAACCGGTTTCTTGCAAATTTGTATCACAGCCATATAAAGGGATAATATGACATTTTTTACGACAGCGGCATTGTGTAACTCTCTGCGATGCCTAAACTGTTTTAATAATTAATCACTAATCAAGAATTTGAATAATTAATTATGTCGAAGATGCTTTCTGCTTTACTTTTCAAATATCAGACCAATTTTATAATACCCTCTGTGAGGGCATAAAAAAAGGAATTTCTGCAATTTTACTAATTTAACTTGAATACTATAGAGATAAAAATTGTTTGCTGTTTAGTGGCCTTCATGTTTTCTCCTTTGACTACCCTTCCTAGATTTCGTTCATGGCACATTTCACTCAATGTTTTTTATTTGTTTTCGCTTCTTTTTCCTTTTGTCGCTTTCCGTTCCGGTTCTGGTAAAGCAATTAAGGATACATGTCGCAGTGGGAGCAGTGGGAGCTAATGAATTTAATAATTTTCGCTTAAAAGCAGCAAAGGAATACAGCTAGCAATAACTGTGCAAATATTTTGTTTGTGATTTGCAGATAAATATTTGTGTCGGCTGCAGTTGAAAATTCAATGAAACGATTCCGCAATGTTGGTTGATAATATTGTTCTTTCATTATACCAAATGAAACCTATCAATGCAATAATCCTAGACAAAGACGCCGCAAATCGGCGATGAGCTCAAAACATTTACATTGATTTCGTTGCGTATACGCCACATTGGGCGCCCGCTTCAGTCTACAAAATTGGGTGGTATTTCTTAGCTTTTTCGGTGGGTGCTAAGCATGTTTTGGTTTTGTAACACTTTTCGAAATTCGAGCCACGGCCTCAACTGCGGGCTCTGTTGTGATTATGCGGTTGGCTGGATTCGTGTGGGCGTTCTTAGAGCGTAACCCGCCAGCGCAAAGTGCTTTTGTTTTACACCTACGTCAAGCAAATTGAAATTTTAACATAATGATGTGACAATCTCTGCAGGCTTTAACATCGACATGTTTAAGTTGGCAAAACAATTTCCAATTTTGATATGCAAGGCAGAGACGCACATTTCCGTGCCATTAAATGGCAAGACGTAGAGAGATACAATATTGATGTCTCGTTACCAGCAAATGGTATACAAAATCGGTTTGTTTGCTTTGCCCTGCTTTATTTGTTGGAATACTATTTTATGGTTTGTCCGGCTGTCATAAAGGGCCTTCATTGGCATCTGGGTCTTTCCAGTCTGGTCATTGAAGGGCAAGCGGCAGTAACACGGGGCAAGTGCTTTGGTATTCTAGGATTGAAATACCACTGTAACAGATAATGGTGCGTGTATGGGTAACTGTGTCTGATGTTTGGAATTATAACGAACTTCGTCTGCGAATTCTGTGGCTCAGCTAGTAAATATGCTATCCGTTGTGGTCTTTATACAAATGTGTTTGTGTTTGAAAGATGCTCATAAAATGACAGAAATGTGGTGTTCGGTTTATGTGCATTTTTTTCACTTTTGCGTGACTGGGATGATTCCACAAAGGGGATCTTAAATCCAAAATGAAAAATAAAGTATTGGAATTGCACGGAGAAGTGTGTGGAAACTAAGATAATATTGAGTAGCTGTTAAAGTCAGCTTGTGCTTACTTATGATTGTTGAAAAATAATGGCATATTTATCGGCTGATGTTTATAATTGCTTAAAACTAAATGAAACAATAGGGTTGTATCAAATGTTTTTGAAGGAATCTAAACGTTGAGGTATATACTATGTGTAAGCACCTCTGGTCTGTAGAAATAAACCGTAGTGTCATTGAGATGATCGACATTGATTTGAGTCGATAGAAGGATCTATATAATATAATTATTCAATTTGATTACATGTAAAAGTTTGACTGCGGCTGCGGTCTTAAATGGTTCATACGCCAGGTCCAATTTTGGCATACTCTCTCTAACATATCGGCCGGTTTGTTACGAATAAATTCTTCAATATTGGCTTCCCGTGCGTCAACTGTTGCGGGCTTCGCACGATCCAAGTGGGCAATGGATCGGCTCCAATCGTGAAGAAAACTGTCCACCCAACTCGCCGCGCAATAGGGCCTTTGCTTCGCCTGCTGTGTGGCAAATGGTACCGTCTTGTTGACACCACATGTCAGTCAAGTCCGGCTCTTCTATTTTGGGCAAAAAAAAGATTGTAATCATCGCACGGTAGCGCTCTCACAGTTAAGTTCTTGCCTTCGTCATCTTTAAAAATGTAAGGTTCAATGATGCCGCCAGTTCAAAATCCACACCAAACAGTGCATGTTAAGAAGGATCCATTTAAATAACGATTTCAGCAATATGATAGCAAGGATGTTTAAATATGCTTTTGCAGTTGACAAGACAGAATTTTAGTATCTTCCTAAGGTTTAAACCGAGAGCATAAGTTAAAGCTGGCCCTGCCCGACTTCGATATATCCGTTACTCAGGTAAATTATTGTTTAATAACCTCTCCCTATGTTAATTAACAGACCATTAACATTAATTTGAATATTCCAACAATATGTAAGCACAAAGCGCTTGCGTCTCAGATAAGTATGCAACGTTTTTTATAACATTGATATCTCTGCCATTTATTATCAGATATTTACAAATATGAACTTAATATATTCAAAATTGTTGAAATTATTTAACATTTTGTATTGCGGGGGCGGTAGCGGGAGTGTCACAAATTTGAAACAATCTTGATCTGCGTGCAGGCAATAGTAGCCTACACTTAAAATTTGGAGAAATTTGGAGTCGAAGATGCTTCCTTGCTCTTCGAGTAAACTAAATCACTCCCAAACGTTGTCAGTAGGATTTTCTCATTCCAAGTACTAATTGGATTGACTTGATCTCGGATATCTCGGATTTAGTACGACTTTTGCTTGATACTTCAATCTGAAAGAAGAGATAAAATCATTTTTTCTGAGCTTGATTTTGTCTCGAAATTTTTTTTTGTTTTACTTTTTACTCTTCAAGTAACTGGTGTAATTAGTTGATTATCAACTCCATATGCTTCCACATCAGCCTGTTTTTGGTTTATAAACCTTCAAATAAGCTTTGCAGAAAACAAGACTTGGGTACCTTTTTTGGTTTTATAAACTCCCATTTATCAATTCGACTTGTTAATCTCCACTTTTTACACCAAGTGAGGAAAGTTCAATTCAAGTATCCTCATGCAGCAGCCTTAAGCCCATCGGGTTAATACATATTTTAAATTATCGTAAATGGGAAGTAATTATTCGCTCTTTTTTAATTATTCAGAAATCCTTTGATGTCGGTCCACAAATTATGCCCAACAATAACAGTAGGATGTAAGCTAAATTTGATTTAAATTAACTTCTCATTGTACAGAATCGCAAGTTGTTAATCTCTTTTAATATATCGGAATGTCATTTCATAAACTCAAGCTTCAAGGTGCTTGATGATTCCATTAAATTGTACCAGTGAATAAGCTGGTACCAGCATCCATGTCTATTTTGGTCGGAATATACTTGATTATAGTTCGCTTGAACAGCGCTGCCATTAAATACGTAACGTAGAATTATTTCTTCAGTTAGGAAATCTGTGCCTTTAGCATGCAATTCACGTAATAAAACATCATCTTGCAATCCAACAAGCAGAGCAGCAGAGTGGTCCACAAGGTTTTGAAGACTGATCTTTGCCTTCGCATCAGAAACCACCATGCCTGATGGTTTGCAATGGCTTTACTTTCAGACACTGTATGTATAGTATATCGAATTTTTTTGATCTTACAGTCCTCTCCTCTCTTTGTAAGTTCCTGATTTAAAATGAATGACATTCTTAACTAGGGGATGTACTTGTTGCTTGTATCAATAAACTCATATTATCTCCTTCAGATTTTGGTAGATCAGTAACTTGTTTTCTCCGACCCATAGTTCCTAAGGGCGAACAGCTGGGGTAATGCACAGAACAAATGTAAGCTCCCGACCAATTTCATGTGAAGCATCATTAGTGTCAGATCAAATCAAAACTATAACAAATAACGAAATTTTTAAGTAGTATCTACTAAATATGTCTAAAAGGAACGAACCATCTATCTTTAAAACTGTGGGAGATATGACGATATGATCACTCAGATCAAGTTTATTTCAAATAGTGGCCCCCTACCGCCCTCGCAGTAAAAAAAGTTGAATATCTCCTACCTTTTTTTAAGATATCGAGCTCAAATTTTGCACTGTATGTGGCCAATATCTACAATCTCACAAATTTTCATAGAGATATGACTGGGGATAGAGAGGATAAAGAGAGCAAAATAAATGATAGAGTTTAAAAAATGTTGCATACTTATCTGAGTAACGGGTATTTCGGGCCGGGCCGACTTTAACTTACGCTCTCTTTTTTATTGTGACAAAGTGACATTATCAGCCATGCTCCCATTTTCGCTTTCGAAAAAATTTTGCGATTTGATCACCAAATCGTAAAAGTTGGTGCTCCGATATTCGGAAATCGCAAAGTTTTGCCGGCTCCGGTTTTCACGTATTTTTGCGAATAACGATTTCAGCAAATTCGTACGAAATTCGCCAGTTATTGTTATCGCTAACGTTCCATTCTCAACTTGTTTTGTGTCATTTCACATAACAAAAACAGCTGATGAGCGCCACTACTCATGCTATCGATAGTCAAATATCGATATATACCATAGCCAAATCGCAAATTATTGTTATTGTGAGCAGTTTTCCATCTCGCTCAATTTTGTGTATCTCTATTAAATAAATTGTTTAAAATATTGCCTCAATGCGAATTGAGTGGATGAGTCCGTAAGACAAATCTAAAAAGGTTAAAGAACTGAATACAAATAGTTACGTGGGCTGTCGGTTTGTGCATCAACCTATATTTTGCATTTACTTTTCATTTCACGGACTTAGATGTCGATATCGATAGTCATATATGGATATATACCATGGCCAAATCGCAAATCGTTGTTATTGTGAGCAGCTTCCACCGTGCTCAGTTTCGTGTATCTCTATTTAAAAATTGATTAAAATATTGTTTTAATGCGAATTGAGTAGGAGAGTCCGTAAGTTGAAATCTTAAAATGTTAAAGAACTGAATAAAAATAGTTTCGTGGGCTGTCTGTTTGTCCAAAACGTTGTAACTTTTACGATTTGGTGATCAAATCGCAAAATTTTTGCGAAATCGAATATGGGAGCATGGCTGTATGTATGAGTATTTACTAAATGCACTGAATGCTGAGAATCAGCTAGTCATCAACAACGATGCGTGGACAGCGAGACAAGATTCCACCGAACCTATGAATACAACGCAACTCGAGCGTCAACATGGGGGTTCCCCTTTTTCGTAAACTGTCGCATTTGCTACCTTAGCCAAACATAAGCTGCACTACTCACATAAATATCGAAAAATATATAACAAGATGTCAAACTGCTGGCTGAAATGGAAATATTAGTTTGAAAAAAAGATTCATAAAAGTTAAGAAAAACCGGATAATTTTAGAGACACATGTGGTGACGGAAATGTGCTTAACTTTTCCGTATACTTAACTTTTGCGCGTTTTAAATTTTGCGAGTCTTTAATGTATTTTCAATTTTTCAAGTGTATAATATCGCTTTTTAATCATTATCATTATTGATTTCTGTTGATATACCTATATACGAGATTTTAAAATATCACTTTCTTAAAATATACAAACATCGAACACTTAAAGCACACACCTATCAAAGATTGTCACACACCTATGTATCAATGTTGTCCTTGTGTAGGCCAATTGGACAACATCTCTCGTGCTTTGTGTTGGCATTTGATGTCCCTATCGTTGTCATGAAGCAGTGGCATGTCTTGAATAATCAAATAGCCCTTTAGCTTTGGCCGCAAACATAGTTCCCCGCGGAGACTTATTAAATTGCCACTTATCTAATGTTTATGACTGACCAACGAGCTCTGCATTTGATAAGCAGAGGCCTCGCGTAAATTATTTCGCCGTATAATACCTTTAATTACATTCTCGGAGCCCGCACTCTCTGTGGTTGCCTAATTTGCCTTTTGCTGACGCTGGCACTGACATCCCAACACTAAGTTTATTGCTGTAATTTTGCTTAAAACTTTGGCTTTGCCGTAAATTGTTTGCACAGCACTTGCCAAATGGGCGTCGACCAAGCAAGCTCGGCGACGCAAATTGAGACTGAGCTAAAAGGAACAACATGGTAAATATCAGCAACACATGTTTGCCAAGATAAACACATTCAAACATACATACACACAATGCATATGCGAGGCGTTACGCCCACATACGCACACAGGTGGCCAAAAATTTACTAGCAGAATTCGCGTGCTGTAATTTTTCTGTGTTGGCAAAAGAAAATAAAAAACGAAACTGGCAAACAACAAAACAGGGGACTGCAAAGCCAAAATCGGAGAAATTATAATAAATAAGTAAAGGCGCTGCAGTCTAGTGCCCAGACCACAAGATACCCTGTTACCTTGGAGTCATTTATTTTCTGACGCATGTATGTATACACAGATGTCTTACTGAAGATGCAATACCCCCCGCTTCAACAAGCACAATTGATTCGCTTATAGCTCCGGTTGTTTTTTGTCCGATCGTATTGCACTTTTTTTAGAATAGATAGATTTTGGGCCTTACTTTTTTTTTGTCCGATCATATTGCACTTTTTCAGAATAGATAGATATTGGGCCTTACTTGTTGTATGTATGTATTTTAAACCACAAGGCTCTAACTCGATGTCGTGCAGGTCCGTCTTTAGCTTACGCTCTTGTTTTATCCTAGTTCGGGCTATGGCGTCATTCATACTTGCTCTACTCTCTATCAGAGGTACACAGAGTTGAGTTTGTGCTGAAGTATGTAGCAGTCAGAAGGAAACATCTCCGACCCCATAAAGTATATATATTCTTGGTCAGCATCAGCAGCCGAGTCGATATAGCCATTTCCGTATCGGTGTCCGTATCAACGCACAGATCTCAGAAATGGTGAGAGATATAGGTTTGACATGTATGGGACATATGCTTCTTATGTCTGCAAGCATATCAAGTTTATTTTCAATTTCGTTCGTACCTTCTTAATATATCGCTGTTTTTGGGAAACCACTACTATTAAAATCTAAATAATTTACACTTTTATTTCATTTTTTTGGCACTGATGACGGATTTTTAATATAAGTTTACGCATATTAAAAATCATCCGGCTGCGAAAAAAAGCCATTTGTTTTATTTTTTATTGCAATCCATTTCTTGCGCCTTTTCCAGATGTTTCTTAAAGTATTTTTCAGTGCACATTAGTGTGTCCTCATTTCTTTCTTTGAAAATGTTAATTGGGCATAATTTCTTTGGGCCCGATTTCTCAAAGACTCCGGTTGGCCAACCACCGGTCAGATTTGTTCGTCAAGATGACGAGCGGTTAAGTCATTTGCTTTTCTCAGCAGCAGTTTCGCCTGATATCGACAAATACCAATCGCTCCTTCAGGGTGACCATACTGTTTGACTAAACGAACGAGTGAACAGCTGACTTGGTTTGGTTTGTTTGATTTTTAATGCAATTGGTTGTTGCTGGTCATTGTTTTCCATAAAAGTTGATTAAAATTACTTGCGATGAAGAATGAAAGTGATAGTGCAAAAAGACCCAAAGGGAAAAACAACAAATACAAAGAACAAATTTGGCATCATCTAGATCACTTTTTTGCATTATTTATTGGATGCTCTGCTTCTTCGAATTGCATTTCCATTGCGTGGAGTTGAAAAATTCGTTTATTCATAAACATTTTGAGTTGCAGCAAATAATATGAAAATGAAATATGAATGATATGAATAATATGAATATGAAAATGAACAATTCAAGTGTGCGGCCAGCTGTTTGAATGTATAACGATACAAAAAATATCGATTAACTCATCGGGGCTGAGTTCGCGGTTAAAGTAGACCGGTTGATGAGCTGCGTTTAAGTTTGAGCCTCCGGTTACGCCACATACATCATGAGACATTTAAATTCAGCTAAGCTGCATGTCAAGTTGACCAACCGGACTTTGAGAAATCGCTATGGTGGTCCACCCAAGTGTATGTTGGTTCTACTACGGTAGTCCTTAATTTGCTAATGTCGGTTATTATTAGGCCCTGAGGCGACTTTGATGTGTGTTAGGATTATTTCTGGAAAAACAATTTCAAAAGACTTGATAAGATTATTACATTACCCCGGTACTTACAAACAGAGTTGGGCATTAATCAATTAAATTTTTAGTCAATTGATTAATCAATTAATATTTTTAATCAGTTAATTTAATTGCAGCTTGCAATGGATTTAATTGAATTAACTAAAATTAATTGTAACTTGCAATTGCAATTGAATTTTTGAATTGTTCTAGACTACAGTTTAAATTAACAATTGAGTAAGCTGTGTGGGCACTGTATATTAAAAAAAATGTAACTGAAACCGAATCTTCAATGGCATTTAGAACAAAAACCAACCAAGAAAACTTTGCTTTCAAATTTGATTCTGGCTCGGACGTACCAATAACCGAAATGAATCAATATCCCTCTAATTCGCTTTTCTGATGCATTTTCTGATTCGATATCCCGATATCCGAAAGGTATTTTTAAAATATAACCATCGTCGGAAGCAGTTGATCGAATTATTTCTCTTCTTTTCTATTCAATGCCTTTCGAATAGCATGCTTGCTGAGATGCAACTAAAACAATTATAAGAAATAATAATAAACTAACAAAAAATACAAATCTTATTTGAAAATTCAATAGTTAATTTTCGATCAGATTAACAGTTAATCAATTGTTAATTGTAGAAACTGACGAATTCCTAATCGTCAATCAATTTAATTGTTAATTTTTTAATTGTTAATTAAAATTTGACCAACTCTGCTAACAAATCCTCCTGGATAAAATTTCCGGTATGGTGACCTTACAGACTGAAACAGAGCCTTTACTAGAACTCTTGCTGATAAGGATGGTCATGTAGGCCCCTTGAACTCCCACTGAGTCAAGAAGGTAATCGAACATGTCCTTGTTGAGCCGATATGTGAGAATATAAAATTTGCTCTTAAGGTCGGCAAAAAGTATTATTTGCTGGAATAATTGCTGAATGAAAGTATTATTAAAGTACTTATTTTACCACATACTTACCTATTTGAAATGGCAATAATGAATTTTTGCGTCCCACTCTCAATTTCATCATGTCACCGAAAATGATATTTTGTTAGTCAAGTGTAGGCGACCTTGCGAACTCTGCAGTCGGTTTTAATTTCTCCTGTGTTCATGACATCAAACCAATCGTTAGCCAAACAATAATAAAATATATAATATATAAATATATATATAATTGGTAGCACTTACTCCAGTGCTCTCCATAAATATAGCCTAAACTGCAACTCTTGAAATGCTCGTGGATAATTTTATGAGTGATTAAAAGCTGCTATAAAATCCGATCTTAAGTGCTTCTTTTCAATAACAATGCCTTTATCGATAAAGTGATTACGAAAACGATTAAGAGTAAAATCTTCGTTCTTCAAATTTCAAGGAATTAATGGTTGGATTTTTATAATAAATCCTAAAAATGTATATCTTATTATATTTAAGAATGTAATATCCATGGCTTTACTGGTGTAACTTGCAGTGCTGTATATAGTCCACGACTTGCACCGCCTGTACCTCAGTTATTTTTTATTCAGCTCTCAATATGTTCGCAATGGTAACTGCTGACATTTGGCAATCTTATTCATAAATAAACCTAATGGATGCAAAAATGAATATACCGTATAAATATCTTTAAGATCACTATTAATTCTTCAAAAGCAATAATGTTGCCTAGTATCAAAACAAGTTGTAAGTATTTAGCTGGATTTAATGTCGTCTCATAACTAACATTTTAAATGTACCAGCATCGCTTATTTGAGTTTAAACAGGAAAAATCTGACTTTCGCCCAATGCGTAGGGCACAAAAAGGCGCAGACTAAATGACAAGTTAGTGGCTTTGTATGCCATCCACGATGGCAGACCCAAATCACGAAGAATTCATGTGAATGAAGGCCATTCGACATGGCTGTGGTTTTTCCTGGCCTAATTTTAATTATGTCTTTGTTCCAGTTTCCAACTGGCGAACCTCAAGCTACAAAATGAGGCGAGCACTTATCAACATTTATGTACAGAGTCAAGTCAAAGTCAAGGAGATGAAGCAACTGACGACGCCAGGCAATTTCTTTAATGAAATCATCAAATTAAATAAAATGTCCTTCCCAAAAATGTAAGTGTAAGCAATTTGTTGTTGTTGCTATTGGTGTTGCCATAAGACCGCATGAAATATAAAACCACAGTTTGCCACGCCCCCGCCCGCCTATTCAACACGTGCAGCACAAACAAACACAAACAAATCCACACAGTTGTAGCCAAAGAAAGAGACATAACTTTGATGGGCCAGTGCTTAGAGCCAGCTTGTCGCATGTTTAGAGGGGGAATCGGGCACTGGCCCCCTCGGGCCCTTCGCCATTCCTGTCGTTCTTCAATTACATTATTAATCACTTCATTGGCAGTTGTATTTTAAGCAGCTTGCACTTCCCACTCTTCTTATCGTTTTGTGGCAATAAATTTATTGGCCAGCAAACTTTTTCAATTAACACAGAATTATGCAAATTGAGTGGGTGCGTGCCAAAGCCAAGGCAACAGAAGTTGCTCAGATGCCCTGACTGGCAACTAGATGGAGTGGTCCTCTCGTAATGAAATCATAGATAGAGCCATTTTTTAGTTGTAAGCCTCCCATCAAATTTAGTATGCTCGAAAAGTTAGTCCGAAGAATCCTTAAGCGTAGAATGCACTTAATATGTGTTTAATGCGAAAACAATTTAAAGTCAGGTTCGTTTCGTCCTCCCCAATTTATCCCGAGCCAGACCGCATGTTAATGCCTTACGTAAGCTGAAAGGGTACACCAAGTCGAGCGGGAAAGAGGCGGCAATCCCGTCATCAATAAGTGTGCGGGGATTGTTAAAATCGAATCGCGGACTTCAAATTTGCACTGGCTACGTAATATATGAGTATAAATTTGTGCAACAAATTTTCTGTGAAAGCCAAGCTGGCATTTGGTGAAGCTACCTTGAACCAAATCAACGTTTATCGGCGGTACAAATTGTTCTTAGAAGGCCGAGGAAATGTCATTCATGCCATTTACCACAGGGAAAAACGGTGAATAAAGAATATTACTTGCGAGTTATGCGCAATTGAGAAATAAGAAAGACGCCTGGGGTCCTTTTTTGTTCCCAAAACAGTAGATGCCCATGAAATTACGTCGATAAAGACAAAATCGAGAGAGTCGATGAAATCGATTTGATATTGAATGAAACGTTGGCCTAAATGTATTTTACCCGAGGGGGATTATTTTGAGGGGGACAATATTGATATAAATGAATAAATAAATTTTAGAAATCCTGGTTGGCCGGCTCAATGTCATATGTCTATTAGGTGCCTTAAAATAACTGTTTTGAAACTTCACAGCTGACTGATTGGACGCTGCTTGCCCTCTCCCTGATGACGAAAATATGAGACATACATATATTAAAGCTTGTCTGAAAAACGTATTTTGTAATGGACGCTATGGGGCTCGAATGTTTTTCAAGTTACTCATATGCAGTGCTGCCTTTGATGTTTAAATACTTATACACGTTACTCGAAGAATAAAACGGGTATATAAAAGTCGTGCAGATGTATGCAACAGGCAGAAGGAAGCATCTCCGACCCCATAAAGTATATCTATCAGGGACCGAAATCATTATGAGTTCTATTATAAAAATAGTGGAAAAATAACAGCACGTTTTCTAACTAATTTGAAGGACATTTGCACTGAACACAAACAAGTTTTTCCCAATAAGACTACTTTTCTGACTCTACTTTTGTATGACAGCTATTCTATATGGATGTCCGATTTCGAACAAATTTGGCAGAACTATGAAGAAGCATTAATAACTGGTAAATACGGAGTTTTGAGACGATTGCATAAAAAACAAAAAAGTTTTTCTCAACCGATCCGGCCGGTTCCGACAAATGTGCAGCGTATTTGAACCAGAAGACTAGAAGACTTCGTGCAAAGTTTGGTGGCTATAGCTTTAAAACTGACGGAGTAGATAGCATAGAAACAGACGGACATGGCTATATCGACTCACCTCGTCATGCTGATCAAGAATATATATAATTAATGTGGTCGAAAATGCTTCC
The DNA here is from genome assembly GCA_035044965.1 of Lordiphosa andalusiaca. NCBI lineage: Eukaryota > Metazoa > Arthropoda > Insecta > Diptera > Drosophilidae > Lordiphosa > Lordiphosa andalusiaca. The sequence continues at coordinate 61,137 of JAWNNM010003061.1, forward strand.
TTCTATGCGTTACATACATCTGGACAATTTCAATATACCCTCTGCAAGGGTATAACAACCAAACTTTAATGATTACTTTTGATTTTTATTTGATAACTCAAAAAATAATGATTAAAATTGATTTTTAAAATAAAACTCATAAATAATTATTATAAATATTACTCAAATGTCGATTACTACAAGTGTATTAGAAATTGTGGCAAGATTGATGCATATCCCTAGTAAGTGAATCAAATCAAATCAATAGAACCCAGTGCCAAGTTTGAAAATACAAATCAAATTCCGGATATTAAAAAATTAATGTTTTTTTTCTGTTTATTCATTTTTTTCTAAAAATAAGCATTATTGATTGAGCAATAAAATAATAATCAAGAAATAAAAATCATTGCGGAAATGAATAGAATAGCGAAATACAACCGTATTATATTATGATACGTTTTTTCATGCGGGTAATCCAAGTTGATGATTTTTGAAGCTGGATAATCCACAGTAATCATTATTTACTGTCCCTGATATATATTCTTGATCAGCCTCAATAGCCGAGTCAATATAGCCATGTCCGTCTAACTGTATGAACAACCTAGTTTTGGATGTACAATTAATAATTGTGAAAACCAAAAAGTTTTCTTTAAGTTTAAAATGGGCGCATTATAGCTTCAAAGTTTTGAAAAAAATTATAATACCGCCTCGTGAACCAAACACAAATGACAGTTTCGTGGACTTTAGTTCATTTCAATTGTTGTCATTTTCAGAAATTCAAACGGCAATTACATTTTTTTGTAAATATGGCAGAAGAGACTTCTTGACTTATTGAACCCGATAGTGAGTGCTCCTTGCCAACGAAAAGATGTGTGCTATCTGCATTTTTATACGGCACAAGATGTGTAAAACCAAAGATCTGTAGATATTATAGATGGCTCATGAGGAACAAATCGTGAATTGGGAGCCAATGTCAGCTACCAGGAATTATCATTTTATGTTTCACATGCGTCATTTATGATATCTATAAATCTTTGATAAAACTTTCAGTTAAGGTAAGTGGAAGCGTAGTGGCTCGAAAATATTGTTTACTCCAGTAAAGCACAAATTCCTATTAGACCTATTCAGCATGTGCGGTTGGATATTATTGAATTGTAACAAGAGTATGTTCATTTAAAAAAAAAATGTTGATAAAACGAAAGAGAAATATTTAATGTAAGTAAGTAATATTTAATGTCATGCTAAGGCTAAGGGCAATTTTAACAATAAGGAAGAGTTTGTAAACCAGGATATTGAACAAAGCATTAACTGTAGTGATTGCGACTATGGGCCAAAAGAGCAAACTAAACAAGTAAGCGCGCTGCAGTCGAGTGCCCCGGGTACAAAATACCCTGTTCATTTGTTTTAATGTTTAAATTTGAATGTAGCCGGTATTTGTAACAGCTCATCCTGGAAGTAGGCCACATTATTTGGTAATTTCAGCGGTTTTGTCAATGTCAAGCTGAATTGTTTCGCTTTTAACTCCGGTGTTTTTTGTCCGATCTAATTGTACTTTTCAGAATGGATAGATATTGGGCCTAGCTTGATGTATACTAAACCACGAGGCTCTAACTTGAAAATTGTGGATCTGACGGCTTTTTAGGTCTAGGATCTGACGGTTTTTTGGGGATAAGACGGGGACGCTGATCAAGAATATATATACTTTATGAAGTCGGAAATGTTTCCTTCTCACTGTTACATACATTCGCAAAACTTCATGCTGCCCCTTTTCCCATTTTCAATGGGAACGGGGTATAAAAATTAAAAAGAAAAGAACATAAGTCGGGCGAACAAAGAGGAAAACTTGGATTTATTACTTGGAAATTGGTTGCTGTTTCAGATAGGTGCCAAGTTGATACAAATTCCGTTATGATTAATTAAACAAGTATTCAAAGGTTCAAAAATCATATATACACAGAGAAAAATCATGTCAATATCAATTCAATCTGGGCTGGTTAATTTGACATATAATTTTTTTCATATCATTTTGATGCTAAAAACTGTAAAATTGAAGTTAAATACTGTCATTCTGATATTGAATATTACATTTTCTATTCATTAATATCACTATTATATATAATTAAAATACTATTGATCAGAAAATTCATCATATTGAACATTGATGAAAGTCATATTCATCTTTATCATATCGATATGATATCATATCATATTTTATGATATGAAAAAATATAACATTGAGCCCCAGATCGTATCATTTTTTATTCCTGTGTACCATTTGCCTATAAAAAGGGTTGGCTCAGTTTACATCGTAAATATAAAAAACCAAGCAATCATAGTTTGTTTTTATTATTTTTCAAATTCGTATTGAATTTAAAATAAACCACCGCCTACTTATAAATAGTAAAAAAAGTAGGAGGGTGAGACCATGACCTTTAAAATTTCATACTTAGGATGTCCGCTCTAATGAACACCCAGATCTCAAAGACTAGAAGACCTAGACCATCCAAATTTCAATGTGGGCGTCTATCTGCACGCAGATTGAGTTTGTTTCAAATTTGTGCAACTACCCCTACCGCCACCGCAAAAAGATTTTGAATAAGTCCAACAATTTCTCTATCTCTATTTTCATAAAGATCGGATAATAAATGGCGGAGTTATACAGGTTCCACAAATCGCTGCATGGTGTTCTGAGCTGCATGCGCTGTCATAATGCTAACATAATGTTGAAATATTCAAATTAATGTTAATGCTCTGTTAATTAACATAGGGTTAGGGTTATTAGACACTAATTCCCCTGAGTAACAGGTGTATTAAAGTCAGGCAGGGCCAACTTTTACTTACGCTCTCGTTAGAGATGATCATATCCAAAATTTTAGATTTTTAGATAAGAGCATATATTTTTATGACAAAATACGACTTTTTCAAATTACAATTTGAAATTACGTTGAAAGCGCAAAAAACATCAAACAGAAGAAAGTATATCCACATGAAAGTACTGGAAATGGTTCATAGCGAGCTGTTCAAATTACAATTAGGGTAAATGTTTCTTTCGTTGCTTACTTCCGTTTTGCGCATGAGTTTACTTTACTAACTTTACTAACTTTACTAAAAGTTTTCATTAGGAATGCAAAATTTAAAATCCGAAATCGTAAAAGTTTAATATAAAATCTCTCTAATGCATGCATCTGGTGGGCTTCTTTGCCCGGTTACAAGCGAAACGGTTGACCTAATGTGAGTCTTTTTGCATTTGTAATAAATTGAAATTGTTTTTAAACCAGAGCTAGCGTGCTGCTAGGGTAAACAGACTTCAGCCGAGCCGAAGTTAACTTTCCTGTATTTTTCCGATTGCATGATTCGTCAGCATCAGAAAATTGTGTTGAAACATTCCATATGCTCCGGTCTATTTTCATCATCAATAAAAAGTTTCTTGAGTATTAAACTGTTAATTTATTAAAAAGACCCCTCAGCAGATTTCTCAGGTTGCACCAGGCAAATGACTGGTTCAATACTTAAAATCATGTTACACATAGCGTCCTTAACTTAAAAGGGAAATACAGGACAATTTTGATGATTGGAACTTTCGTTTGTTACCTTGACTCAAAAGACGCCTAATTGGGACCATATACTGTAAAAGCATAGGACATATTCCAATATAGGTCGACATTTTCTGAAATATGTGCTTAGGTTGAAAAAATGTAAATATGTGAAATATGCAAAATGAATGAGGATTTCAAATGATCTACTTTTCATGAAACAAATTTGAGTCCAATAAGATGTTTTGTGAGATTACACCTTAAAAGTATGTTTTTACCTTAGGTCCGATGGCTAGTTATTAAACACTAATTCCCCTGAGTAACGGGTGTATCAAAGTCGGGACGCACAATAAAATTAAAATTAAGCTTGCACATATACTTATTTACCAAGAAAATACTGCCTTAACACATACAAATCAACACAAGGCATTAAGAATGGTGTCCCAATAAGAACTTTGCAATAGCATTCTAAAAATAAAATCCAAGAACGAACATCAACAACAAATGTACCGTTGCCATTATTGAAATTATAACCTTAATAACATTTTTTTCGCTAAGATAATCCTATAAACTACATTTTTTGTTTCCGACGGTGGCTAATGCACTTGTTCAGACAATCAGCTGGATGCTCATTAAGAATATGTCAGAACTTTCCAAAATTGCCACAGGGGATAGTGCGTTTTCTCCCAAGCCCACAAATGCGATTCAACATCGGGTTCTAGTGAAGACAGCTAGGCAAGCCATTAACGGCATGACGTTCACCGAGCTGGTGCATTCTCACTCGTGGCTCGCATTGTCTTTGGCATAGCCCGGTGGCTCTGTATATGGTACGGCGCGCGTGGAGCTGTCTCGCTACGCTTACTTAGCCGCTTAATTTATGCATTGTGCACTGCACAAGCGATGAATTGTCTGCGCCCGGAGCGCGTGTGAGAGTGTGCTCTCCGCAAAAAAAAACTTTTAAATGTTTCTTTATTGTGGCCAATGTGTACCTATTCAGTTGCATTCAAGCCCCTCTTCAATTTAAGCTGAAAGTGGTAGGAAATTTGCCCGCTTTCATTGAAAATTGATAATGAAATTAATTTTTGCGGAAATATTTACGAAAGGAATTTCTCCTCCCCACGTAAATAAGACTGTGGAATGGCACAACAGGATTTGTTCAATTGATTTAATGTTGACTTATTGTTGTTTCTTTCCTTTTTTTGTCGTCGTTTATTTTGTGTAAATTTATATTTTTGCTTTTCCGAGTCTCACGTTTGTTTGTGCTCGAATTTTCATTTGGTGTGGCAAATATTACAAAATAATGGGTCGAAAAACTGTAGCATGCTTGCAGGCGCTGGGTGTTTCTTACCCCACCCGCTGGCTTAGCATTGATTTATGCATCGAGTCCTTTAAAGGTGGGCGTGCTATTTATGTTCGTCTAATTTTTTGTGCTTGCACTTGATTTGTGGCTTGGACGAGGCATGTCGACTCCTGAGGAAAGGTCAACTGATGTATGGGTACTCTAGTTTCTTGTCTGTGAGTAAAATGCTGCTGCATCTTATTTGCATATTAGTGGCTGCTGAGTCAGCAGCAGAAGCACGAGCGGGACAAATTACTGCAAATATTATCGCCCTTGTCTGACTGCCAGCTTGGCGCGCAGGCTGCGCCCAGAAATTTGATAAATTTGATGAGATTTGCTGTTCATTTGTACGCCATGTTGCGCCCTGTTTTTTTAGTCGTTTCATGTTAGATTGCATTTGGCTACTGATTCTCTCATCAGCATAACAAATGAGCACCAGGCACGACACTCCTCGTCTGCGTTGGTGTCTGGGTCAAGAGCTATCATCGCCTTCGCTTCACAATGCCGCTTGACTGGACTAATAAACCCATTGACATAACCGACCGTTCCAATGCATAAAACAAAAGGCATTTCAATTAGTCCATGTCCAGACCAGTCTCGCCCATGAAAATGTGGGCCAACTACATGCCGAGCAATGGGAAATCAACATTTTAATGTTAGTTAAAGCTACGGCAAAGTAACCACAGGAGGCAAGAGCCAACGAATCGATTGCCTTTGCCCATGTGTGCACGTGCTGTTGCTCTAGCAGACCGTAAGCTACGTGTCAGACTCCGACAACAAGGAGTCCACCCACTCCCCTCCGTTAGACGTCGGGCGGCGTGCCAGCAGCTGCGAATTAGTCGCGTGTGCCTTCTTTTTGTGTATGTTTCTTTGTGTGAATCGTTCGGGGAACGGATGTTGGCAACATGTCCTACGAAATGCAGACACATGTCTTTTCTAACGAGCTACCGGTCTACACTTGTTGGCCCTTAACTCGTTTGTTTTTTTATTTTCTGCCAACGAAATAGCTGAAATTCTTCTGCTACTTTGCTGCAATTGTTTACCAACCTATTAATTGCAAAAGGAGCAGCCGCTTTAAAGTTAAACTTTGAGTAAAAGTAACCGCGATTAGTACTATAGGCAATACACGACATCGCAATTACAATGATTGTGTGCATGTTGTGTATTTTGGCCACGCTGAAGAAAAGACGTGCATGAAATAAAGCTTAAAAGAAATCTGTGCATATTAACTATTTGTGTCCATTATTATTGTCGTATAAAATCATACGAATCTTCATGGTATTTATGTGCTGCTTTTGCATGCTGCTTGAGGCAGTTCTCCAATCTGAAGATGTTGTTCTCTGGTACAAGGAATAGAATAATAGAAAATACATATGGGCTAATCCTGCGTTGCGAACGTAACATTCGTACGCAACTTTGCTTGTTAATATTGAAAAATATTTTGAAAAATGCGGTTCTTTTGGAGTACTTTTAGACCCATTTTAAATTAAAAGGTTAACTCTTTTTGCAAAAAAGTTATGCTGGCTTAAAGTTCCGTTGCGATAGTTACAAAAAACGGAAGTCAACTTTTAGGCTTATGCGCATATGTACATTTCTTAGCGAATTTTGCAAAGTAAAGAAAAATGGTCCATAGACAAAAAATGAAGTTGAATATATGGCTATATTAATCCAAATTTAAAAAGAATAAAATTGCCCCGTTACAAAAAAAAAAAAAAATTTTCGTCTGTTGCGGAAGTTACACTATTTTCATGAAACCAAATTTTATAAATAAAACATATTCATGTATTTCAAAATCTTTTTTACCTTGTAATTATTAATTTAATATTTAAATAAAAATTATACATAATTTCATTACACTCATACAGTAGAGACTCGCAAAAGTTAAGTAGTTTGTTTTTGGGGGTACTTAACTTTTACGAATTCTTAACTATTTCAAGACTTCTACAACTAAACTTCAAAAATAGCGACATATGCACCTTAAAACTACAAAGCGAATCCGTTTCAATAAGTTTATGTGTATTTATTAAATTTTTATTTTACTTTTTTCGTTGTGTTAAAAAGTTTAATGATAATAAAGAATAAAATATGCTTTAGATCCGGTGAAGTAATCAGTTACCTTTTTTTGTTGAAGCCTCTTTTCAAATTGGGATTTTACAATGTCGGATCATAACACAAGAAGCTGAGGAATGTATTTATTATAGTAGTTCGTATTGTACTCATTCCATTTATTTCGCATATTGCATCGTTGTAATAAACAAGGCTCTGGAGCTTCGGAATCACTGCAAGCATCTGAATCGGTGCTTGCGTCCATTTCAGGTTCACCTAGTGAATCGGCATTCCATGCAGTAACTTCTTCTGCCGAGACCATGCAATCAGGAGCAAGTCTGGCCAACAACAGCTGTGTTTCTTCGACAATCCTATTGTAAATAGGAACCGGTGGAAAGAGTACCGATAAAGGGATATTGTCTTCGTCGTCATATTGGCTGTCATCCCAATGCAGGAATCTGAATCACGATTTTACTACAACAATTTGAGGGCACTCGTCCCAAGCGAATTTAAAGAGCAAAAGAGCTTTCCGAAGATCGTGTTTCAGCAATAACTCGTGAGCCGATCTGTTGCCTTGGGCAACAATAGACGCCAATAATTGATTGCGGAAAGCAAGTTTTGTCAATTTGATTAGATTCTGGTCCATTGGTTGTATAGCTGCTGTGACATTCGGTGGGAGAAGCGTATAAAAAAAATGTCCATCATCAGAGCGAAGTTCCTTGACAGCAGGGATGCAAACCACTTGAAAATAAGTACTGGTTCGGTTCAGTGGTTCACAGAGTTTTCAAACCGCCGGTTCGGTTCGTTACATGGTTTTTGGAGTTAAATTAACCGCGTTTTCGGTTCGATTCAGCGGTTCACAAAGGTGCTACTTAAAATATTATGATTTTTGCTGTAATCTGACTTTTCGACCATGTTTGAAATTTCATGCCTTTAAAATCCTTAGAGCAATGTCCAAAGTTTATTATGTTGGATTCCCAAGACTCGTCTATCAGTTCCTAGAAGAGTGTCCTTACATATTGTCAGATTAAGGTTAAGGAGTACCACAGAAAATTGAAAATATTGTCTAATGAAGAAACAAATTTAGATTGATAACAGGTAAATTAAGAGATCGGCGGGATTGCAGAAGACATGTTGTTAAATTTTCGTTAGGTCATCCTTAATAGTAATATCGATCCGACAACGCTAAATATGTAGAGGGTCGAGCGAAATGTTTAAAAATAATCTCCGGGAAACGATTCAAATTTCCAAATTTATAAAAATTGTTGGCTAAAGGAAAGCGATTTGCGCTAAAGCTCGTCAGAGAACTGAACCAAAACGAACCCCTATTATTTGTGGTTTTCGGTTCGGTTCGGCAATTCTGAAAGGAAGCCGGTTCGGTTTGCGGTTCGGTTCACCAGCTGGAATAAGCGGTTCGGTTCCGTTAAAAAACGGTTCGGTTTGGAACCGGTTTGCATCCCTGCTTGATACAAAAAAAGAATTGCCTTTGGAGGCAAGTTATTTTCAGCACTGAAGCGACGTACCTGTATGAACATATTGAAAATGCTATTTATTTTAAAATTAATAATGGAAATTGGTTCTTACTTCTTTTATAAACGACGTATGAAACCATCTTTTGAAAATGTTAGCCGTCATCCATGCGTTTGCAGAGTAATCATAGTCCAGTGGATTTTTGAAATTCAGAAGTGGCTTCATTTTGTGTGTTTCATCTGCATTAGCGCATAACAGACATGGCTATATGGACTCGTCTGTTGATGTTGTTGTAATCACGATTATTTATCGATCAGCCAAGAAAGCGCTGAATATCGGATGAATGGTTGTCGAGTTATGATCAAAAGAATGTTCGCTGCAGCAGCGCAGTAGCAGAGCTGCTTTCAGCAGCATTCTTTGACGGTTTCTCGCTTTAACAAAAGCGAATGGAACTCATCACTTCTTGGGAACTACTTGTTCGGTGAAAAAACAGTATGAAAGATGTGCCTTTTTCATGGTGTCAGGAAACCCGCCACCCACAAGTGAACGGCAAGTGCGAACTTCTATGTGGAGCTATGATTTACATATTTGCGAAGTCTGCCAAACCAACTCATGTTATGTCATCCAAATCATTCTTTAGCTAAGGAGCTAGAAAATAATAAAGAAGTGACAAATATAAAATCGGCAATCGATGTCATTGCCCCTTTTGAAGGCGCACTTTTTCTACTCTTAAGTTTGTTTTATCCAGCCAAAAAGCCTGTATTGATTAAAAATTACTGGAAGACATATTAATGATAGGCTTTAAAAAGCAAGAAAACGTTGAAAAAATATGATTGCTAATTGGACTCTTGCATAGTAACTCTGTGGCATTTGTTTAAACCTAAATATTTTACTATTGGCATTGTTAACAATGCTTGACATTGTATTGAGGGTGAAAAAATACCAAGTATTATAGAATGATTTAAATGAAATGTAGTTTAAACTAGTAAATCAATTGTGTTAAGAGTAAAAAGAATATTAAAAATGTGTCAGCCTTTGATAAATCAAATTAACAGTTGAACATCTGTTATGTTAAAAAAAAAAAACAAAGATATAAGTATCTGTATGTATTATGTATGTGTGTGTTTATACTCTTGCAAATTGAAGTGGATTGCTTTTTTGGACGGATATTCGGCAGTGTCCTGGAAATCTCTAGAGATTTTGACCTCGGTCGGTTAGCTTGGTGTCCCAGACCTTCAACAGATTTAATTTTCTTGGTGGAAAATGTTTGTGTACGATTGCCTTTAGAGCAAATAAAATGTTTCATATTTTGGTAGTTATCTAATTTGATATTCAATTGAGGTTTGTTAATTTTACTAATGGTTTTATGATTCACCCTGAGCATATCCAAATCCCACATCATGAGTTAAATACTACGTTTATCATGATTTCTTGCGCTTGAAAGTATGCCAGCTTTATTTCCGCTCACAATTATCTATATGAATGACGTAATTGATTGGCAGTATCCATCGTAGTCCAAACTGTACATACATAAATAAATGAGGCTTAAGGAAAATGTAAACTAAAAAAATTACTCTAATGACGAATACATATAAGCAAGGCTGGAAACTGGTTCGGAACCGAACCCCTGAGAATCGGTTCGGTTCGGTTTATTCGGGGTTCACTAACCGGACCGTGAACCAGGCACCTTACATTTTTGACTCCTCGACTCCTCCTTGACTCCTCCTGAACCCGAAAATTTGACAATAAATGACTCAACGTTTGATTGTAAAGACGAGAAGTTTATGGAAGCAAATATCAAATATAATGATGTTAAAGATTCCTTTGGAAATTGTTCAAGATTACATTCTTCGACAAATGTTTTAAAATTTTGAAAAGATCCTTAAAGCAAAGACTTAAAAAATATTGCGTTTACTATACTAGCTGTGCCAGCAACTCAGGCATCAGTTGAAGGAGCATTTTCAATACTTAAGTTTGTTCTTTCTGATTCAAGAGCTGGTATAGATGAACAGCTTCTGGAAGATATAAAGCTAATTAACCTAAAATAACCCGTTTCTAGAAGCTGTTAGCGTCATCTAATGAATTTGACAATTGAAATAACTTAAGTAATGATCATTATGATTAAGCATATGGATAGAAGGTATATATGTTTCATTTTCAACGTATTAATAAATCAAAAGTCAACATTTTCTTTTATGGGCAAGCGAACCAAGGGCTCGAACCAGAATCTTGGGTTAAGGAGTTCCAAGAACCGGTCTGCGAATCGAACCTTGGATTTTACAATGGATTCGAACCCCCGGACCACACCTCATGGATAATTTGAAAGGTTTGCAGCCATGCATATAAGAGCAACATACTTTGAGGGGCAAAAATCATGGTTTTTTTTTTAGGGATAAACGTAGTAATAATTCTTAATAACTATTTGCTTTGCCAGCATTTTTATTCTCTGTACCAGAGGTACACAAAGTATACTTAGTTTGTGCAAAAGTATGTAACAGTTAGATGATAGCAATATATATATATATTCTTGATCAGCATCAACAGGCGAGTCGATGTAGCCATGTCCGTCTGTCTGTCAGTATGCACGCACAGATCTCAGAGATTTTCGCCACGCCCCCTTCAGCCCATTCAATTTTAAAAAACCTCATAACTTCCACAGTTTGCAGATAGATTTTTTCGGTTCGAGTACTCAGTATCTTATAGGAACAACATGACAAATTTTGGCAGGGAAATTGTGTATGACACTTGATGTTGGATGTTAGATGTGCTCAGTACAATAGCCTATTTAATTCATGTTTTCCAAAAACTTATTCATAAATTAAACGAGAGCGTAAGTTAAAGTCGACCCTGGCCGACTTCGAAATACCCGTTACTCAGGGCAATTAGTGTTTAATAACCTCATGAGGCTCAAATAAGTATGCAACGTTTTTTAACTCTGCCTTTTATTATCCGATCTTTATGAAAATGAATGTGAGATTGTAGATATTGTCCACATACACTACACTGCAACATATGAGATCGATATCTTTAAAAATGTAGGAGATATTAAACTTTTTTTATTACAGGGCGGACGGGGGCGTGGCCAAAATTTCAAACAAACTTGATCTGCGTGCAGACAATACTGGTCTACATTATAAATTTGGATCTAGCTCTTCTGAACTGTGAGATCTAGGTGTTCAAACAGACAGACCGACATGCACAGAAAAAAATAAGATCAAATATTGACTTAGTGTTTCAATATAATTTTAAAAATATCAAAATTTACATATCAAAGATATATTATTTAATGACAATACGACGCTAGAGTATTCCATTGATACTAAAAATGTTATGTTAATAAGTGAAATCATCAAAGTAAACTGAAAAATGCCCCAGTGACTTGATTTCAGATCAAAGTAGACATCGAAAATGTGAGAGCAGAGAGATACACGCAGAGTTTCTCAAATCAAAGTGAGACAGCTACAGTGCAACTCGAAAAAGGCAAAAACAATGTTCATGTCTCTGCCGCAGCAAGCGACACAGCGAATACTCTTCCGATTTGTCTGCTGATTGCAGTTCCCAACTGCTCAAAGCGGTGAGCGCATGGAGAGACATTCAAAACAGCGACAGTCATTAGCGGATCGTCTACTAAAGGTTGAATCGGGAGATTCATGAAATACCAGCGCTTTTTGGTGTATATAAATGCATAAGCTGTTTACAGTTGTTAACAATCGCAACTTTTCGGGACCTCGAGACAGCTAAAGTCACTTATTATTATTCAAATCTATCTGTGACATTTGAACCATGTCCTATGTAGGTACTCTAAAAGTATAACTATTGGTAAAACATTAATGCTAATGCTAAAACATTGATGCTTCCTCCTGCCTGTTACATATATTTGCACGAATTTAGTATACCCTTTGTACTCTTCGAGTAACGGGTATAAAAAAAAACCGCGACAATAATGAAAGAAAGCTGGATCGTGATCAAACAAAATTGCCACGAAACAATGGCGGAATCGAGAGTGAATTTCGTTCAATTGGCCGCCTAGATCTGGCGATATAACGCCTTTAGATTATTTTTGAGGGGCTATGTTAAGGCTCATGTCTATAGCAAAAAGCCCGGAAGAGATAACGAGCTGGAAGCCGATATTGAAGAATTGATTCGTAACATACCGGCCGATATATTGGGGAGAGTATGCTTAAATCGTGCCAGGCGTATGAACCATTATAGGTACAGCTATGGTCAGTATTTACCGTAAATCATCTTTAAGCATTAAATTATAAAGAACGTTCTACCGACTCAGGTAATTATTTTAGCATGTTTTCAATTTTGTGTATTTTTTTTTCAATCAAATCCGAAAGCTGCTAAATAATCACCCTTTAAGTGCAAGTGAGCGACACCTCAATCAAAGCAGACACAACCATTTTAACACTAGATCAGTTACAGGAATACCAATAGCGCAATTAGTGTGTGTTTGATTTGACTGCATACTTTGGAGGTCTGTCACACTGCACTGTTAATTAACAAATTCACATTTCCTGTCGGAAAGGACCGACTTAAGCTTATGCGAAAGGGTATATACATTTCGGTTATTTGTAAATTTTCCATTTATTCACATTTGAAACTATGGTGGCTGCCAATGACAAGTAGTTTAGTGGTTGACAAATAATTGAATTAAATGGCAAATTAATTACGCCATACTGATTGGTTTTTGGCATACATCTGTTTGTAATATGTTTTAATTTATTGAGTCAAAAGGCCATTTTACTGCGCAGCTATTGCGATGGTACTTGGAATATTTTGTCACAATAATTTAAATTGAATATTGACTTCTGGCGGAAATGTGAAAAGCGCTCTGCAGGAGAATTAACAAGTGTCATTTGCAAACAGAGTGGAAGGCGCCAAGGCTGAAACGGTATAAAAGACAACCGTCGCGACGCGACGTCAGAATTGATGTCAGTTGATAAGATGTCAAGTTGCTAATTAATAAACTTTAATTGATTACGAAAACAAATTTTTGAAGTTGCATTCAAAGTCTCGAACAAAACTTGCTTGCAATGTCTCACACAAGTTGCGCCAATTAATGGAACTTGCGCTAAAATCAGTTCCGAGTCGAAAAAGTATCTCCAGCACCCCTGACGTCATTAAGAATGGCAGCGGCGTCGCCAAATCCCAAACAAATTACTCTAGACACGTTTTAGAATGCAAACAAGGAGATTCCATTGTACGAATGGCTTTAAAGCAATCCTGAATCGCTTGTTCCATGCTTAAAGGCCAATCCAAGAAAAACAACCGGCCAAGCATAAACATAAACGGACGCTAAGTTTGCGGACGGGGTTATGTTCAGTGGTCCATGGTCAAGGTTAAGACACTTGATTGTACGGCTGCAATTGTGCGAGATATTTCAAGTTATTTTTAGCTCTCGACTTGTGGCCCAAGCTGCAGCTAATCTTCACTTGTCTGCCTTTTGGGGCTTTTGCTTTTGTTTCGCTTGGCTTAAAGTACGGCATCGAGTACATGGGGGCCATAAAGCAAGCACTTTAAGTTTGTTGAACTGTGGCCGGAACGGGGGCCGCGTCTAACTTGTTGTCAAAAATCACCCTTCAGTTCACGAAGGACGACATATTTTACGCCGCCTGCCAGTGCCAGCTGTTGGATTACTTGTCCGGATTTCGAATTGCTCTTATTTCAGTGTTTTGTTTGTTTATTTTGCTGCATTCTATAGTGGTCAGAGATTAACATTAAACCAAATGCTGTTTGGTTAGCAATTTGCAAGGACTTAAGGCTTCAATTGCGCAATAGAATTTCAAGGATAACAAGTTTTGCGTTGTGGCAGCTGAAAGCCCTTTTTGGTTTTTGTAATTAAATAAATTATTTGAAAATGGTTTCCCCCTCAAGTATTTGATTAGAAAAACTCTCAAATGCCAAAAGCAGCCATCCATATCAGACTCGGCCGAAATGAGAAAATGCACAGAGAGTAAAATATTTATTGTTTATGCCATTTTCAACCAGAGAGCAAGAGTTGACCCCATGACAAGGCAACAAAAGAATCAATTGGGTTCATCGAAACTATCTGCTAACTATGTATGGTCCCCATGGCAAGGGGCCATAAATAAACTCATACGTATAAAGCATTCATGAGAAGATCTTTGTCAGTCATGTTAACAGGACTTTGATTGTATTTTGGCTGTAGCATAAGTGTTGCTCAACCACAGACATTAGTTTCGAAGTTTTCCCAAAATTTTTAATTGCCTTGCAAAAATATAGAAGTTATACATAACCACTAACTGAGCTCTAAATGCGGCATTTTGGAAGGACGGGATATGGAGAGGCACTCGAGTGAACTCCATGCTGAGTTCAAAAAAAACTTGGCTCGTTAAGTGCAGACAAGAAGAGAATGACCAGCAGAATGCATGTGTGAGCGCTTGGCTTTAAAATCTGGACATAAACATTTCAGCTTGTGGTCATTGGTACTTATTTGTGTTGTCCTTTGTAATCTTTCATAAAATAATTTGTTAAAGTCTCTACTGTAAAAACTGCAAAAATAATCTGAAATGTCTGCGCGTAATGACCAGGACAATATGCAGCCACCCGTTAGTTCAACATAAATTCCGCAAAGAGACAGAAAACTGACAAAATCCTGGGAGCTTGTTGTCTAGACCGTAAGTAAATTTATGACTCTGATTAATATCTTTATTATGGCAGATTATGATTGAATAGGCGGCAGCCCAGCAATTTATTGACGGACCCCATTCATGGAAGCTAAAACAGCCATACAAAAGACCTGCCCTGATGAAGCGAAAGAGCCTTTATTTACATTTGATGAATGAGCTCCGGTATGGGGCACATTGCTGACTACGCCAAAGGTTAACATAAACCAAGTGTTTGCCTCACCATTGTCAGATGCAAGAGTAATCACTCTCAAATGGATGGTTTTAAAATTGAAAAAAGGAATCTTGTTTATGGAAGTATATAATAGAGCCCTGCATGAGATGAATCAAAGTTCCTTTTGACTTTCACACTGATTGGATCTATCTATGAATTTCTAGTCATAGTTCACAAAATTTTTGACTCATTGAATTATAGCTCATGACATGAAGCATGAGCTAAATGATCTGTTTGAAATAGTTCAGCTTAGCTCAGCTCGTGTCTAACTCAAATAGCTCATAGGGTTCAATGTCAATATGAATAGATACTACAGCTCAAAGCCTTAATATTATAAGTTTCTGGACTTGTTTTTATTAAAAGTTTAAATTTTATTGCAATAACAAGAAAGAAAGTCGGTCAAGCCCGACTATAACATACGCTGTACCAACAAAATTATAAGTTCAGCATAAATTTTGATGCTGCAGTAGCAGGTGAAAGCAGAGCTGCTCTGCGCTGCAGCAGCGAACAGTCTCTTGATCATAACTCGACAACCGCTCATCCGATCTTCTCCATTCGACGGATCGACAAGTTATCCTCATAACTAAATATGTCTAAAAGGAACGAACCATCTATCTTTTAAACTGTGGGAGATATGACGTTTTTTCTTAATTGCGGGGGCGGGAGGGGCATGGTCAAAATTGAAAATAATCTTGATCTGCCTGCAGACATATGAAGCATATGTCCCCTACATGTCAAACCTCTATCTCTTACCATCTCTGAGCCCTGTGCGTTGTTGCTGATCAAGAATATATATACTTTACAGCGGAGATGCTTCCTTCTGGCTGTTACATACTTTTGCACAAACTTATAATACTCTATGTACCTACTCTCAGAAAAAAACCCAAGAGCTTTGTACTTGAATTAAGTACAAACGGTGTCAATAATACGGTAAGTACGAAAATTCTTGATTTAAGTACAAAATTCTCATATCAAGTACGATTTTTCCAATCCCGAAATACCAGAGCTCGCAAGTAACTCTCAACACTTTCCTAGTGTCGGCAAAAAACAGTTTGGTTACGAACACAACGAAAAGAGGGAGCGAAAGACACCTTCAGTTCTGTTATTGCTCAAATCTGTTTTGCTCAGAGCAAAGACACATTTTTTTCGTTTCTGTTTCTCTCGTGTCTTTCACTCACCGTTTTGCCGAGAGCAAACTTCCAAAGTGTTTTTTGCGTATGTATGAGTTATACATATACACAGCCTACCAAATGCACAAAACAAAAACAGTTTTCTGATGAGCACTCGCTCTAAAGTGTTTCTGTCATTGGTCTTCGGCAGACCGACTCGTTTGTTTTGCTCAACCGAAAACATGTAACAGAAAACAGAAGAGGAGCGAGAATAAGTGTTTCGCTCAGTGAGAGAGCGTTTGTGCTGCGTTTGTTTCTGTTTTGTTCCGAGGCTGATCGCATTTGAAAAAAGTGTTAACACTCAATTGCGAGCTCTGCGAAATACTTGATTTTAGACTGCTCTGATATATTAAGTATCGTTTGAATTATTAAAATATTTTTAATAATACTTTTAGCTTATACTGGTCTTAAGTCAAGCCCGTTTATGTACGGGCAAAACATTAATTTTTGAAGTGAGTAATTTCTATTGCCATCCTAAAAACATTGTAGCAAGAATATAAGAGTATTTCAAACAAGTACAAAATGTTCTTGGGTTGAGCCCATACAGAAGCTATTCCCACTTTGTTCTTGAACGACGCCTCAGTATTAAACCAAAGAAATATCCAAGACCCATAACCAAAGAGCAAGTTAGAGCTACTGTAGCTAAGAAAAAGCCAATTGGGTATTTTAAGAACAGACTCGTTAAAAAATAATTTATATTTTCTGTTGCGCACTTTGTGGAGCTAGGATAATGAGTCTATTTTGTACTCAATCTAACATATTTTGTACTTGAACTAAGAACTCGCTTTTCAAGAATCTTTCATCTTACTGTGAGTACAAAATGTTTTTGAGTCCAGAAGGTTGGTTTTCATTTTTCTTTTTTGACAACCTTATATGACTGGTTATATAAGGTTGTCAAAAAAGTCTTGCGAAATTTCCGCAAGCTTGTCTTTGCAAGCGCGTAGTTCTAGTTGTGTTCGTCGCATCGGCTCACGCTAGAGCTTTTTGGAAAGCTCTTTTCACGCGCTAACACGTGTTTGATTCACTGTTGTTTGTTTTTAGTCGTTCGTGAGTTATAGCGTCGCAAACATGGAGCAAAATAAAGAGAAAATACGGCATATTTTACAGTACTACTACGATTTTATTGAATTTTCAATTGTTCATAAAATTGGTTATAATAATGCGATTTAAGTCAAATATGCGCCGTTTTGTTCGATGACGAGTTCCCAACGAGATGCCAACTTCATAATGCCCCTCTTTTAGAAGCTCGCTTCCCTATTGTCAAAAAACTCGGAGAGCCAATTTTCACAGGACTCTCTTGTGGCCAACTTCCGACTACCAAGCTCGTTCGCCATGGACAGAAATAGGTGGTAATCACTTGGTGCGATATCCGGACTATACGGTGGATGCAAAAGAACTTCCCATCCGAGCTCCCGGAGCTTCTGGCGCGTCACCAAAGATGTGTGTGGCCTGGCGTTGTCCTGATGGAAGACAATTCGGCCTTTGTTGATCAAAGATGGCCTCTTCTGCATGAGTGCTGCATTCAAGCGGTCCAGTTGTTGGCAGTACAGGTCCGAATTGAGCGTTTGGCCATAGGGGAGCAGCTCATAGTGGATGATTGACTTAAATCGCATTATTATAACCAATTTTATGAACAATTGAAAATTCAATAAAAATACCGCAAGACTTTTTTGCCAACCATATATTTCAAGTTAAAAATGTTTCGTACCTAATTTAAGTACACCTAAGAACGAAACATACTTGAAATTTCAAGCACAGAACGGCTTAAATTCTATCCCGATTGGTGCAGATAGCCGATAGCCTTTTTTTTTTCTGAGTTAACGGTACATAGAGGAAAGCTAACTTCGGCTCGTCCAAAGTTTGTTTACCCTTGCAGCAAGTTTTTCTAACTAATTTTAAGGACATTTCCACTGAAAACAATAAAGTTTTTCTCACTAAGACTACTTTTCTGACTCTACTTTTCTATGGCAGCTATTCTATATAGATGTTCGATTTCGACCAACTCGACAGACTCATGGACAGACAGACAAGGCTAAATCAACTCAGCTCATCATGCTGATCAATAATGTATATTCTTTATGTGGTTGGAAATGCGTTCTTCTATGCAAACATTACATACATCTGGACAATTTCGATATACCCACTGCAATGTTATAAAAAAGACCGTTAGATTCTTACCTTCTGCTTTCATTTATGCTTAGAATACGCCAAGACTTGAGGGATTTCCCTCTGGAATGTTTATTTCAATACGGGGCGGCCATGCCCAAAATGTTTTCGTTTTATATTTGGGTGTAAAAAATATTTTTTGATCTAGAAAAGGAATTTGATTTTAAATACTTTCTTGGATTCATTCATTAAAATGGACCATCTCAAAATTCTATCGCAGTATGACGAGCACTCGAAATGTAGATGTGCCAATTCAGGAGGAAAGGGAAACATCCACGAAGAAAACTTACTTGTTGACTGGGATTTTTTTATTAATGGCTGCTTTCCAATGGTTCATTCTAATGGCATTCGTACGGTCTGAAATTTTCCATTGGAGCACGGCGATGGTCATGATAGCGTTCATACTGGTAAACGTATTTCATTCCTTGCCACCTATAAGGCATGTATACCCGTACAATTATATCGTGATACTGGCCATTGTTGAACTAATGATATTGGGTGCCGGATCAATGTGTACTAGTGAGTCGGTCGAGCTTATGCTGTCTCTGATCATAATCTCCCTATTTATTTGGTTGTGCCTGGTGGCATTGGGAGCTATTCTTCAGCAGCACATAAATGTGAATCCGTTGTGCTTCCTTACCACCATTTTTCTTAACTTTATGATCACCGTGATCCTAATCTATATGCACCTTATGCTGAACATCACGACAGTGCTGCAACTGGGTCGCATAGTCATTTGCTATTCCATAGTGGCGGTCGTGGTGTATCATTCAATGATTGTCCACAAAAATGAATCGCCTTTATTTAAGGAGGACTACATGCTATCGGGGTTAATACTATTTGTGGACTATATATGTCTGTTTATGCTTACTATGATGTATTTACAAAACAGAAACGACATCAGTCCCTAACATTAATAATAAATTTATTCTGCATGATCAATATATAATATAAATATAACTCACACGACCTTTAGTCGGGTCATAGATTGTTTAGCATAACAATGGACACAGGATGCTGGAAAATAATAGCAGACGGGATGCTTCAAGACGGTGTGTCGGTATGTCGGTAAGACCTGTAATATAAGGGGAGTCGATTTGTTTCGCCCAAATCTTAAACAAAATCGACGGGAAGGTATGAAATTTCAAGGAAGAACTCAGTCTTCAGCCACCATGGACAGACTACCTTAAGACTACCTTACCTACCCTTATATTTACTTACTATACAGATGTCCGATTTGGACCAAACTTAGTGGAATCATGCAAACTCTTAAAAAACGAACATGATAGAAATTCGGAGTCGATTTTATTTAAAACAATCAAATTTTTCTCAATAAAACTTCTTTTTTGGCCGATCATTCTTACTGCAGCTACATGATGTCATCCGATTTTGACAAAACTTTGTAGACTGGCGTGAAAGCATATCAAATAAATAAATGCCAGTCTAACATTATCATTAAAAACAAAAAAGACTACACACAGAAAAATCTGATAGGTAGAATTAACAAATCTGGCTGTAACTCATTGCAACTCTGGCTTGGTAACGGCGCTTTATCTACAAAAAAATGGTAAGTTTTACGTATTAATGCTTGCACGTATTTTGTCGTTGCAATGAACCACTGTTATCATAGTAAATTTACTGTAATTATCATAATGGTCATAGTAAATTGATTGCAGTAAGTTGCAGATATGTCAGCAAATTTACCGTGGAAGTGGTAGCTCCAATGTGATTCGATCTGACATGACCAAAGTTTTCCTTTGCAGCATTTCAGGCTCAGTAGTTTAATGTTGAAATGTCCATTTATGTGGTTTTTGCTTCCAATTCCCAAAAAGTCGTAGCATTGCTGGCATGGAATGGCCTATGCCTAGTTGCGGAATGTCGACTGCTACTGAAAAACCTGGAGGGTCTTGAAACAGCTGTACAGTCGACCTGTCCCCCTTGAGTGTGTGTGTTTGACCTGCAGCCTGCTAAAACGTTCTCTGAAAATACTTTCGAAATGACCTACCGTACGATGTAGAGTAGACCGAGTATAGCATTTCCTCATACTTGGTTTCTTCCCAGCACTTCAAAATCTAAAGTTTTAGCCCAAGAACCGCATTTGGCTTTTTTTACGCATAGACCGTCTGATTGGGTATAGCCTTGGCAATTCCGAAAGTGGCGGAAGGAACCTAAAGTATTACAATCAGTGGATTGATTACAAATCTGGCATTTTCAATTTTTTTTTTTTTCAATTTTTTTTTAAATTTCAGTATTGGCCTTAACTGGTTTTACTATTTAATTCTATGTTATTTTCACTTAAGTTTTATAATTATAGCCCAATAATTTTTCCATACAACACATATTTTTTTTTTTATTCGGTCACTGTCTGTTGAAGATATTCTCGAATTTCTAAGTACACATCGACTATTTAGTATTATATTATGCCTACATATAAGAATGTACTTTAGCATATGTGCCCCTAAAAGTATGCCATGCTTTGTTTGGCGGCAGGTTTTAATAATTCTTATCCAATACTTAAACAAAAAAAATATATGTGTTTTTCTGGATCAAGATTAACATTTTATATTGTCATATTTGGTTCATTTTACCAACTTTCTGGGTTTGGCGTCTTTTTAACCTGCGATATCGGTTAAATTTACCCACAGATTGTTTTGAGTGTACTTTTCAGACTCTACTTTTCCATGACACCTATAATATATATAGATGTCTGAGGCGTTTTCTTTGAAAACAAAGAAATGTTTCGCTCACTTTAACTATTTTTATACTCTGTACCAAAGGTACATAGAGTATTATAAGTTTGTGCAAAAGTTTGTAACATCCAGAAGGAAGCATCTCCGACCCCATAAAGTATTTATATTCTCGATCAGCATCAACAGCCAAGTCGATATAGCCATGTCCGTCTGTCTGTCCGTCTGTCTGCCCGTCCATCTGTCTGTCTGTTCGTATGAACGCACAGAACTCATAGATGGCAAGAGATAGAGGTTTGACTTGTATGGGACACATGCTTCTTATGTCTACAGGCACATGAAGTTTATTTTAAATTTTGGACACGCCCCCTCCCGCAATTTGGAAAAAGTCATATCTATTACAGTTTTAATGATAGATGGTTCGTTCCTTCTAGAGAAGAAATTAGTAATCAGGATAACTTATTGATACGCCAACGCAATGGTCAAGAACGGATGAACGGTTGTCGAGTTATGAGCAAAAGATTGGTCGCTGCTGCAGCGCAGTAGCGGCGCTGCTTTCCGCTGCTACTGCAGCATCAAAATTTATGCTGAGCGTATAGTTTCGTTGGTACATAGTATGTTACAGTCGGGCTTGACCGACGTTCTTTCTTGTTTTTTAACTCACCTTGTTTGGGGTTCGAACTCATAACTCACTTACCTTGTATGTGCAATTGCCGGCATCTCAGCCCATACGACTACCAACCACTTGAGGGGCTCTGCCACAAAAAATAGTAATAAATGGAAGTGACAAGCGACGATGAGGTACTGGATGAACAACACGTTTCGTGTTTAAGCTTTTAAACTTTTATTTGGATAACCTACATGTAGCGCGTGAATAACAACTTTCTAAATGAAACGCATAGCTTTCTGTACCGATTTAAAGATACAATTTCCGTTTAGAATTTCCGCACGCTCGCTTGGGTTTTCAATATCTAAACGATAATGGTAGAAAACACAAATTTTCGTTTTTATTTATTTATTAATGGTCGACAAACAAAGGCTGTCAACAAATTTGTAAGCACGTTATAAAAAGGCTTATTTACTAAGGAGGCATAAAAAGAAAGCCTAACAAAATTACAAAATAAACTAATAACGACTCCGACTCGGTGGGGGATTTTTATTTGCCGGTCCGGCCAGCTATGCCCCGATTCACAGCCTGTTGTGGTCAGAGTCGATATTAGAGCTAACACAACCAAATATACCAAATATACAGGCCTGTTCAGTTTTTCACTTACATTAAATTATCTCTATTTCGACTTGGTTTAATAAATTATGTGAAGCCCGGAACAGGCCTGTAGAGATGTGAAGAGGTAAGAAAAAAAGAATAAGAAAATGCAGGCTTACAAATACATAGAGGAAACAAGAAAGAAAGTCGGTCAAGCCCGACTATAACATACTCTGTACGAAGAAAATTTTTCTTTTCATCATAACTCGAAAACCGTTCATCCGATCTTCTTCATTCCTTTGGCGGATCGATAAGTTATTCTAATAACTAAATATGTCCAGAAGGAACAAGCCATCTATCTTCAAAACTGTGGGGAGATATGACGTTTTTTCTAAATTGCGGGGGCGGGAGGGGGCGTGGCCAAAATTGAAAATAAACTTGATCTGCCTGCAGACATTAGAAGCATATGTCCCATACATGTCAAACCTCTATCTCTTACCATCTCTGAGATCTGTGCGTTCATACGGACAGACAGACGGACAGACGGACAGACGGACATGACGGACATGACTCGGCTGTTGATGCTGATCAAGAATATATATACTTTATGGGGTCGGAGAAAAAAAAAAAAAATAGAAAATTACAAATTAAAAATATATTAAAATAAAACTAAAAGTATAACCGAAAAATCTCTGACCCGTTGGGGGAAGATTTATTAGCCAGTCCGGCAAGCTATGCCCCTATTCACAGCTGGGAGTGGTCAGAGATTTTCACGGAGATAAGTGTAAAGGGACGTTTTTAAAGAGAAGAGAGAGAGATCTGTTGAGAGGAGGTGATATAGATCGTTGTAGTCTTGACATAAAACCCGAAATCGATTATGCTGGGCATAATTAGTTGTGCATCTAGACAAGATTAAAGGAAAAAAGTTTCTGGTTGGCCTAGAAGGAACAGAGAAGTTAAGGCGACGTAAGAGTTCAGAAGAATCTACATCACCGATAATTAACTTGTGAAGAAATGAAACACCTAAGACTGTTCTGCGGTTAGTTAGCGAAGGAACTTCTATAAGCAAGAGTCTTCTGGAGTACGATGGCAAACGGAGGTTAGGGTCCCAATTTAGGCCACGAAGGGCAAAAAGCAAAAATTGTTTCTGAACTGATTCAATACGATCAACATGCTTTTTATACTGCGGACACCATACGGATGAACAGTATTCTAGCACCGGACGGACTAAAGCTGTATAAAGAAGTTTAGTGGTGTAGGGATCATTAAACTCCTTTGACCAACGTTTAATGAATCCAAGTACACCATTGTTAACAATAGTGGAGATATGGTGATTAAAACTCAATTTGGGGTTAAACAGAATTCCAAGATCAACGACAGACGAAATACGTTGCAACGGTTCATTACCAATCGTATAGGAAACCAGAAATGGTTTGCAACGATGGAAAGTCATAAACATGCACTTGGAGAAATTCAGATGCAAATGATTTACCAAGCACCAAGATTGCAAGGAGTTAAGATCATCTTGCAATCCAATAGAATGAATCGGGTTGTTGAAAGATAGAATAAGTTTAACGTCATCGGCATACATGAGTATCCGAGAATATGATAATATTGTAGGAAGATCATTGATAAATAGAGTAAAGAACAGAGGACCCAGGTGGCTACCATGAGGTACACCAGAGGTTACAGACACAGGTTTTGAAGTGTTAGAACGAAGCAGAACTTTTTGAGTTCTATCTTTTAGATAGGACGAAGCCCAAAGCAGAAAAGAAGAGGGAAATCCTAATCGATCAAGCTTAAAGAGGAGAAGATCATGGTTGACAGAGTCAAAGGCTTTGCTAAAGTCGGTATAAATGACATCAGTTTGCCTTTTCACAAGGAATCCATCATTAACTAACGAAGTAAGTTGGAGCAAATTGGTCGTTGTTGACCGACGCTTTATGAAACCATGCTGGAAAGGTGACAAAATAGATCTACAGTAATGCTGCAATGTGGAGGTTATAATCTCTTCAAACAATTTCGGAATGGCGGAAAGCTTAGCAATGCCTCTGTAATTTGAAATATCTGACTTCCCACCCTTTTTATGGAGAGGAATAATGTAAGATTCTTTCCAAAGAGATGGGAAGACAGACGATTTGAGTGATAGATTGTATTCCGATTGCTGTATGGAAAATGTCGAATCTATATGGAAATATGCAAATTTTCTTATATTGTGTATCCTTTGCCTATGTCCACGCAGCATTTAACTTTTCAACATGCCTCGATTATTTTTTTGATCAATTCCAGTTTTATATATAATATGTACAATTTTGCAGGGTGAACTACGCTTCGTTTAGGATTACCGTTTCTACAAGTGACGTGTAGCTCATTGTGTTTTCTCTGTTCTTACCGACTTTCTTTCTTGTTTAATAATGCGTATACATTTAGTATACTTTCTCCAACATATCGGCCGGTATGTTACGAATATTTTTTTCAATATTGGCTTTGCGGGCTTGTCTCTATAGACATGGCCTTAACATAGCCCTACAAAAAATATTGTCTTATGATCTACGCTAGACTTATCTGTACACTAAATACGGCCATTTGTTTAGTGGTTACCGGTATTGGCAGAGAGAGTGCATCTCTCTAGCTTTGGATTTCACAAACAGGTATGCCATCGCAAGAATGAGAGGGACGGTTGAGTTACTGACAGTTGGTAGGCATTGATCGTTGATGAGATATGATGGTTGCTTTTAAACAGCTGTAGGATCTTCCAGCCTCCTTAGTAGTGTTGTGTGTCTCTGTTTAAAGTTCGGCGAAAGCATAGGTTTTAAGATTCAACTTTAAAAATTTATTTAAGGTGAAAGATGTATGCTTTAAATTGTAGATTTTAATTTTTAGAAACAATTTTTGTACTGAGCGTTGATGTATGGAGAGCCACTTTAGGTGGTAAGCAGACAAACTGTTGCGTATGAGCAAAATGGATCTATCTTGGAACCTGAGGTGATGTGGACAAACTGATATGTAATAGATTTGGTATCAGGACGGCCCGAATACTATAGAAATGTGGATGGCGTTCATGGAGATTTTTTCATGCTGGGCTTAGCCTGAAGATGCATTGCCGGCATAATCCTGTGCTGGCAGCAGTCAGGGTTCATCCCTTCAGCAGCTGGCAAAATGGCTGCCAATGGCTAAAAGCAATGGAGGTGTAAGCGATGTCAGCTTTAAAGGTGAAATGTATTGAGCGTTTTGTCTTTTTGGTATGTAGATGTAGATTTTCCTCCAGGCATCAGAGAAAATAAATTTGGCACGCATCCCGTGAAGAAGTCGAAAAGTGTTTTCCACTGCTGAATTCAATATGGACAATACTTTATTCACTTTATTTACTAGTGGATCAACACTTAACACTTAATTTATGACTGCGCTTAAAGTTCTATGCTGTTGGCCGACAAAAACATCGAGGAGGGAGCCGAGGACAGCTCGTCACTTTGCTGCCTCATTAGACGGGCTTTATGCTTGGCATAAATCGTCTGGGTCTGGTCTGGGTCTGCCAGTGCAGCCGTCGTCGTTATCCTTGTTGCCATTTTTATGGCCACTTGGCGAAAATTTGCATGCAAATCGCTTGGGCAAGTTGTGGGCCCTTTTGATAAAGTTACTCAGCCCACATGTAGGAACAGATCAAAAAGATGTTGCTAACTAAGCTTCACTTTGCTACTTATGTATCCAACAGCGTTCGTGACTATCACTGAGATTTGGGAGTGCCGTAGCCCAGGTTACCAGCAGCGGATGATGACTCCTCCTCCTTCTGCCGCCTCTTGCGCCATGGAAACTTGCGTAAAGTGGACAATTTATCAGCCGGACTAGTCTCCGGGTCGGGAAGGCTGTTGCTGTCGCTGTAAGACGTCTCATCCCGACGGCTTATCACGCGCGAAAGCTTCAGGCGCGTGCCCGGCTGATTGTTATCCATC
This sequence comes from Lordiphosa andalusiaca, assembly GCA_035044965.1. Classification (NCBI taxonomy): domain Eukaryota; kingdom Metazoa; phylum Arthropoda; class Insecta; order Diptera; family Drosophilidae; genus Lordiphosa; species Lordiphosa andalusiaca. The sequence continues at coordinate 87,547 of JAWNNM010003061.1, forward strand.
TCCATGGCGGGAGCCACTAGCAGAGCACCACTCTTGGTGGCCAGCAGGGCGCGCTTGGCGCGTCCAGCCGTAAACTCGCGTCGACTCGCGTCCACTACGTCCGTATCCAGCAGGGAATTGGCATCCCCAAGCGAAGACAACTGTGAGACCTGAGCCTGCAGCATGCGATGTGGCACAGCACTTGCAAAGCCCGGGCCATAGATATCCTGCTTGCGCAACCGCCTACCGCCTCCCCCACTGACACTGCTATTTATCGTTGTGGTTGTCGTTGTGGTGCGTATGCTGTCTTGCAGGGACAGCTGGTGGCTGGCATCGCGGCAGCGGAACTGTACCACCCGATATGAACCATACGGCTCCAGGGCGTTGTTATTGACACTGCAACTGGCGGGCTGAAGTCGCATAGAGCCGTTCTGGCGCAACAAAGCACTGTAGTTGTGCTGACGATGCTGGCTCTGCTGGTGCGGATGATTCCTGGCCAGGCCAAACTGTCGCGTCAGCGTAATCTGTAGGGAGCGAATGCTATCAAATAGGCAAGTGAGCGACAATTAGTCCAGTCTACCTTGAATGCTTCTCGAAATTTGTGGCTCATGATGTTGTAAAGCAGCGGGTTAATGCATGTGGACAGAAAATAGAGCACGCCAGATGTGTAGTCAAGGACGCGGAAGTAATCGTTGAAGGCATCTGGGTTGATGCCAATGTTGATCAGCGACGGGCCGTACACGGCCATTAGCCGCTGCGCGTGGAAGGGAGCCCAACACAGGAAGAAGGCGACGGCTACAGCTACTGCAAATACAGGGAGGGACATCAATGGGAACTAAGTACTTGTATCCAAGGCGTTGCTACCTCATCTAATGCATAAAACATTAACGACACCTCAGAGCTCCCCTTCCTTCCCCTGCTTCCGATCCACATGAGGCAAAGACATCACATGGGAGAGGGCAAAGGGGCGGGCTCTTGTTTGATGTCACCAACGCAAATATGTTGACAGTAATTTTAAATTTAGGACTTTCCCACAAAATGTTTCACCAGAGGTTGGGGGCTGGGCTGTCGAAAATCAATCAAGCCGCCAACTCAACTCACCTACCCAGCATTCTGATGACTCGGCTCTGAGCATTCAACCCTCGATTCGCATCGAAGGCGCGACGTGGCTGCGACTGCAGCAACCGACTACGCTTCAGCTTCACTCCGATCAGGACATAGAGCACACAAATTGCCGTCATCGGTCCGCAAAAGAAAATAAATCCAGAAACGGCAAATACGTGGACGAAAAAGTCGTTTTGCATCTGTAGGAAACAGAATAGCGTTAGATAGGTACTAATTTTGAGATACTTCTTAACGTACTGTGCAGGAGGATCCATCGTTCTGGTAGACCACCGAAAACTGCATTGCTTGCGGCAGGGCCAGCAGGAAGGCTGTCAACCAAATGGCGAAAATAAACTTGATTGCACGCGACAGCTTCGACATTGTATGCTGGCTATAAATTAAGAAAAGATAGTCAAGACTACTATTTATATAGTATGTATTCCTCCAAAAAAAAAATGCGATTGACAAGCACCCCTCTTGAGTACGAAATATTCTAAAACCGAAAAACGACTGATGACCCTATTGAAATGAGAACAGCCGTTCTTGAATCAAGATCACTCTGAGCTTAGTAAGAAGAATATTTTGTACATGTTTTGAAAGTTAGTCGGGTTTGACTTAAGACTATTACAGCCTACAAGTATAATCAAAAATAATTAAAAATAATTTGAATTATTCTGGAACTTTCGCTCAGGGAAAAATCGCATAGTAAAACCTTAAACAATCACATTGGATTATGCTATTATTAAGCTTGTATCGTAATTAAATTAATCAAAAATCGCTTTGGATTGACTAAAACATATTAAAACGTCGAATTTCAGTTACCCCTTTTATATTCCCAATGCCCTAGACAAGACTTTGTAGTCCAGTTTTTTGCATTCGATTATAAAATAGCAATAGAAACTTGGATTTGGAAAAGTGGGCTTGCCACCGCCCTTTTTCCTTATACTGTTATATGCAAATTTTTGGTTTTGAGAGCTATATCTATCAAATTTTTGGATATTAGACTATTATATCTCACAAACTAAGTATCAAGTATCTATAACATACAGCTCGAATCAGAGTTGCAAAAGTAAATAGATTTTTAAATCCAAAACCCTAATTTTTTTAATTTTTATTATTTTTTATATTTTTTATTGAACACTTCTACATTAATGTCAACTGAGTACTCGTTCTGGTACCAGTCAGATTCATCCAAGTCAGATCCATCCAAATGAGATCCATCTTTTTCAGAATCATTCAATAGTTTAATGGAACGACAGCAACAGTTTCGGAAACTAAGATATTGTCAGGTGTACATTATTCCTTAGCCGCAATCACATGCTTGTAGCTCGGAAATATGTCGCAATTTCGACTTATATTCTGCAGCCTGATGTTCACATAAGTGTTTTTGGTTAATCCAATTTCCAGTACAAATGCATGGGAAAAAAATTTTTTTCTAATTTGACTTGCTTTGCCCTTCGCCGTTTCTTTTAGCACAATCGATATATCGCTATCATTGGTTTTCTTTGCTGACCCTGAAGCAGCACGAACCAGTAAGGATGTGTTGTGGTTTTCCTTTTCAGATAGCTCAGAGAGAGATATTCGTGGACGTCCTACGCTTTTGGCTTTGAAGAACAAATCCACTGAAAACAAACAAGTTTTTCCTAATAAGGCTACTTTTCTGACTCTACTTTTGTATGTCAGCTATACTATATGGATGTCCGATTTCGACCAAGTTTTCAGAATTATGGAGAAGCATTAAAAAATAGTAAGTATGGAGTTTGGAGACGATTGCATAAAAAACAAAAAGTTTTCTCACTAGATCTAGTTTTTGGACCGATCGTTTCTATGGTAGACTATATCATATAGCTCCCATACGAACGATCGGTCAGACAATGGGAAAAAGAGTATATTTTGAAAATATTTAAGCTTCGGCACAGACGAAGTTAGCTTTGTTTTCTCGTTTAATATTACACTGCTCGACATTATTTTTCCCCAATTCATCAAAACAAGTTTTTCTATAGTATTTTGAGCACGAAAATCGACATGAAAAAATCTGTTGAATCGTTATCGAGATATTATCGGTATCGGTATTATTATCGGTGTTTTTTCGATTTTTCAAAAGTTACCTACACTTAAACTCTCATATCTTTTTATACTCTGTACCGTAGGTACATAGAGTATTATAAGTTTGTGCAAAAGTATGTAACATCCAGAAGGAAGCATCTCCGACCCCATAAAGTATATATATTCTTGATCAGCATCAACAGCCGAGTCGATATAGCCATGTCCGTCTGTCCGTCTGTCTGTCCGTATGAACGCACAGATCTCAGAGATGGTAAGAGATAGAGGCTTGACATGTATGGGAGCTGTTGCTGTTCGCACTGTTCATCGAAGACTTACATGACCACCTAAACGGAGGGGAAAGACACGGAACTGTTACTTCAAAAGTACTTATGTAAGCCAATGATATGGAATTACTGGCCAAAAGTGCTGAGTGCTGGGATGCACTATACAATTGACAAAGTATCCGAGTATTGCAAACAGTGGAGCCTAAAGATTAACACACCAAAAATCATGGAGGTTCGAGATGGTAGAGGGCGAAATGCAAGGTCAGAGCAGTGGTACCTCGACGGGACAGAACTGGAAGTTGTGAAAGAAAAGAAATACCTATGTGTCACACTGATACAGAATATGGAGTTTGAAACACATCTGCGAAATAACTTAGCAGGATTGAAATCAACTGCACATGGGAAAGCCTCATATCAAGAAATGACATTAAACCAAGTGCGAAGTATAATCTGTTTAAAGCTAGTTTAAGATCTATTATGCTATATGCAGCGGAGGTGTGAGGCTATGCTGAAAATGACAGTGTGGAAAAACTAGCCCGTAATTTTACTGGAGACAGAAGAGGAAGAGACTACAGCACTAAGAATATATTATATTATTTTTGTAGGATATTTTCTTTCTGTTGTTAGTTAGTAGTTGGGCAGATTGGTTTAATTTAATAAAGGGAACCCCAGATAGGGCAAAACTGTGGTTTATTGAATTTGGTCATTTGGTTTGGTTTTTAGTTAAACAAGGTGGTTCAAAATTGAACAATTATTCAAACTGCAGAATTTTTTATTTTTTTGGTTTCAAATGTCAATTTTGGGGATCTGTAAAATCCAAACGGTAATACCAATTTGAAATTTGTTGCAATGTCAATACATTTAAAAACTTTATTATATCTAAGTTGAATGTTCAACATTCACGTCTTAGGTGCACTCAAAAAAAAAGACGTTCCAAACCCCAGCCCAAGCAGACTCCTTTCTGAACCATATCGTTCGTGAATTTTCGTTCACAAGACAAGCCCGACGTTCACGGAAAAGCACCGCCGTGATTGTTGCTCGCCGAGTGCTGAGAACTGAGTCGACGGTGGAGTCGGTTGAGATGTTGCCTGTCGTGTAAAGCGTGAGGTTCCTGGTTCAATCCCCTGCCGAGGAACGTCAAGTTTTTTCTTTTAAATAGCGAGCACAAAATGGTCTTGGAACATGCCGTTCGAAAAAATGTTCATAATATGAGAACCACTGTTCACGATTTACGAAAAAACAGGATTACTCTACTTTTGTCAATGGAATGGTCTTGATTTCGGTAGATTTTGAACGGATTTTTTTCTGAGTGTAAGATTCGGAAACCAGCATATAATGTCGAAGGAGGCTATTAAGTAACTGGGCGTCATGCTAGACCAAATTTAATTTCTAATTTTTAGAAATTCGCCCTAAAATAATTTTCATTTCTTGTTTTTAGACAATTTTTTCTTAAATTTAGAAAAAACAACCCTAAAAAAGATTTTTTAGAAAATAATTTCTTAAATTTATAAATTGGATTAATTTTTTCTTAAATTTAGGGTAATTTTTCAAGATTTTTTCCTCAATACTTTCTAAAATTAAGAGCGAATTCACCCTTGAATTTAGAAAAAAAAATACATTTCACTGTGTCTTAAAATAGGGCGAATCGCCATAAATTTTAGAAAGCACATTTCTTAAATTTATACAAGCCATTTAGAAATTCGGTTGATCATAACTCGAAAACCGTTCATCCGATCTTCTTCATTCCTTTGGCGGATCGATAAGTTATACTAATAACTAAATATGTCTAGAAGGAACAAGCCATCTATCTTCAAAACTGTGGGAGATATGAGGTTTTTTCTAAATTGCGGGGGCGGGAGGGGGCGTGGCCATTATTGAAAACAAACTTGATCTGCCTGCAGACATTAGAAGCATATGTCCCATACATGTCAAACCACTATCTCTTACCATCTCTGAGATCTGTGCGTTCATACGGACAGACAGAAGGACAGACGGACAGACAGACAGACGGACAGACGGACATGGCTATATCGACTCGGCTGTTGATGCTGATCAAGAATATATATACTTTATGGGGTCGGAGATGCTTCCTTCTGGATGTTACATACTTTTGCACAAACTTATAATACTCTATGTACCTACGGTACAGAGTATAAAAAGTCTAGAAAATCGCCCTAAACAATATATAAATATTAAAAAGACACCCCTTGTAATTCTCAAGTACGAATTCCGTGCATTCGGAATATTAAAGGGGCAACTAATATTCGGCATGCTGAGAAAATCGCCCTAAAATATAGAAAAATAATCTAGAAAACCGCCCTAAAATTAAGAAAAATAGAAAAAGACACCGCATGTAATTCTCAAGTTCGAATTCTCTGCTTTCGGAATATAAAAGAGGCAGCGTTCTTTACTGTGACTCACGCGAGTGCTTGGTTGGTAGTCGAGTGCGATAAGATGCCTTTCGTGTTGAAGTTTCTCCGAGGTCCCGAGTTCAAGTCCCAGGCAAGGTAAAGTTAGAAATTAAAATATTGATTACTAATTACAATGTGATTTTCAGAAAGAAACTTTAGTGAACCGACAAAAAGAAAATATCCTATAAAAATAATATATAAGGGGATAAACGCTTCTTAGGGTAGTAGTCTTCTTCCTGTTCTGACTCCAGTGTCCCCCCACTCCCTTTCCTGTCAATAATACTTGAAAAAGTTTTTTTTCTAAGATCCAGAATGGTTTTTCTAAAATCTAGTAAGGTTTTTTTAAAATCTATAAAATGCTTTTCTTCAATTTAGAAAATATTTTCTAGCTTTTAGTAAATATTTTCTTAATTTCAGAAAGTCGTTGTCTTATTTTTAGGAATAATTTTTTAAAAATATATGGCGAATCGCCTTTGATTCCTTTTTTAGGGCGAATTTCTAAATTTTAGGGCGATTTTGACTGTTTTTTTTTTTGAGTGTACGAATAGGTACTGGAAGTCCATTCACTGTCACTGACTTTATTAGGATGTCCTACTTAGCTCGCAAAACAATTGGAATGCTATATATTGTGCATGCTGAGATTCTAAAATCCTTGCGTCGCACTGAACGACATCGCAATTCGCGTTCAATCCCTAGATGGGAATCTAGTGGAGGCCTACGTGCCATCTCCCCCCTGTGAAGTAATACTTTGCGGTAGTTCCGCAAGAGGGAAATGGAGAGTTGGGGTGTTATGAGTGGTTGAGGAATTTCGAGTCCGGTAAAATATTATTGCTTCTACGAGCACTTAAACGCACGATATCTACGGAACAACAACAGTCCTGTCGTCGACACCACCTAGCCCTTTGCTTTCTGTGAGCTTTGGTGAATTATGTATTGTGATTTCTCGCCTGGCTCAACCCTTATACCCTTAAATATAGTGCCCTATGGACTTGGCACCTTTTATATTTCCTACATTTTCTGGTAGTTATTTGCTTTGTAGGAAAATTATTATTTTGAGGCATTAAAAAAATATATTTGGCTTTACACAGCCCAAAAGGGCCAAGCCGAGCTCCTTCAAATATTTAGTTTTGTCTGAGAAGATTTTTTAGGGCTTCCTCCCAACTGGAATCAGGAACCAACAGCTGGCGCATGGTGACCAGGTGTGTAAGTTTTGAATCGCTGCACCACACCCGATCGGTATTGGTGAGTTTTAAATTTAGCAGGCAGAAGGAAGCACCTCCGACCCCATAAAGCAGGGAATGCATCCCGTTTTTGAAGGGATCCAAGCCGACTGATAATAGATTCGTTTAAAACGGTATCGAGGAATTAATTGAGAATTGTGTTAAGCATCGTATTGAAATCATGTGTGGGACATAAGCAAAGCAGGCTCGCAGGGTGTTTAAGTCAATAAAAACCTCATTAAATTGGCTTGTAACCAAATTAACGGTTAGTCGGAATTCTATGATTAACTATTTTCACCATTAATAACCTAATCATACCTAATACAAATGGTTAACAAAACTTAATTAAGGCAACATCAAATGAAGGTAATCCCAACTGCTATCTGACACAGAATTTGATTAGGTGACCGCTACACTATTAACCAGACTTACCGAAACGGATGACAGATGGCAATATAGCGCTCCACGGTGAAAGCTGTGATGGTGAGAACTGTCGCATTGGCGGCCATTTCAGACAGCACACTCTCCATGATGCACATGCCATCCGTGAAGGGATACGAGTCGGGATACCACAGAGTGTACAGCTCCGGTGGAATGCCTAAGAATGTTACCGGCGAGTGAAGGACAGAAGTTAAGCATACGCCCGGCTGGCGGTTTGACTTGCTCACCTGACACCAATAAAATCAGATCCGATACCGCTAAATTAAACAAATAGAAGTTTGTGGCCGTGTGCATAAAGTTGTTGCGTGAGATTACAATGCAGGTGATTAGGTTGCCCAGTACGCCAGCGACAAAAATGATCGCATAGCACACGGTCAGAGCGACGAGCAGTGGCAGGGACTCATTGATCAACGAATCAGTTGCCATTGCGGTGCCATTTGTGCTGTTGCCAGTGCTGAGCAGATGTGTAAGATTCTCGGTCGTTATGTTGAGCAGCTGAGCGACATGTGTTAGAAATTTGTCGTTCTGCAGCAGCAACTGCTCGGGGCTGGCGCTGGGGCTGGGCGACATATGAGCCATGAATGATTGATTGAGACCATCATCGTCGCTGTCGCTGTCGATGGCGATGGTTTGTAACATGCTTGCAATCCTCAATTAATTGTGGGCGCGGCGGCTCCTCCTCTTTTGCTCTGTCTCCGAAAATAGTCCAAACTTTGCCGCTTATCTATTTGTTATTAATATTGCCTGGGTGTGGTGGAGCTGGTGTGGCGTATCCCTTGCTGCGGTGGCACATGGTTGATAAGCAGACGAAAATTGTGCACTCGTCTGTGAAGCAAATAACATTAAAAGTCATTAGACTCAAGAATGAATTTAAATTGAATCTGAGCAGGCTGCTGACATAACAATATGTGGGCTGCACCGCCGAAGGCGACAGGTGGCTGGTCGGAGTCAATAATGATAGCTGCGTAGTTTGTCTCAATCATTGAGAAAGTATTTTCTATAAATAGGCAGCCATTTTCCGCAATAAATGTGCGGCGGACTTAACTTTTCCATGTGTGCCAAACTTTGCGGTGTGACAAACGAGCTATTGAGCAAAACATCCACTCGAGTGGGGGGGGGCTTTGAAAATGACTTTTTAGTTAATAATTCACTCGTTACGTCGTCGGCACGTTTTCCATATGCATTAATTTAATAGCCTGACAAATTCAACGTTCGAGGTCAAAAGTCAAAGTAAAAGTACATCTTGGAAAATGGAATGCCAAGCTGAATTTTGGCTTTGGATTGCTCTTAGTCTTTTGCGGCCGCCAAATGTTTTCCACACACTCGGAGGGAATTATTTATGCTCATTTCCGCTTGGGAAAGGTTTAATCCGAAAAGAATTTATTTTCCTGACAGTGGTACAAGTTTCATAAAGGGGGTGGTCCTGGTCGTAATCGGCTTTCGGAAATAAATGGCTTTTCCATATATTAATCAGCACTGTTGCTTAGCAAATATCCATCACTCAAATTAAGACATAAATTTTGCATATACATTCAATTTATACACTAGCAAAGTGTGTATTGACTTTGAACAGTTTGCACAACTAATAGAAATGAGCATTTCCGGTTTATATCATTCTGTCACAAATAATAAAACAAATTTTGGAATTGACAGGTTAATCCATCCCATACAACTTCCACTTTATTCTTGCTTTTTGGCCAAGTATTATAGATAATTGAAGAGAATCAGAAAATTACAAACTAATAATTTTTATTATTTTATTTATTTTACCAAATCTTAACACTATTTGTATCTTTCCATCTTGAAATTTTCCATACATTCCTTTCTCTTTAAGGTCAAACTGAAATGTTATAGCTTCTAAATGATTTGAAGAAAATTCTAATTGCTAAATTATCAAATTAACCAGCACTGGTTATCAGAGTAGAATCTGTGATTATCTGACACACAGCAGATATTCAAAAGATGAGAAATCGGTCCTAAATGAACTAAACAGATGAGGTTTATAAATACAGCATACTTTAAGGAAAAAATCGGGATTTTTTTTAAGCATACTCGTAGAATATTTTTGTTTTTAGCAGCAGGCTGCCGAAATATCTGAAAAGTCAGAATTATATAGTTTCATATAGTTGATTGACTCTGTTTGGTAATATATTGGAAACAAAATTGTATAGAGAATGAATTAATCTGCATCTTAGGTCATAGCCCCAGGTGCTTTAGCGTAACATGAGGTTCTGCCACCTGGGGCAGAAGTCGAATATACCGCCCCTTTATTTTTTTATGTAAATTTAAAGCACCTGTTAATACACAGAAAAAAAATTAGCTACAAGCCGCAAGTAGAAACGGCAATCCTAAATGAAATGTAGTTCGCCCTTTGAAATTTCACATGAGATATGTAAAAACAGAAAGCCAAACGTGGCATGTACAAAAGCTACAGGGTACGCTTAGAAATAAAAAAAAAGTTAACGAGGCATGCTGGAAAATTAAATGCTGATTGGACAAAGGCAAAGGATACACAATATGAGAATATTAGCGTATTTCCAAAGAACTTCTACATTTTTCCTTTTACAGTATTCTGAATATCACACAAAAATGTGGCTTTTCAACATTTACGTTTAGATATTAAAAACCAACATGAGTGGGTGGAAATTCCAAATGAAAATTGTTGCTCAAAAATCAGTACAGAAAAGCTATGTTTTTCATTTAGAAAGTTGATCTTTAATTTCCCTTTAATACTGTGATTTGTGGCAATTCCTCGCGAGTGCTTGGTAGTCGTATTGGCAGAAATTCCGGCACTTGTGTTTACATTGCAGAGACAAGGTAAGTGAGTTGTGGGTGCAATCCCAAGTTAAGGTAAGTTAGGAGAAAGAATTTGAGTTGAAGGCTTTTCGGAAGGAAGACTTCCCCCCTCCTCCTCCCACATTCCCTCATGAAAACACGAAAAATTGGGATTGGTTCAAGGCTTTTTAAATTGAAACAAATGGTTGACAGTTTAAGCTTTAATTTAAGCCTAATTAAAGACTTCTAGCGCCTCGGCCTTATTCTCTACATTAGATTAAAAAAGGGCAAAAACTGGGTTAATTGAGACTTTGAGATCATTTTTCTGAAAATCTGTATGCGATGGGCACTTTTGGAGGCAAGGTTTGTGTTCAGCGGTGAAAATCCTACAAGA